>LR738709.1:578484794-578658801 GCA_902687465.1 Secale cereale
TTGTGGATCGCCGAGCAGTCGGGGGTAGAGGGGTCGAGAGGTTGCCTAGCTAGTGTCAAAGTATTGAAGAATTCCATGACTTCATCATTTGCCAGAAGTAACCGGGGCATGTTGCTACGAAGTTATGCAAAGTTGTTTTGGAACGGAGTTCCTGATAGGATAATCCGTCTTTTGTTACGAATTATCTTATCAGAGATTCCGTTCCAAAACCACTTTGGAGAGCTTCGTACCATCATGCTACTGTTACTTTCGCCTAATGATGAAGTATTGGTTTTGTTGAATCCTTTGACACTAGACAAAATGTGACATGAGGGGGTCTAGGGTTGTGGATCGCCGAGCAGTCGAGGGTCGTCCAGGGGTCGAGGGTCGAAGCTAGTTCTACGTTTGCCATTAATATATCCATCTGTCATGTTTGAATAATAATTGGCATGTTGTAAATATTTGTAGAAACTATGGACGACAACACCCGAGACCTAGCACAAGAAGCGATGTTGATGGACATAATCGCAGACGGACAAAATGTCGTCTTGTCGTTTCTCAACGACACCGATGAGCAGGTCGAAAGAGAGCTGCAGCTGGAAGATCTAGGCTATGATATTGATGGATCCGGTGACCCAATGCACATGGAAGAAGTAGACCGTGAGGACGGCTCCGGTGACCCAATGCCGGTGCAAGAAGGAGACCGTGATGCTGGCTCCGGTGACCGAACCGAGTCCGGCCAGGAGGTATATATGTTAGTTAAGCCTGTGCTGACTAGTTAATTGATGCATTCATTAACTCTCGTCTTTGTTCCTTTTTCTAGCCCTCCGGATCGAGCAAATCTTCGGTAAAGAGACGAGGTGCGAAGAAAAAGTTGAGGCCGGATCAAAAGTTTGAGATCTCAGAAATCTCGCGCTCCGGCGAGCCGATTGACCCCATCCGGACAAAGAACGCATTTGTTAATCAGTGCGGGGTTCTGGTTAGGGACAAGATCCCGATCAGCATCCATCAATGGTTAAAGCCGGCTGCAAATGACGCTCAGGTGACTTATGTCACTGATATGCAGAAAGAAGATCTTTGGACTGAGCTGAAGTCAAATTTCATCCTACCGCGAGAGGATGATCCAGCGAATCCAGTTAAAGAGGAGTTAATCAAGTCTGCTGCACTTTCGAAGATGGCAGACCAATTCAGGGCATGGAAGAAAAAACAGAATACGTTTGTCAAAGATAAAAAGACTCCAGAATTCGTGGGCATATATGAGAAGATCAAAGATGACTGGCCTGCATTTGTGGCCCATAAGACATCGGAAAAGAGTCAGAAGATGTCGGAGACAAACCGGATAAATGCTGCGAAGAAGAAGCATCACCATCGCACGGGGTCAGGTGGCTACCTCAGAGCCCGGCCTAAGTGGGCCAAGGCTGAGAATGATCTGCTTGAGAAAGGGATTGAACCAGAGACAATGCACTGGCCAGACCGTTGCCGGACTTGGTTCTTCGGGGCTGGCGGAACCTTGGACCCTGTATCAGGGTGGTGCATTTGGACGGACAGGCAATTGGAAACACCACTCAGGAAGATGCAGCAGTATATCAAAGCAGCGCATGAAGGGACGTTCTTCCCCGACAGAGAGAACGACGAGCTGACAATGGCCCTCGGGAATCCTGAGCACCCTGGACGGACACGAGGCACGCCAGGCTCCCTTCCGTGGCGTGCTGGGTTTCCGGACACAGGCGGCTACAAAAGCCACGACAGGAGGAAGAAAATGGAGCAGACCGAACTGCAGGCGCTGCGGGCCAGAATACAAGCGATAGAGGAACGAGAAGCAAATCGGGACAAAAGAATTGCCGAAGGTTCCCCCAAAGCTACCCCGCCATCTCAGCGGAGAAGCAACGTGGCTTCCACCGAGCTGCTTCAGCCGGAGCCTGTCTTGACGGCTACTACCAGGTATCCCGTGGATGCTATCACGGAGGCACAAAATTGCCACCTTATGGCGTAGTGTATGAATCTGAAGGTCAAGGCGGCTGCTGGCTCTGTTTATCCTTCTGGACCCGGCGACACTTTTCACTATCGGCCGATTCCAGAAGGATATGCTAGGGTAATGGTGGATGAAATAACGGAGGGATTTGAGGAGCTCCAGCTTGACCACCCTACCGGTGAAGGGGAGACTCGGCTGGGTTCTTCACTGAAGACTCCATGCCTATGGCAGAAGGACCTCATCAACATTATCAACTGGACGCCTCCGCCTCCTCCTCCTCCTCCTCCAGCGAGTCAGGGCACTCCGCCTCCTCCACCGCCTCCTCCTCCGGCGAGTGACGATCAGGGCACTCCGGCGCATGGCGGCACTCCGCCTCCTTCGCCGCCGGCGCGTGGCGGCACTCCGCCTCCTTCGCCGCCGGCGCGTGGCGGCACTCCGCCTCCTTCGCCGCCGGCGCGCCCGAGCAGCCAGCCTGCTCCTCCTTCTCCGCCTAGTCAGCAAGGGCGGAAGAGACCTGCCGCCGCTCCGGCTGCTCCTGCTCCGGCGCGTAAGCAAGGAAAAAAGACAGCTGCTTCGTGTGGTCTGGCGACGTCTAGCAGTACAGCCAGAGGCGGGAGACGATGCAGATTCGGTCCTTCTCTCACGCCTCTAGAGAAGTTACCATATGAGAGGTCCGACGAGGAAAACATGAAGATAGCTCAAGGCGAAGTGAAGGACTGTCTTGAAGGGTTGAAAGCACAGAGACATCCACCTCCGGAGGAGAAGATAGATGCGGTGAAAGCAAAGCGCACTCTTGCTGCCCTGAAGCAACCAGTGAAAAGTAAGCCGAAGGGCAACTATGACCGCATGATTCAAAAGACATTTCAAGAAGCGAAGCGGTCGGGAAGTACTAAAAGTGATCAAAGGTTAGCAGAAGGACGAGCTGGGAAACAAATTTCCCAGCTTGGCGAACAAGCGGACCAATCGTGCCCCCCGCTCAAGGTGTCTAGCGACATGGTCGCTAATGATCCGAGGATGGTGCCCGGTTATACCAATCTTGCAGATTACGTGTCCGACGATGTACAGTATGATTTCTTGGACGTGCAGATAGAAAGATACGAGTACAAAAAGCCTCTCGTCAAAAATGAAAGATCTCTATCAACGAATATGCGAAGATTGCATGATTGGTACTTGAAAATCTCCAGAGAGTCTAGGGGAGGGATAGCTTGTATTTGAGAGTTAAGCCGGAGCATGACCTCGTTGGAATTGAACTGTTGCCTGTTCCATTTGAGGAGTTCTATCAGTTTTTCAATCAATTGGCCCTCGATAAAACAACGGTCACCTGCTACTGTCTGTAAGTAGTACTACTTCTGTCATTAAGTCTCTCTATATAGCTGATCTTCATTGCATGTATTTATAATTATCCTCACTATATTATGCAGATTGAAGATCGTCGAATTGAAGAAAAGACAAGTAGGTGATATTGGGTTCATTAACACATACCTCATAGATGCAACCGAGGTTAAACTGCGTCCCGGCGATACCGAGACCAACTTGCTACGATCGTTGGTGGTAAATGAAAACAAAGATATAATACTCTTTCCTTACAACTTCAAGTGAGTGTTACTGTCTTATGCATATTTGGTTTCCCTTATATATCAGTCAAGGTTATATATAGTGATGTAATTGATGAGTTCATGCATGCGTGCGCAGCTTCCACTATATTCTCTTAGAGATTAAGCTTGAGAAGGGAGTAGTAACTGTCTTGGACTCTAAACGTAAAGATCCCGAGGAGTATGCGGACATGACTCAAATGCTCGTCAGGTAAGTTAAATCGATCAATATTATCCACCATGCATATATATCAGCAACTTCATTTCTGATATCAACTAATTGTTTTCTTTGTCTGGCAGGGTTTGGAGAAAATTCACCAAAAAAGCTCCGGGACTGCCGAAGAAGCTAGAATTTAGATACCCGGAAGTAAGTACTATATAGTAGCATGTTCCGCGCGCGCATCTCCTATATCTTGATTCAAGTGCTAGTTTCATCAATACCAATTTGGCATTCTTGCTTATCAGTTTGATTGACCTCTATTTCTTGTAAAGTGGTTGTGGCAGGAACCCGGGAATGATTACTGTGGATACTACATTTGCGAGTCCATCCGCCACACGACCTGTGAGCGGGGCTACTCTGAAGCACAATTTGAAGTGCGTAAGCAATCAATAATATTCACAAATTTATAGCATCATTTCATGTATTGACCCCCTACTTCAAATTAGATGTTTCGGATGCGGGATGAACTCCTAACACCAGATCGTCTGCGAGCAATTCAAGAGGAATTGGCGGCATTCTTCCTTGAACATGTGATCGCTGAAGACGGAGAATACTATGTGGACCATGCATCCATATGATAGGAGATTATATTTGTAAGAGATAATTATTGTATATATGTACCCGGTAGTGTCGGATAGATATACGAGAACTTGTTGTTCGATCAATCTCTCGGAGAAGGAGAGGTGGTCGATATTACTTCTCTCTGTATGCATATATATATATATATATATATATATATATATATATATATATATATATATATATATGTTGATTATACGATCTTCTCTTTCCTTCGTTTGCTTTACTAGCTAGCTAGCTAGCTAGCGTGTCTAGTCCTCTCTATACGTATGTGTAGTACGTAGCGTCGACCAAGCACGGACATAAGAGAGGACACTTCTCTCTATTAATTAGCTAGCTAACACAATATGAAACACCTAAATTAACCCCCCAAAACCTCCAACCCCCCTCCCCTTTCAAAAAAAAACAAAAACCACAGCCACAGAAATGCTGACGCGTGGATGCCTTTTGGTCCCGGTTGGTACCATCAACCGGGACCAAAGCCCCTCCTGCCTGGGCTCGGCGCACAGGCCACGTGGACACCCATCTGCCCCGGTTCTGGATTGAACCGGGACTAAAGGGTCAGAGCATTAGTACCGACACACTTGTCCCGGTTCAGGAACCGGGGCTAAAGGCCCAAACGAACCGGGTTTGATGACCCTTTATCTATCTGTGTAGCATGAACTGCAAGGAGTAATCAACACTACTAGCAACCCACAGGTACCAATCTGAGGTTTGGGTACAAAGATTGGATACAAGAGATGAACTAGGGTTTGAGAGGAGATGGTGCTGGTGAAGATGTTGATGAAGATAGCCCTCCCCAAGATGGGTGAGTTTTTGGTGATGACGGCGGTGACGATTTCCCCCTCCCGGAGGGAAGTATCCCCGGCAGAACCGCTCTCTGGGAGCCCTAGATTGGTTCCCGCCTCGGTTCCGCCTCGAGACGGCAGCGTCTGGTCCCGAAAGCCTCCTTCTGATTTTTTCCATGTCAAAACACCTCATATAGGAGGAGATCGGCATTGGGGGCCTGCCGGTTGGCCCACGAGGCAGGGGGCGCGCCCCCACCCTTGAGGACAGCCGATGGCCCCCCTCATGGGTTTCTTTCGCCAGATATTTTTTATATTTTCTGAAACGATGTTCTGTTGAGTTTCAGGGCTTTTGGAGTTGTGCAGAATATGTTTCCAGAGTTTGCTCCCTTTCCAGCCCAGAATTCCAGCTGCTGGCATTCTCCCTTTTCATGTAAACCTTGTAAAATAAGAGAGAAAAGGCATACGTATTGTGACAAAACATATAAGAACAGCCCATAATGCAATAAATATCAACATATAAGCATGATGCAGAATGGACGTATCAGATTCCTGTTCCTCCCAAAGTCCAAATTTTGGTGGCGTGTCATCACGGGCTTTGTCCCTGCCAGAGCTGTCCTATGGCAAAGACATATTGAGCATATTAGTTTCTGCCAAGCATGCGGGCAGCAAGAAACCATTCAACATGCATTGTTCGAATGCACATGGGCGAAAAAAATTGGCAGGAGATCAAGAAGTTTACATCAACCAAGATACCAACTTTGCACCCTGAAACTTGGGCGATGGACATAGTAGAAGGAGAGAAGGTGAACGAAACAGCGGCATGTATCATTTTATGTGGATCTTGGGCTGTCTGGACAGAGAGGAATGCACGAACTCATGGCGAAACTACTAGATCCATAGCACAGTATGTAAAATGGGCAATCGATGTAGCCACTGACCTAGCAATTACAGGATCACAACATGTAGTCCGCGCGAACAAAGAGAATCAGAAGTGGAAGCCGCCAGAAGAAAGCTTCATTAAAATCAATATGGATGCTGCTTTCTGTGAAGAAACTCATGAAGGAGGTACTGGTTTGGGTGTGAGAAACCATATAGGTAATTTAATCAGAGCACCATCCATATGGTATGAGGCGGGTCTCAATGCAAGATCACTTGAAGCATATGCAATCAGAGATGGCATGCAGTTGGCTGCAGACTAGGGGTATCGGAAAGTCATCATTGAATCTGATGCTCAACAAGTTATAAAATAGTGCAATTCTCTAGGTCTAAACCGTTCGGAGATAGGGATCACTGTGAACGACATACAAGAGCTTTGTGGGTTTTTTGAGGAACTTCGTTTGGTTTATAAACATAGAGAAGCAAATGAATGGGCGCATCTTTGCGCTAGGCAATGTAGTTCCTCTAGGAGAAGATGCATTTGGATAAACTATATCCCATCCTTCCTTACGGCTTGTGTAATGAAGGAAAGTAACCCCGTTGTTTAAATCAATAAAGCTCTTGAAGTTCGCACACAAACACGTCACCGTGTATCCCTGATGCCGGGGGTGATGCACCGCAGCTCACGTCGAAGGAGACCCGTCCGGAAGCGCGATACGCAAGCAATCCAGCGGGCGCTTTTGATGACCCGAAACCCCACATGCCCGGGTGGGACCCCGTTAGGGCACGCAGCGGCTATGGGCTGCCCTAGGTCGACATGATCGCCCCTAGGGCCTCGAGGTTCGCCGCCCTGCAACAAGAAGAACGAACGAAGAACGGGGAAGAAGAAGAACAAGGGAGAGAGATACATGTAAAGGTAAAATTGGTAGATGTGTTTGTTCGATTATGTGTTGTTCAATCGGTCGTCACCCCTTAGGTATATAAGAGGCGGCTGGACTTCCCGTGGAAGGAAATGGCTTCAATTCACGTCCAAAATCCTAGTCCAATTCGGATTTGTTTGGTCCGAACTTTCCAAAATTGTTTGGTAAAATCTGGCTGCACCTTGCGGGCCATGTTTAGGGGAATAAACGATCTCTGATGGAAACGAGCCCAAAAGCAATCTTGACCGTTTCGACGAGACGAATAACTTTCATGTTGTACGTTTTTTGGTCTGAGGCCATCTTGAGGGGGGTTCTCGGCTGTTTTCCGAAGTCTGCAGCAGCGAAATTGAAAACCCGGATGAACATACCCGGAGTGTCCGGCCATCCACATAGAAATCCAAAACCCGGAGGGTTGTCCCCGGAGTGTCCGGCCATCTAGTGTAGCAGCGTCTTGTACTGGATGTAACTTTTGCATACGACCTCGGATTAAGACGATTTTTATATCAAAATCGTCCGTTTCGACGAGACGAAGAACTTTGCTGTTGAAGACTTTTTCTTCCGAGGCCATGTTAATTAGGTTTCATGCCATTTTCTAATCTGATGTCAACACAGGTATCTCGGAAATTGTCATATCTTTTGCACTTGAGCTCCTTTTTGGTCCATCTTCATATTTATTTCGATCATCTTGACGAGGGCCATCAAATGGTGACATGAACTCATAATTTTAGCCTCATCCCGTTATATCCTCAAGTCACTCTTTGCGATCATGCCATTTTTGAGCGTCAACACATGCCCCCCTGTTTTTCAGCAAAGCTAGCGTGCCGAAAAATAACTTGTACCTTGTTGGTTCTAAGGACGATGTCAACACTCCACTGACCATTTATATGCTTAGGGCGATAATTATATATCGACCATATGGATCAGCAGCAAAATGCTGCTAATCAAATGAATAATGATGTGGTAAAGCCCTTGCATTATGTAAGAAGTTATATTGCGTCCATGGATTAAAATAAGGCCATTGCGGGTAACCAATCATACCTGATGAAGAATTCAATGGCATAGCCATTAATGGCATAGTTGAAGAATATGGACAATGTGTAGACTGAAGATGTTGAAACCTTCGGCTTGGTCCTTTATAATTTTCCATTCTTTTCCTTCTTCACCTTTGCTGCACTTCTTGTAATGGAATCTTGCACATAATTCTTATTTTGGGCACTTCCTTTGGGAACCCATGCCATGTTCCTTTCTTTAATTTCTTGTGCGCTAAGTTTTTGTAATTTCTTCTTTTGCCAATATGATAAGCTGAGTGGGCACCTTGGCTGTGATTGTGTTTCAACAAATGGCAACTCTTTTTTGGCCTCGTGCACTTTCAACTCCTTTTCTTCAGATTTGGCACTTTGATTTGCAAAAATTGACTGCTTTACTTCTCTGCCTTTTGTAGCTAATGTCAACACTTTAATTGACTCTTTGTCATTTGAAATTGAATCTGAAGTAGCACACTTACGACCATCTTTCTTGACCTGGTATACTTGTTTGACCACCTCTTTCTTCGTCCATGGGCTCCGGACCGATTCCCATTTATTGAAACGGTCTTTAACATGTGATTGTTCAAATGTTGATCTTCTTGGAGCTGCATAATATTGATGAGATGGTTTAAAATAAGATGGAGAATGTGCCCTTGTATCATACCTGTCCCATGATGGATATGGATCTACATGAGAATAGAGAGGCATCCACGGCATTGGCATTGGCGTCCCAAAATAAGGATATGAATATGTTGCATGAAAATTCTCACTTTGCCAATACCGATCCTCATATTTGCGCCTTGGGGGTGATCCTTGTTTCTTTGCATGATTTGACCGACAAGCATTCTTATGTTCACTCTTCTTTTGATATTTTTCCAATAGTTGCGTGAAAGTGACTTTCGACCTTTTACCTTTGTGCTTACCTTGGCCTTTGATTTCTATTGGTTTGCTTTCATAGATCATTGACTTTGCTTGCTGCCCCCAGTCCTTGGCGTCTTCATGCTTCGATGGAATTCTCGCCCTCAAGTTTATGTTTATTATGCTCTTCAACAACTTCTTTACTTGAAAGCTTGATCCCGTCAGCTGCAACCTTCTCTTTAAATGTATCGGCTTGTATTAGCCGATGCAAAAACCTTTTACCATCAGGACCAACCAGAATAGACTGGTCATCTCTTGGTGTCTCAACAAATTTTAATCGTCCTTTATCAATGGACGATTTAACTATTTGACGAAACATGTTGCAATCCTCAAGATTATTCTTGGACGAATCATGCAACTTACAATATATTCGTCCTTGAATAGATGGGTTGACATGGTGATCAAGAATTCTAATGTAATTTTTTTCAACAAAAAAATCAAAAATTTGATCACACATGTTTGAATCGAAGGTACACGTTTTGTTTTCTAGCCGATCTTGGTGTGCGAACGACTTTGGAGGTAAGCAAACGAATGGTTCAGATTTAGAATCTCCCCATTCGGCTATGCATTGTGTTTTGCACTCTATCTCCGATGTCTTTGAAAAGGAAATTATACCATCATCAGTTTTCTCAATAGAGTATAGTCTTGGATTTAAATTTCTGAAATCAAAGTAGTTAGAACATACATGTCTCAATTGAGGCCATGCGTAAGCCAAGTATGAAGCAAGCAAAGCTACCCAATTAGATATGAATTTTAAATAAAGCAATGGGAAAAAACTTTGGCTGCAATAATAAATCACTATCGGTCTTTGTAAATGGCACAATAGGTTGACCGATATATTCTATAACAATTTTATTGCTAACAAGTAAATTACCCTTCTTCATTGGTCTTTCAAAATTACTTATGAAATTTTTTCTTATAGAAGCATCAACAATAAAGTTGTGACCAAATCGGATGATAGGTAAATCACTTACTAGACATACCTTTTCAAACACGCTGGGAAAGCATGATGGTTGCGTTACTTGAACGATATGTTGTTCCTCTTTTGAATAGCTCCCCAACACCTTGTTGTCCTCTTTTTCTAGAACAGGTTCGGCATACGTAATATTTGATTCGGTCTTTTCAATAACTGAATTAACTTTGTTATCCGAATCACCACTCTTTTTGATAATTCTATCCACACTCAATGCATTCTCTTTTTGACATAATCTAGCTTGTATTGTAGCAGAATTAATATGCTTTCCCTCTTTTATTAATTCATTTAGAACAACATTGCATTCGTCCCAAAAAGACGTAAGATTTTTCTTAACGACCCAATCTGGATAGAATTGCCCCCCGACACGTTTAGACTCTTTCGGTAACGAGATGTCGCCGAAATACTGTAATTATGTAGGGAAAACATTGTATGCTATGGTACTAGGTGAAGGCACATGTGATCCTATAGAATTTTCAGTTATTCGGCTATTAGCGTGAAGGTGCAAAGCCGAATTATGAATACCTATAGTTGCATATGGTGCCAAAACATTAGAAGCATGAGGTGTAGCATATGATGGTTGAGGGTAATTGGCCGGATAACTAGTAGTAGCATGGCCAATTCCTCTATCCACCGGCATGTTTGGATTAACATATTGCAAGCTAGTTGCCGATGAATAAAAAGGTGAAACACTTTGTTGCATACTATCAGAAGTTCCCGTGTGAGGTGTTTCATCTTGATTAACCGAACTCATCATGTTGTTCATCGACATATGGATTTCTGGGGTTGCCAATGCATGGGAGTTGGAATACATATGTTGCATGTTGCTAAAATTATATGAAGTAGAAGCATGAATATTTTGTTGCATCGGCTCTTAAACATAATTAGATGCATGATTGACAAAGTTAGGGCTAGCCGATACATTATGCTCATTAGATGATCTAGCAACAATATATGCATTATTTGCATCTACATATGTGAATTGAGTATTCATATTGGAATGCCCAGGATGGGACTATACCTCCTACGTGTCGAGGCACGACTTAAAGGTATAAGCCCATCCTAGAATGATCTCAAGTTTGGTATCTTTGCACGACTCATGTAAAAGAGGGATTAAATTGCAAAAGGAGATAGTTGGCTTACACTCGCCACTTCACACAATACATTACATAAGCAAAACATCATTCAAAACATCACAGCCCATCTAAGGGTAAGATCCAAAAGACAAGATACCAAAACAACATAAAGCTACAGGTCAGGATCGAATCCTAGTAGACACCACTACTGATCGTCGAAAGCGTCACAAGCATACGGCCACGCTCTTCATCGAGCTCCTGGTGAAGTTCTGATCCAACTCCTGCTTCAAACTCGGCTGAACCTGCATCTGGTGTTGTAGTATCTGTGAGCCACGAGGACTCAGCAATCCCATAACCATGGGTAACAAGACTAGCAAAGCTTTGTGGGTAGGAAGAGGTAAAGTGGTGAGGTTGCAGCAGCGGCTAAGCATAATATGGTGGCTAACTTACGAGTACCAGAATAAGATGAGCATCTACGCAAACGGTCGCAAAAGTAGTGATCGCTAAAGATCCTGAACTACATACGGTCAAACATAACCCCACCGTGTTCTCTTCTCAAAGTGAAAAGAGACAGTCACGGTTACTCACACAGTGGTGTCTTTTACTTCGGATCCTCTGTCAAGTTTTCTACAACCGGACATTAACAAATTCCAATCTGCCACATAACCGCGGGCACGGCTTTCGAAAGATCATAACCCTGCAGGGGTGTCCCAACTTAGCCCATCACAAGCTCTCATGATTAGCTGAAGTGATAAATATAATATCATCACTCCTTATCTTAGGGAAAATCCGATCAGGCTTGGCATCCCGGTAGCACAAAACATTTCGACAATGGTAAAACAAGTCCAGCAAGACCTCCCGGCGTGCCGACACCCTGATAGTAGCCGCACGTATCTCGTCTCAGGCCACGTCCGGATGAGACATCCTACAGGTTATACCAGATACCTCGGGTTTCCCCAAGGCGGCCCCGCAGTCTGCTCGTTTGGGACCAACACCATCAGCACTGGCCCCCCTGCTATGTAGAATTAAGAATCCTCGGGGACGCGACCCCCTATGCAATTTTAATTAATTAATTAAGTTGTTATTATGAAGCAAATTAAAACCAATGTTGGGCCTTGCTGGAGGAGTTTTATTCAAAGTCGAACTGTCAAGGGGTCCCCATCCACCCATCGTGTAAGGAACGCAAAATTAAGGAACATAATGCCGGTTTATCGGCGCCTAAGGTGGCATGAGTGGAACAAAACACCGAGCAAAAGGCCAAGCCTTCCACCCATGCCCAGTATATAGGTGTGTTAATAGTAATTATAGATATTGTGATAAAACCAACAAAAAGTTCCCACCTGGAACAATCTTCATCTTCACCTGCAACTAACAACGCTATAAGAGGGGCTGAGCAAGCGGTAACATAGCCAAACAGTGGTTTTGCTAGGAAGGTTCCAAGGTTAGAGGTTTCATGGAAACAAGGAGAGGGCTGACAATAAACGATGGGTAGCGCGACATGTAACGATAGCATCGAGACAACTAAGCATGGCAATGATAGTAAAGGTATCCAAGGGTATGATCATCTTGCCTGGAATTCCGCAAGCAAGAAGAACGGTTCCATGAAGAAGACGGAGCATCAGTCGAGCGAATCCTCACAACTCCGGAACGAAACCGAAGCTAACAAGAGAAGCAAACCGGAAAGAAACAAACAACACGGTAAACACACAAGCATAAACATGGCATAATGCACAAGCAAGCATGATGCATGTCCGGTTTAAATATGCATGGCATGGCAAAGTGCACAAACAAATCTACAAGTTAAGTGGAGCTCAATATGCAACGAGTTGCATATTGACGAAACACCACATTCAATTATTTAATTGACTCTCATTATTTACAAGACAAGATTAAGTGGTTATTAACATGGCAAGAGGTGAAGCAAAAACAAACTACCTATTAAGACATTTTAAATGAGGCCGGAAAAATAAAAACAACAATTCCGGAAATCCCCATGAACATGTTTAGTAATCTAAAACAATCAACAATTCACACATATTAATGTTGTTAACATGATGCGGATGACATGATCAAGTTTATGCAAGTTTTATTAAAAGATGACAAGAAGAGAGATGAAGCATTTGTCACCGTGGTGGAAAGAAAGGGTGCCACGGCAACGATCCGAAAATGATGCCACGCAACATATCGGTTCCGGTAACTCGTTGAGAGTCCGGTGCAAAAGGAAAGATGGCGTGAGCGAGTCAAACGGGATGAAAGAGGTGGGGTGATCCCGTCACCGGGTTCCCACGAGTCGGCGATGAGGCAACCGAGGAACAAGACAAAACATGAAACGACACGGTGCACACAAGGAAACATTTCATACAACACAACAAGCAAAACGTTCTCGGGTCATCGGCTCGGTGGTTATACCTTCGGAACAAATGTTTCGGGGCGGTTCGAGATCGTAGTGGAAGTAGTGGTACTCGCGGTCGTAGAGGAAGTAGTTGTTCACGTTTCCGAAGAGGAAGAAGTCGTTCCGTAGAGGGAAGTAGTTGTACTCGCGGTCTTCGGCGAGGGTAGTGGTACACGGCGACGGTAGTCGTTCACGGAGCTCGTTTTCCTGTAGATGTTCGGGTCGGTGTCGTGGTACTTGGGGTTCTCGTTTGCGACGGTAGTGGAAGTAGTGGTACTTGGCGATTCATCATGTAGTTGTTCCCGTCCGTAGTTGTACTTGCATCGGAGGGGTACTTGTCGCGTAGTCGAACTTGACATATCCGAAGGGGTACTTGGTCGGGTCGCCTTGTACTCGTTCATGTAGTCGTTCACGGAGCTCGTAGCCGTTCGGTCGTCGTACACGAGGGTCTCTGTCAAATCAGCAGCACAGCAACACAACAAAAAAAACAAAAACAACACGGGAGGCCGACGAGGCCATGGCAGCAAGGTCTTGGCGCTGAAGGGGGCCACAGGGCACTGGACGAGGTAGAGGAGGCAGGGGCGCTGGCCTCTGGCGCGGAGACAGGGCGGCCTCACAGGAGCCGGCGGAGGGAGGCGCTCGGGGCTGCCGCGCTCGGAGAGGAAGACCATGTGCTGGAGCTGGAGAGGCCGACGCGGCGGGAGTCCAGCTCCTCGGAAGAAGCGGCGGCTCGGCGCTACATCCTGGAGGCGAAGGCGCGGCCTCGAGGACGGAGCAGGGCGGAGGAAGGCCAGCAAGGTGGAGGAGGCTCTGGCCGCGGCTGCGGTGCTGGTCGGCGGGGCGGAAGGGCGTCGGGGGCGCCGGGCTTCGGCCTGGCTGGATGGTGGCGCAGACGGCGAGGGGAGATCGAGATGGGGACGAACACGGGCCGACCTCCTGGAGCTGGCTCATGGCGGAGTCTCCCGCTGGAGATGGAGGATGCCTAGCCAGCGGACGGGGCTGCCGGCGCGGCTCAACGCTGGGGCCACGGCGAGGCCTGGCTGGAGAGGGCGCTCGGGGCCGCGGCTAGCATCGATGGGAGGAGCAGACTGGCGCGGTCCAGCGCTGGAGAGGGTGGCGTCCTTGCTGGAGGGAGCGGGCTTGGCGCTCGGGTCATGATGGGAGAGGGAATCGGGACTGGTGGGGATCGATGCGGGAGCGGGCGAGAGAAGAGCGAGGGGAGCGAGGGGATTGGCCTGGCGGCGGCGCTGCGTGGGAAAGGAGCGAGGGGTGGAGCGAGGGAGTGGGCTTAGGGTTAGGGATGGATGAGGGAGGCTGGGCCTCGGCCAGAAGAAGGAGTTGGGCTCAAAGGAGGCTGGAGGAGGCTTGGGCCTAGAGGAAAACTGCGGCTGCACTTCTTCTTCTTTATTAGAAAAAAACAAAGAAGAGAAAGAAAGTAAAAAGAGGTTAGGGATGGATTTAGGACATGAGGTCAATAACCCTGGGCTCACAAAAATGTCAGGAATTTAAATAAAATAGTTGGGGGGGGGGTTTGGAGGAACCTCGAAACAACGTAAAGAAATATTGGCAAGGTTTTTTTGAAGGAGAAACTCGAAGTAGGAATGCATGGGGGAAAATATGCAAGTGTGTGTTGGTGATTCCGAAGCAATGGAATATTTATTAATATAGCTCCATAATTATTAGGAGGCTTTTATATGTTATAAAGAGAAGTCACCTTCCCTCGATTTAAATGGACCGAAGGTCCACACGATTTATTTAGGTTGAGATGCAAAAATAAATATGACATGATGGCATGATAACATGATGCAATGCAAAATAAATAACACAAGCAAAAATAAAACACACGGGAGAACCCGGAACATCTGGAATCTTCTGGAATCTTCTGGGATGTCGGTCTTCGGGCGTCACAACTCTCCCACACTAACAGAGGATCTCGACCCGAGATCCTAGAGATATCACCGGATAAAAACGGAAGAGGAAGAGGTACAACAAAGTTGCTTCTTTGACAGACGAGTGACACCAGGGAACCTTGAGAGGTTTAACAATCTTGAAAGAAAGAATACAACGGAGATGAACGAACATGAAAAACACTCCGTTAGAAAAGAGGAACCAGGAGCATTATAAGAACCTTGAAGGTTGAAAGATATGAAACAAGAGCTCACGGATGACGAAAGAATTTCAAAACCACTCCGGTTAACCAAGATTGAGAAGGAATAAGAACGAAATAATTTGGGCAGCACTCCGTCTGAAAATGGAAGTAATTAACATGAACTTGAGAAGATGGATGATAGTTGATGAAATCAACAACACACTGCCTCCGGAACAAATAAAAGAATGGCACAAGGGTAAGAAGGATTCCGACAGCACTCCGGTTAAAAGGAGAGGCAGAACTAGATAAGATGACGTAACTTGAATGAAAGAATACAACACTCCGGTTAAATAGACAGCAAGGGAGAATATGATCTTGATAAAAACGAGATGATGGTCAAAGAGAGCAGCATCACAAAGCCTCTGGAATGAAAGAATAACATATAATCAAAGAAAGAATTGAACGGAGAAGAAAAGACAACTTCTCCCACGAATGAATTAGGAAAATCCTCCTTACAAAGAAGGGATGAACGGAGTTGTTAAAAAATAAACAACGAAAAGAATAAGCTCGTTGTGGACTTATGGAAAACATCTCAAAATTAAGAGGTGACAACCAGCCACTAACAGAAATGAATTGCTTGGATTGAGATCAACAAGGAGACGAAAAACTTATTTCACCGGAATGAAAAATGAAGAACTTGGGTCATTTATGTGCACCATAATAGCAACAATCCTTAGGGAAAGCTTTAGGTGAAATACAACCCAAGATTACTCCCACGAATAAATTGAAGGGTTGAAAGGATCTCCTGAACAAAGAAAATGATGGGTTTAACTATTTCATTCCTGACAACTCGTGAATCATGAAACATGAAGGAATTGTCAAAAATGACATAACACCATCTGAAAAGATAAGGTAGAAAGAATTGCACTTGGAAAGCATGATGAAGAATGCTTGAGCTCCAACAAGAATCTTGATGAAAACTTCGAGGATGAATTAAATGATGATGAACCACCATGAAGAACTCCGGTAATGAAAGCATGTGAAGTGAAAGATGAAAAGAATAGAATTCAAGGCCTGCGATGAATTAGATTGAGTTTGAAATGATATAATGGAAATAACTTGGAGCTCCGAAAAACAAGATGAACAACTTAGAACCGAGAATATGATATGATGAACAAGCTCCGGAAAACATAGATTAATTACTTCGGGGGAAAAGAATAAGATTTATTGTATGCTTATCCTTCATCAAATTAAATTGATGACAAGCAACGGATTTGGCATACAACTTATTCTCGTTACAAAGAATTAAGAGAGATCTACCACAAGCTTGAGTAAATCTTCAACGAACCACCGGTAGGATTATGAAAAGAACGAGTGAATTGATACGATAACAACGGAAGGGTAATCTTGAAAGAACCACCGTAAAAAATATGGAGACGAACGAAGAAACATCAATGAAGAATATTTGGAGGACGAAGTTGAAAACTGAGAACGAAGAAATCTTCTGAAATGATGGCCTTCAGAGGAACACAAGGAAAAGAATTCATGAAATGCTCTGGACGAGTATAAAAAGAATTCCTCATAAACGGAACAATAATGAGGATGGCAAGAAGTTAGAACCATGAATCTTGAGAACGGGTCAAAATTTAAGAGAAACTCTTCTCTGGTCTCCAAATGTTGAGAATGAAGACGAGAAAAGCCATGAGAATTGTTGAGCACTCCGGAATGAAGAATTAAAAGGTTGAACCAATGATGAAAAAGAATTTTAAAGCGATCTTGGAGAAGGCATGTGACTGATGGGAATCATTCTTACGTCACACTTTGAAAGAATTTGAGTATAACTCCAGAAAAATTAGAAGAGTCAGGTAAGATCCTCGAAAAAGACCTATGGGTTAGGGCCCACTCAAAAGAAACCACCGTTGAAAAGATTGCTTAAGAGATATTGCACCGGTTGAATTAAATGGCTTGAATAAGATAACAATCCTCAAAATAGCTTGAACGGATTAAGAATGGAATTATGAATCTCCAACACTCCGGATATGAATAACAAGAGGAGAATGATTAATTGGAGCACCGGAATAAGAAAACATTGTGAAATGAGGAAAAAGGAAATTATATCAACACCGAAATCTTGAATTACATCCACCGGAAGAATTATGAAAACAAAAGAATGATGAACTTGAAGCTCTTGAGCATCTTGACGATAAAACACCGGATAAGAACATTGAAGGAAAAGAAAATGGAGAAATATCACATGAATAAAATGGATACTTCATCTGAGAATTTCTGGCTCCAAGAAGAAGAAGGGTGGGAGGGTGGGGAAAACAAGGACAACTTGGAATGAATGAAACAGACAAATCGTCAGATTTCTCAACGACATCCGTATGGAGTAACTTGAAGAGAAGGCACACCGGTTGAAAAGGATTAACATGAAGATCTCGATGGTTAAGAAGGATTAGCACTCCCATAGAAATATGAGAACACCGATTAGGAAGGTATGGAATCAACATTTGACATCGAAGCAACTCGAATACCAGAATCAAAACAAAAACAAAGGATAGATATGCAACATGATCTTCACAATATCATCCGAACAGAGAATTGAACGAATGAATTCCGCAGGTACATCAACTTGACGAGAAGCCACTTGGAGAACAAAAGGTAAATAAAAAGGAACAAGGAACAGATAGAACAAATACAAGATAGAAGCTTCGTTCGACATCTTCGTGCTGAAAGCTCATGGAACGTGTTACAAAAGGGTTTTGCAATCCCCGGATCAGCATACTTTAAGATGCAACTCCCGATCAGAACAAGTCCATAAAACCACTTCACTCAATGTAGAACCCCGAACTTCATATCATGCACTCGTTGGAAGAATGCCTAGAACTACTGGATGAACCCACCTATTAATTTCCGAAAGTTTCCAGTTATGTAATCAGGTGTTGGGGATACAGGGGAAGCACCGCGCAATCAACTCTAAACCTACATCCAGCTGTATCCATCCTTCAACACATAACCAGTTATTCTCGGAAACCGTTAACCACGGACCTTCGAAAAGCATCCACTATAACAAGCTATGGCAATACTCCCGAACTACCTCCCCAGTACTGGGTGATGTCGGGGTTATCTTGCCACTAACCGCATAGGAGAGATTTTCGATGTCGGCCGTCTTAAGTATTCTAGTACTGCCGCGATGGATTTGTGACGACAACACCTCGGAGCTCAACTCCCCGGGACACTGCCACAACCCCTAATGGCAGGAGGCATCGAGAACAATGTTCTCGTCACAAAGACATCGAAACAATCCAAACAATACTCGCGAGATCCTAAAAACAATTTGGTGAAATTTTTGAAACTAGAAGAGGCAAGAGTAATCGTCAGGAGTCCTCACCAGAGAGAAAAGAGATGAGAAGCAAAAGAAATCCTACTCTCCGATATATATATAGGACTCAAAACATTTTCAAGTGTGTGCCTAGACTCAACCGTCAACGATTCGATCAATCAGTGGGGGCTTCTAGGTCGGAGAAGGCTCTGAATACCAACTTGTAATGCCCAGGATGGGACTATACCTCCTACGTGTCGAGGCACGACTTAAAGGTATAAGCCCATCCTAGAATGATCTCAAGTTTGGTATCTTTGCACGACTCATGTAAAAGAGGGATTAAATTGCAAAAGGAGATAGTTGGCTTACACTCGCCACTTCACACAATACATTACATAAGCAAAACATCATTCAAAACATCACAGCCCATCTAAGGGTAAGATCCAAAAGACAAGATACCAAAACAACATAAAGCCACAGGTCAGGATCGAATCCTAGTAGACACCACTACTGATCGTCGAAAGCGTCACAAGCATACAGCCACGCTCTTCATCGAGCTCCTGGTGAAGTTCTGATCCAACTCCTGCTTCAAACTCGGCTGAACCTGCATCTGGTGTTGTAGTATCTGTGAGCCACGAGGACTCAGCAATCCCATAACCATGGGTAACAAGACTAGCAAAGCTTTGTGGGTAGGAAGAGGTAAAGTTGTGAGGTTGCAGCAGTGGCTAAGCATAATATGGTGGCTAACTTACGAGTACCAGAATAAGATGAGCATCTACGCAAACGGTCGCAAAAGTAGTGATCGCTAAAGATCCTGAACTACATACGGTCAAACATAATGTTCGCACACGAACACGTCACCGTGTACCCTCGACGCCGGGGGTGATGCACCGCAGCTCACGTCGAAGGAGACCCGTCGGAAGCGCGGTACGCAAGATAATCCGGCGGGCGCTTTTGTAGGCCCGAAGCCCCGCTTGCCCGGGAGGGACCCCGTCAGGGCTCGCAGCGGCTATGGGCTGCCCTAGGTCGACCTGATCGCCCCTAGGGCCTCGAGGTTCGCCGCCCTGCAATGAAGAAGAACGAACGAAGAACGAGGAAGAAGATACAAGGGTAGGGGATAGATGAACACGAAAAAGTAGTAGATGTGTTTGTTCGATTGTGTGTTGTTCAATCGGCCGTCACCCCTTAGGTATATAAGAGGCGGCTGGACTTCCCGTGCAAGGAAAAGGCTTGGATTCACGTCCAAAAACCTAGCCAAATTCGGATTGATTTTGTCCGAACTTTCCAAAACTGTTCGGTTTAAACTGGCTGTACCTTGCGGGTAATATTTGAGGTGGTAAACGACCTCGGATGGAAAAGAGTCCAAAAGCAATCTTGACCGCTTCGACGAGACGAACAACTTTCATGTTGAACGTTTTTTGATTTGAAGCCATCTTCTAGGCCAAAACGGTCACGCAATACAGGCTGTTATTCGCGCTACCCATCACACACGTGGCTGGTGGGGCGCGCCACTTTTGGCTCTGTGACAGAGCTGTGTTCGGATGGCTGTAACTTTTGCATACGAACTCGGATTGGGACGATTTTTATATCAAAATCGACCGTTTCGACGAGACGAAGACAATTCGTGTAGGAAGTTTTTCCATATGAAGCAGTCTTGGTGGTCTAATCTGCCGAATACTGCTCTAGATATAAAATCTCAGTGCTTTGAGCATAGTTTTGGCACTCGAGATGAGATCGGATGACGATGGCCCAATCTTCAAAGATGTTCACCTCGACAATACGAAACTTTTTCACTTTGAGCACTTTTCCATTTGAGGCCATCTTATTTGCTTTTTATGCCGTGCCAAAATCTGGTGTCAACACATGCCCCCCTGTTTTCTGGCAGAGCTTGCGTGCCAGAAAATACTTCATCCAAGCACGATGTCAACACTACATCGGCTGTGCATGCTAAGAACGATAATTATTATCGGTCATATGCTTAAGCGTGTTGCTTCTTGGGTAGAGCCTCTTGGATAATAGTCGTCTGAGAACAACAATTGGACGTCACAAAGGCCTCCACGTAAGTTTCTTATGTCAATCCGGACCTTGCTTTGTCCAGGCACTCCCTGGGAATATTAGAATCCTTCGATGGTAAGCCGGTTGCTGAACGATTATGGCCATGCACCACAAAGGAATACTGTTAACTGTTCGGCGACTCAACTCATTATTGATCAAAGTAAACCATCAAGCCTCCGCCGAACAATGTCTCTCTCCTGACTTGGGTCCTGCAAATAACTAACACCAGGAGTCAGAGTTTTTTATGTACTAGACCCTTGATCAGTGGCCGACTCAATAATTAAGTCGGCCTTGCCAGTATTGGCAAACACTGAGCATCGGCTATAGCAGTACAAGATCAACCATGGTGAACACCGTTAGCCAGATGCCGGCTTTGCCAACACAATGAATTCTGAGGGCGATATGCAAATATCGGCCATGCGTTCTCATCTCAAAGGTGCTCGGGAATCCGTCCACCAAAGTGTGAATAACCGAAATAAGTCAGATGTTTCGGCCGAGGATAAATTCCATAGCGTTGATTTTGATGATACGATTGAAGAATGTGGAGGACACGCCTCCTGGAGTTTCCTATAGTGAGAAGAAAATTATCGTCCTCGCCTACGGGATTTACACTTGTACTCCCTTATTTCTGTTGGCTTCGCAACAGGAGATGTGATGCCGCACTTGTCTCGAGGATTTTCCTTAGGAACCCAGGCCATGTTCCTTTTCTCCATCTCTTTGGCCCTAAGCTGTTTCAGTTTCTTCTGTTGCGAATATGGTAAGCCGAGAGGGCATCCCGGCTGGGATTTTGGTTTATGCACTGGCAAGTTCTTCCTGGCTTTGGGCATCTCCGGCTTGGCCTGTCCAAAATCGGTGATCAGATCCCTGAGATTTACTTGCTTCACTTTCTTGTCCTTAGCAACCAACATAGACTCGACTGGCTTTTTGTCATTTGGAGTCAGATCTAAAATAACACTCTTGCGGCCATCCTTTTCTTTCTTCACTTTTTTAACACTTGTTGCAATAGAAGGTCGGACATCATTTCTATTTTGACTGCTCCTCTTGGGAACCCATGCCATGTTCTTCTTTCTCAACTCATGTGCACTAAGTTTTTGTAATTCCTTCTCTTGCCAATGCGCTAAGCCGAGTGGGCACCTTGGCTGTGATTCTATTTCAACCAATACCAACTCTTTTTTGGCCTTGTGCACTCTCAACTTCTTCCCTTCAGATTTGGCACTTGATTGACTTGACTCGTTGCCTTTTGTAGCCAATGTCAATACTTTAACTGGCTCTTTGTTATTTGAGAACAAATCCGAAGTAGCACACTTATGACCATCTTTCTTGACCTGGTACACTTGCTTAACCACCTCTTTCTTGTTCCTTGAGCTCCGGACCGATTCCTTATGATTGAAACGGTCTTTGACGTGTGATTGTTCATCAAATGTTGATCTTTTTGGAGCTGCATAATGTTGGCGAGATGATCTAAAATAAGATGGATAATGTGCCCTTGTATCATACCTGCCCCATGATAGATATGGATTTACATGAGCGTAGGGAGGCATCCACGACATTGGCACTAGCGGCCCAAAAGGAGGATATGAAGTCTGCTTGCTCAACGTCTTCCTTTGCCAATTCCAGTCTTCAGATTTATGCCTTGGGGGTGACCTCGATGCTTTTGCTTCACTCGGCCGATAAGCACTCTTTCCCTCACTTATCTTTTGGTACTTTTCTAATAACTGCGCAAAAGTGACTTTCGGCTTTTTGCTTTTGTGCTTATCATGGCCTTTGCTTTCTTTGGTTGTGCGTGCAACGGTCTTTGAATTCTCTTGTTGCCCCCTAGTTCTAGATGTTACCATTTTAGCTTTGATGGAATTTTCGTCTTCAAGATTGCTCTTGATGCACTTTTTAACAACATCCTTGCTCGAAGACTTGACCCCATCATCATTTACGTGGACATATCCACTTTTAGATAAATCGGCTGGAGATAGCCGATTCAACATTTGATGGCCGTCAAAATGATCCGACTGTCCAAATGATCGTGCATCAACAAACTCCAATCGTCCTATCTTGTCCGATTGCTTGACTTGATGGATCATGTTGCAATCTTTGACATTTTGCTTGAACGAACATTGCGTTGGCTCTTGTCTTGACAGCTCGACATCGTGATCAATTATAATAATAGGATTAGTCAGCGATGTACCGATGATGTGATCAACTATGCCTGCACTGGACGTACACTCCTGGTCCATTAACCGATATTGTGATACCGGCTTTGATACAAAACAACCGAGCGGTGTGAGTTTATCTGACTCGGCTATGCATTGATTTTCGTCCTCCTTTCCCGATGCTCTTGAATCGGCTATCCTGGAGAACTTTGAACCTGACTTTATATTCCTGCAACCAAAATAATTACAGAATATACGTCTCATCTGAGACCAAATGTTAGCCAGGCATGAAACAAACAAAGTTGTCCATATGAATATAAAGTTCAGTCGGCATGACGGGAAAAACTTTGGTTGCAATAAGTTGTCACTATTAGCCTCTATGAATGGCGCCATGTGTTGATCAACATGATTAGTGACAAGATAATTCGAAACAAACAGATTACTCATCTCGATCGGTCTTTCAAAATTAATTAGAATCTTACTAACGAGTGCATCAACAATATGATTGTGACCGAATCGAAAACTGAGTAAACTCTCGGCTAGGTGTACCTTTGTGAAGCCGTTGGAACGAGAAGATGGTTGCACCACTGGAGCAATACCTTGCTCCACTTCTGAATAATTCTCGAATGCATCTTCCTCTTTTTCTGGATCTCGTGCCTCATCACTCGGATTGCCTGAGTAGATTTCACTTGGATGCTCTTCGCGAGTTGAAATTTGCTCGACTGAATTTTCTTGTTCTTGATGTTCATCGTTAACCGAACTTTGTTCGGCCATATTACTTTGTCCGTTCTTTTGCTCGGTGAAGCTTGCATCTTCTATTTTGGTACACGCAGCAATAACTGGCTTGATGCACTCGGCTTTAGCGGCTTTAGCCAGTGATGTACTCGTCTGACAAGATGTACTCGGTTGGCACAATGCACTCGGCTGGCTCGATGCAACGCACTCGGCCTTAAACGTCTCAGTGGTCAATTTGGTTTCAATTGAATCCACCATTGTCTTGTTACTAAAGAAACTGTTCAACTCAGCTGTAGACGACTTAGTCATATTTGACTCGGTTTCAACCGAATCAACCGTACTAGCCGAGTGAACCCCTTCTTGATGATTTTCTTGCAAAGCTTCTTTTTCATCTTGCTTCAAAAGTGTAGAAGAGTCAACATGGTTGCTACATGGAGGAAGGCACTTGACATATTCTTGCAAATATCCCACTTCACGCTTCTTCTTGAGTGCTTCATAAGCATGTCGATATTCTGCTCGTAATTCCCCAAGAGTTGGCGTAGTAAATTCGTTGACGCTATTCCCTGTGAGGTTTGACTTGATCTTGTCCACTTGGGCCACATATTTTTCTTTAAACTCAGCCCTGTTTGGATCGGCTTGCCCCCCAATACTTTTACAAACTTTCGGCAATGAATTGATGTTGCCGAAACTTTGCGATTGTATAGGGGGTGTATAACATGCTGCAATGATAGGTGAAGATGTGTGCACTGTTGTTGAATATTTTCTCATGCTAATTTGATCAATCGGCAACACTTCGTCTTCTTTTAAAACCCTAGCTCTTATTGCCTCATAATCAGGAACCAATCCCTTTTCGTGTTGCTCAAGGCAAATAGCACTAATCTTCTTATTTTGGGCTAAACTTTTTAGTGCAGCCAGAGCCACCTCATCTCCTGTAATATTAGGCACAATTTCTCCTATAGAATCTCCATCTACTCGGCTATAACCGCGAAGGCGAGCCGAGTCATGAATATTTTTTGTTTCATATGCCCCTGAACAATTAATCTTATGAGGTATAGTATATGATGTTTGAGGATAACTAGCCAAATAACTACATGATGCATGGCCGATTCCCCCGTCCATCGGCATGTTTGGGGATGAACCCGCATATCGCGAGTCGGCAGCCGATGGACAAAACTGTGAGATGGACTCATGTACATGAGGTGTCATATATTGATCACTTGAACAAATCATGTTATTCATCGGCATATTGAAAGATGTTGCCGATGCACAAAAGTTCAGATTCATAAGTTGCATGTCGCGGTTATGTGAATTCCAAGTTTCTCCAATGGAATAACTAGTCGGCCTTTGCTCGTTAGGGCTAGCCGACATGACATGTCCATTGAAAGATCTAGCAACATCAACATAATGGCTATTTGCATCTACGTAAGGAAATTGATGATACATGTTACCGTTGTAGATTGCAGCCGCTCGATGACGCTCTCCTCGTAGCAAGAACAGGCTGGAGATTGTTCAAAGCTTCGTCCCCAGCGGAGTCGCCAAAAAGTGTGTTCGCACACGAACACGTCACCGTGTACCCTCGACGCCGGGGGTGATGCACCGCAGCTCACGTCGAAGGAGACCCGTCGGAAGCGCGGTACGCAAGACAATCCGGCGGGCGCTTTTGTAGGCCCGAAGCCCCGCTTGCCCGGGAGGGACCCCGTCAGGGCTCGCAGCGGCTATGGGCTGCCCTAGGTCGACCTGATCGCCCCTAGGGCCTCGAGGTTCGCCGCCCTGCAATGAATAAGAACGAACGAAGAACGAGGAAGAAGATACAAGGGTAGGGGATAGATGAACACGAAAAAGTAGTAGATGTGTTTGTTCGATTGTGTGTTGTTCAATCGGCCGTCACCCCTTAGGTATATAAGAGGCGGCTGGACTTCCCGTGCAAGGAAAAGGCTTGGATTCACGTCCAAAAACCTAGCCAAATTCGGATTGATTTTGTCGGAACTTTCCAAAACTGTTCGGTTTAAACTGGCTGTACCTTGCGGGTAATATTTGAGGTGGTAAACGACCTCGGATGGAAAAGAGTCCAAAAGCAATCTTGACCGCTTCGACGAGACGAACAACTTTCATGTTGAACGTTTTTCGATTTGAAGCCATCTTCTAGGCCAAAACGGTCACGCAATACAGGCTGTTATTCGCGCTACCCATCACACACGTGGCTGGTGGGGCGCGCCACTTTTGGCTCTGTGACAGGGCTGTGTTCGGATGGCTGTAACTTTTGTATATGAACTCGGATTAGGACGATTTTTATATCAAAATCGACCGTTTCGACGAGACGAAGACAATTCGTGTAGGAAGTTTTTCCATATGAAGCAGTCTTGGTGGTCTAATCTGCCGAATACTGCTCTAGATATAAAATCTCAGTGCTTTGAGCATAGTTTTGGCACTCGAGATGAGATCGGATGACGATGGCCCAATCTTCAAAGATGTTCACCTCGACAATACGAAACTTTTTCACTTTGAGCACTTTTCCATTTGAGGCCATCTTATTTGCTTTTTATGCCGTGCCAAAATCTGATGTCAACACATAACCCCACCGTGTTCTCTTCTCAAAGTGAAAAGAGACAGTCCCGGTTACTCACACAGTGGTGTCTTTTACTTCGGATCCTCTGTCAAGTTTTCTACAACCGGACATTAACAAATTCCAATCTGCCACATAACCGCGGGCACGGCTTTCGAAAGATCATAACCCTGCAGGGGTGTCCCAACTTAGCCCATCTCGAGCTCTCACGATTAGCTGAAGTGATAAATATAATATCATGACTCCTTATCTTAGGGAAAATCCGACCAGGCTCGGCATCCCGGTAGCACAAGACATTTCGACAATGGTAAAACAAGTCCAGCAAGACCTCCCGGCGTGCCGACACCCTGATAGTAGGCGCGCGTATCTCGTCTCAGGCCACGTCCGGATGAGACATCCTACAGGTTATACCAGATACCTCGGGTTTCCCCAAGGCGGCCCCGCAGTCTGCTCGTTTGAGACCAACACCATCAGCACTGGGCCCCCTACTATGTAGAATTAAGAATCCTCGGGGACGCGACCCCCTATGCAATTTTAATTAATTAATTAAGTTGTTATTATGAAGCAAATTAAAACCAATGTTGGGCCTTGCTGGAGGAGTTTTATTCAAAGTCGAACTGTCAAGGGGTCCCCATCCACCCATCGTGTAAGGAACGCAAAATTAAGGAACATAATGCCGGTTTATCGGCGCCTAAGGTGGCATGAGTGGAACAAAACACCGAGCAAAAGGCCAAGCCTTCCACCCATGCCCAGTATATAGGTGTGTTAATAATAATTATAGATATTGTGATAAAACCAACAACAAGTTCCCACCTGGAACAATCTTCATCTTCACCTGCAACTAACAACGCTATAAGAGGGGCTGAGCAAGCGGTAACATAGCCAAACAGTGGTTTTGCTAGGAAGGTTCCAAGGTTAGAGGTTTCATGGCAACAAGGAGAGGGCTGACAATAAAAGATGGGTAGCGCGACATGTAACGATAGCATCGAGACAACTAAGCATGGCAATGATAGTAAAGGTATCCAAGGGTATGATCATCTTGCCTGGAATTCCGCAAGGAAGAAGAACGGTTCCATGAAGAAGACGGAGCATCAGTCGAGCGAATCCTCACAATTCCGGAACGAAACCGAAGCTAACAAGAGAAGCAAACCGGAAAGAAACAAACAACACGGTAAACACACAAGCATAAACATGGCATAATGCACAAGCAAGCATGATGCATGTCCGGTTTAAATATGCATGGCATGGCAAAGTGCACAAACAAATCTACAAGTTAAGTGGAGCTCAATATGCAACGAGTTGCATATTGACAAAACACCACATTTAATTATTTAATTGACTCTCATTATTTACAAGACAAGATTAAGTGGTTATTAACATGGCAAGAGGTGAAGCAAAAACAAACTACCTATTAAGACATTTTAAATGAGGCCAGAAAAATAACAACAACAATTCCGGAAATCCCCATGAGCATGTTTAGTAATCTAAAACAATCAACAATTCACACATATTAATGTTGTTAACATGATGCGGATGACATGATCAAGTTTATGCAAGTTTTATTAAAAGATGACAAGAAGAGAGATGAAGCATTTGTCACCGTGGTGGAAAGAAAGGGTGCCACGGCAACGATCCGAAAATGATGCCACGCAACATATCGGTTCTGGTAACTCGTTGAGAGTCCGGTGCAAAAGGAAAGATGGCGTGAGCGAGTCAAACGGGATGAAAGAGGTGGGGTGATCCCATCACCGGGTTCCCACGAGTCGGCGATGAGGCAACCGAGGAACACGACAAAAGATGAAACGGCACGGTGCACACAAGGAAACATTTCATACAACACAACAAGCAAAACGTTCTCGGGTCATCGGCTCGGCGGTTATACCTTCGGAACAAACGTTTCGGGGCGGTTCGAGATCGTAGTGGAAGTAGTGGTACTCGCGGTCGTAGAGGAAGTAGTTGTTCACGTTTCCGAAGAGGAAGAAGTCGTTCCGTAGAGGGAAGTAGTTGTAATCGCGGTCTTCGGCGAGGGTAGTGGTACACGGCGATGGTAGTCGTTCACGGAGCTCGTTTTCCCATAGATGTTCGGGTCGGTGTCGTGGTACTTGGGGTTCTCGTTTGCGACGGTAGTGGAAGTAGTGGTACTTGGCGATTCATCATGTAGTTGTTCCCGTCCGTAGTTGTACTTGCATCGGAGGGGTACTTGTCGCGTAGTCGAACTTGACATATCCGAAGGGGTACTTGGTCGGGTCGCCTTGTACTCGTTCATGTAGTCGTTCACGGAGCTCGTAGCCGTTCGGTCGTCGTACACGAGGGTCTCTGTCAAATCAGCAGCACAGCAACACAACAAAAAAAACAAAAACAACACGGGAGGGCGACGAGGCCATGGCAGCAAGGTCTTAGCGCTGAAGGGGGCCACGGGGCACTGGATGAGGTAGAGGAGGCAGGGGCGCTGGCCTCTGGCGCGGAGGCAGGGCGGCCTCACGGGAGCCGGCGGAGGAAGGCGCTCGGGGCTGCCGTGCTCGGAGAGGAAGACCACGTGCTGGAGCTGGAGAGGCCGACGCGACGGGAGTCCAGGCTCCTCGGAAGAAGCGGCGGCTCGGCGCTGCATCCTGGAGGCGAGGGCGTGGCCTCGAGGACGGAGTAGGGCGGAGGAAGGCCAGCAAGGTGGAGGAGGCTCTGGCCGCGGCTGCGGTGCTGGCCGGCGGGGCGGAAGGGCGTCGGGGGCGCCGGGCTTCGGCCTGGCTGGATGGTGGCGCAGACGGCGAGGGGAGATCGAGATGGGGACGAACACGGGCCGACCTCCTGGAGCTGGCTCGTGGCGGAGTCTCTCGCTGGAGATGGAGGACACCTGGCCAGCGGACGGGGCTGCCGGCGCGGCTCAACGCTGGGGCCACGACGAGGCCTGGCTGGAGAGGGAGCTCGGGGCCGCGGCTGGCATCGATGGGAGGAGCGGACTGGCGCGGTCCAGCGCTGGAGAGGGTGGCGTCCTTGCTGGAGGGAGCGGGCTTGGCGCTCGGGTCGCGATGGGAGAGGGAATCGGGACTGGTGGGGATCGATGCGGGAGCGTGCGAGAAAAGAGCGAGGGGAGCGAGGGGATTTGCCTGGCGGCGGCGCTGCGTGGGAAAGGAGCGAGGGGTGGAGCGAGGGAGTGGGCTTAGGGTTAGGGATGGATGAGGGAGGCTGGGCCTCGGCCAGAAGAAGGAGTTGGGCTCAAAGGAGGCTGGAGGAGGCTTGGGCCTGGAGGAAAACTGCGGCTGCACTTCTTCTTCTTTATTAGAAAAAAACAAAGAAGAGAAAGAAAGTAAAAAGAGGTTAGGGATGGATTTAGGACATGAGGTCAATAACCCTGGGCTCACAAAAATGTCAGGAATTTAAATAAAATAGTTGGGGGGGGGGGGGTTGGAGGAACCTCGAAACAACGGAAAGAAATATTGGCAAGGTTTTTTTGAAGGAGAAATTCGAAGTAGGAAAGCATGGGGAAAAATATGCAAGTGTGTGTTGGTGATTCCGAAGCAATGGAATATTTATTAATATAGCTCCATAATTATTAGGAGGCTTTTATATGTTATAAAGAGAAGTCACCTTCCCTGGATTTAAATGGACCGAAGGTCCACACGATTTATTTAGGTTGAGATGCAAAAATAAATATGACATGATGGCATGATGACATGATGCAATGCAAAATAAATAACACAAGCAAAAAATAAAACACACGGGAGAACCCGGAACATCTGGAATCTTCTGGAATCTTCTGGGACGTCGGTCTTCGGGCGTCACACATATTACCTTTGTAGATTGCAAACACTAGATGACAATCTCTTTGTAGCAAGAACAGACCGAAGACCGCTCAAAGCTTCGTCCCCAGCGGAGTCGCCAAAAAGTATGTTCGCACACGAACACGTCACCGTGTACCCTCGACGCCGGGGGTGATGCACCGTAGCTCACATTGAAGGAGACCCGTCAGGAAGCGCGGTACGCACGCAATCCGGCGGGTGCTTTTGAGGACCCGAAACCCCACACGCCCGGGAGGGACCCCGTCAGGACGCGCGGCAGCTATGGGCTGCCCTAGGTCGACCTGATCGCCCCTAGGGCCTCGAGGTTCGCCGCCCTGCAACAAGAAGAACAGACGAAGAACGAGGAAGAAGAAGAAGAAGGGAGAGAGATAAAGGTAAAGGTAAAAGTGGTAGATGTGTTTGTTCGATTGTGTGTTGTTCAATCGACGGTCACCCCTTAGGTATATAAGAGGCGGCTGGACTTCCCGTGCAAGGAAAAGGCTTCAATTCACGTCCAAAACCCTAGTCCAATTCGGATTTGTTTGGTCCGAACTTTCCAAAACTGTTCGGTAACATCTGGCTGCACCTTGCGGGCCATGTTTGGGGGAGTAAACAATCTTGGATGAAACGAGCCCAAAAGCAATCTTGATCGTTTCGACGAGACGAACAACTTTCAATTTGAACGTTTTTTTATCTGAGGTCATCTTGAGGGGGGTTTCGGCTGTTTTCCGAAGTCTGCAGCAGCGAAATTCAAAATCCGGACGAACATACCCGGAGTGTCCAGCCATCCACACAGAAATCCAAAACTCGGAAGGTTGTCCCGGAGTGTCCGGCCATCTAGTGTAGCAGCGTCTTGTACTGGATATAACTTTTGCATACGACCTCGGATTAAGACGTTTTTTATATGAAAATCGTCCGTTTCGACGAGATGAAGAACTTTGTTGTTGAAGACATTTTCATCCGAGGCCACTTTAATTAGGTTTCATGCCATTTTCTAATCTGATGTCAACACGAGTATCTCCGAAATTGTCATATCTTTTGCACTTGAGCTCCGTTTTGGTCCATCTTCATGTTTATTTCGATCATCTTGACGAGGGCCATCAAATGGTGACATGAACTCGTAATTTTAGCCTCATCCTATTATATCCTCAAGTCACTCTTTGCGATCATGCCATTTTTGAGCTTCAACAAATTCCAAAAAATATATATTCTTTTGAACCTGTACCCTCTGGGATGTAATATTATCGGACTGCTTAAACACCCCCCCCCTCCCCACACACACACGGATTGAGCAACTCATGCTGACTCAATAAACTAAGCCACTAATTGATTGTCACTAGCGAATCAACCTGGGTTGAGATGGTTAGGTGGACAGTGGTATCCCCAACCCATCAGGTTTCAAATCCTGGTGCTCGCATTATTCCTGGATTTATTTCAGGATTTTCGGCGATGCGCTTTCAGTGGGAGGAGACGTTCCCGTCGACGACGAGGCGCCTACGGTGACTTCGTAAATCTCAAGATGATATGCCGGCTCAGTCTCTCGGAGGTGCTCATAGGGGTATGGTGTACGTGTGTGCGTTCATAGGGGTGAGTGTATGCGCGTGTATATGAGCGCTTGCGTCTGTACTGATGCTCAAAAAAAATAATTGCCACTAAAAAAAAGCCACTAATTGATTCTAGAAATTACAGAATATTCAAAGGGATAAGTATATTTTCCGTCCCTCAACTCTTTCGAGAGTATAGAAATGGTCCCTCAACTATAAAACTAATAAAATTTAGTCCTTTAACTATTCAAACTGGATAAGTTTAAACCCTCATACCGCTTTGACTGTTTTTTTTTTCTGATGTGGAGTGGTTTTGACTAAAACTAGATACATCGTACACACTCGGCCATCAGCCCATCACATCAGCGTATTCAGATGTGCAGGGTCCCACATGTAAACCTCAGGAAGAAAGAAAAATAACTTAAAATATAATGCATCCCACTTGTTTCGAACTTAATACCGGAAACAAGCCAGATCAGTAGGTAACCACCACACCACGGATGCTATGTAAGTACTCCCTCCGTTCCCAAATATAAGTCTTTCTAGAAATTTCAACAAGTGACTACTTTACGGAGCAAAACAAGTGAATTTACATTTTAAAATATGTCTACATGAATTCGTATGTTGCAGTCCATTTGAAATGTCTAAAAAGACTTATATTTAGGAACGGGGGAGTATTACACAAACAAGTATAAAATCTTTGGTAGTTTTGCACATATTAAGCATGTTCTCTATACAATGATATTAACTCATTTAAAAGCGATTTGTTTTTCTTGTTTTTTTTTCAGTCTCAGTCCTCTGCACATATGTTTTTTTTTTCTGTACTCATGTGCACAATGAAGTGGCTAATGTGTAAAAATCTATACAACAAAGATGGAGGAAGATCCATCGATTAGCTCTGCATCAGAGGCCACATGGAAGAATCGCCAAGAGAACGAACTGCTTTTGAAGCCACAAAAGGATTGACAGTACTGCCATACACCCGAACACAACACAAGATTTGCAGAAAAGAGAATACAAAGGAACAATAGGCTCCAAAGCTCCAACTGCATCGAAGGATAGAAAGAACCACAAGTTCTGGCGTACTCAAGGATCTTCTGCCTGCTAGTATAACAGTTTGCAGCATGTTATCTATGTTCTTTTATGCCCTAGTGGCCTACTCAATGAAAGAAGAGGACTGAGTTGCAGAGAGGGAATAATGTTCAGTCCCCAATCTGGGTCAACATATCAGTGAATCCACCACGTGGGAGGGAACTTGCTCGACCGTGGCCCAATTGCTTGGCTGCCGACCGGCGGCCACGGCTCAACTTGGGCCTCCGGTAGAGTGAACCTTCCCATGTCATCACGCAGGAAGCTTGCATCTGCATGGTCCTCGATGCCACGGTCGTCGTAAAAGAAGATGGATACTCCGGTGCGGAACTTGTCATCAAGATCCTCAAAATCATTGGCATTGAAGATCCTGGAGCAACCACGCCCGACGAATATGAGCTTGGGCTGAAGAAAAAACTCATGGTCCGACTTGGAGCTGGGATCTAGCTCTCGCCAATAGAGACGGGGCTCCACATCCTCAGGATACTCTGGACCAGGATCTTCATCAACCTCGCTTAGCCTGAACACGCGCACAGAGGAAGTAGGCTGCGTAGGCTCATCTTGATACTTCAGCACCATGAGGAAAGGATTATCCTCCATACCTCCAAGATCAACCAAATACCGCTGGACTGTCATGTTCTCTGGGTGTTCCTCATCATATATCTCCCAATCCTTCTCGACATAAATCTCCAGGCGGGGTAGATTTCCCTCATGGTCGGCATGGGCTCCAATTTGCTCCATGTTCTCATAAGAGTTGAGGAAGTAAAAACTGCCCTGGGAGAACACCACATCGTGTATATCCAGCTTCCGCCTTCGGATGAGATCCCAGTCAATGTAGGTCCAGTGTTCCCTAGACGGGTCCCATTGTGCAATGCCAGAGAACTCACTGCCCTCGATCTTTGCAATCGCACCGATGGTGTAGTTGTATGGTGGGTACAGAACTGGCGACCCTGATAGAGCAGCTGCCTCAACTTTGATATCTCGTGCAAGGCCGTCCACCATTATCGTCGTTGGCATCGGAATATTGACACCAGAGAATATGTTGAATAACCTGTTCTCCAGTGGTCCATCAAGAGCGAGAACAAACCACCCCCCTTCGTAGGATCCGCAGAAACTTGCTCTGTGCTTGATGTCTGGTGGGAGTCCGAGGCGCCGGGTGTTCCCTCCCTGTGTTATGTGGACCAGAGGGTGCTCTGGAGAAGATGGTAGCACCAATGACGGGAGCAGTCGGGGAAGATTACGACGGTGCTGTTCGATGAACCCGTGCCATTTCTTGTTGACCACGGAGAAACGGAGACGATCTACCGGACATGGCAGGCGGGAGAGCACAACGGGAAGCAGCTCGCGGGGAATGTCTGCCCATCCCGCTGTGAGGCCGATGGTATCCGTGCTCTGCACCAAGCAAATAGTAGTATATATATGGATCAGAAATCAGAAAATAATAATAATTCGAATCAAATGCTCGTACGAAGTATCTGGATCAACAAATAGTTCGAATCCGGTGCTCGTACAAGTATTTGGATCAGCAACAAATTCGAATCCGATGTTGGTACAGGTATTTGGATCAGCAAATAATTCGAATCTGATGGCTCGTACAAGTATCTGGGTCAGCAAATAATTCGAATCTGATGGCTCGTACAAGTATCTGGGTCAGCAAATAATTCGAATCCGGTGCTCGTACAAGTATTTGGATCAGCAAATAATTCGAATCCGGTGCTCGTACAAGTATTTGGGTCAGCAAGTAATTCGCAATCAGATACTCGCTCTCGCTCCTAGAGAATTCGAATCAGACGCTCGCTCTCGCTCCTAGCGAATTTGGATCAGACGCTCAAATTCGAATCAGACGCTCCCTCTCGCTCCTAGCGAATTCGGATCAGAGGCTCGAATTCGAATCAGACGCTCGCTCTCGCTCCTAGAAAGAGAAAGAGAGAAGGGAGGAGGAAGACTCACATCAGCCGCACGAGCGCGCTTGCTCCCCTCTTCGGGATCCATCTCGAACTCGGCCGCCACCACCCTTCTCACGAGTCACGAGGCCCGCGAGGCAGGATGGGCGTCAGAATATATAGGGACGGGACGGGACGGGCTGGCCTGGGCAGCAGGCCGGAGGGGAGGGAAAGGAATGTCCAACTGGACTTCACTTTCTGATTCGATTCTGCTAGGAACTGGAGTGATTAATTAGGTTATTTATTAAGGGTTAATGTCGGTTGCGGCAACCACCCCTTGTAACCGCCATCTAATCACAATTATTGATGAGACAACTGCTCAATCATTTGCTTTCCCCTTCTAAACTCGGCCGCCGCCATCTAATCACAATTATTGATGAGGTGGGGATCCAGAGGGGAAGAAGAAATGAATCGGAGACTCCAGTCTAGCACCACGCAAATACAAACTTCATCTAGTAGTTGCTACAGAGAAACAAGGTGCTGCTTTTCCAATTTGCTTCATGGCTACAGAGAAATGAATCTTGCCTTTACGCTGGGCGACGGACGAAGGATGAGGCATCGCCTCGCTTCACTCCCGCACTGGACCAGGACGCCGGCTCCAGCGGCTTCGTCCCCGCCGCCCCGCCGAATCACACGCGCCCGAGCCATCTGGCCGGAGCACAGCGCGACGACCACACCAGCGGCCTCTGGCGCACGGCGAGCAGGACACACGGGAGAAAGATTGGGGATTTTTATCCATTGGGCTACTTATCGATTTAGCCCTCTAACTTTGTGTTAATTCCGCTAAAGTTCATGTATTTATGTATGGAAAACGTTTACATCTGGCACCCCGTATGCCAGTACGAACTTTGCGTCGCTTGTGTCGATCGGTCACATACGCCAAGCACGCCCACCAACGCCAGGGCGCCACGCGTCCTTGCGGGCCCACATATATCTCTTCCCCCTCATATATACTTTTCCTCTCGTTAATCCTCTCTTTCCGATGCGCGCAGACATGGCCACACTCCTCCTTTCTCCCTCGACGCTCGTCGCCATGTCTGTCGGTGTCAAAATAGGTGGATTTTGGATAGGGGGTCCCGAACTGTGTATCTGAGAATCGATGGTAACAGGGGGAACAAGGACACAATGTTTACCCAGATTCAGACCCTCTTAATGAAGGTAATACCGTACTTCCTGCTAGATTTGATCTTGATGAATATTAGGATTACAAGAGTTGATCTACCTCGAGATCATGATGGATAAACCCTAGCTGTCTGGCCTATGGTAGTCGAGATTGTCTCTAAGGACTAAACCCTCCGGTTTATATATGCACCGGAGGGACCTAGGGTTGTACATAATCATTTTACAGAGGAAGAAAAAATTACACCCGGACTTAAACTTGTCATTCTACACATATAGGACTCCTATCTGGACACGAGGGATAATCTTCTGTGTTGATCTTCACGGCCCACCAGTGCGGTCCATAACAATTAATCCGGCCAACCGAGGACCACCTAGTCCAGGACTCCCTCAGTAGCCCGTGAACCAGTCTTCGATGACGATGAGTCCGGCACGCATACTATCTTCGGCATTGCAAGGCGGGTTCTTCCTTCCGAACATATGAAGTTAATTTCCTGCGTAAAGGAACTATGTCCGGCTCTGCATGATTAGTACAACCCTTAGCCACAAAGGAAATGTGTCAAAACAAACACTGTGTCTTTACTGACAACTTTTTCAGCAAAACGTCATGCATGACCCTTCAATATTTTGAACCGTTTTCTTGGCTCTGGTTTCGTGTTTCGAGGCATAGCCTCCATTGGCACGTCTTGTCGAAGTAGAGATCGTGCCTACTTATCCTGGGAGCCTCATCATTATGATTTGGGTAACCCAACCATACCTTACGCATGATCTCATTGGGAACAAGCGAGTTTTACGGCTTGAATGGGGGACATTTGGTATTTACCGCCTATAAAAGGACATATATCCCTCCCTTTTACCTCACGCTTTCCTCTTGCCTTTGCTTCCCAATCTCCTAGCTCCAGCGCCCGCAACTCCCATCCCCTCCACCACTGCCTCCTTTTCCAGCAATGGCTGGATCTGGCTCTAAAGGCAAGTGGGAGGCCTCCACTGTCACGGAGAAAGACGTGAAGAGTCTCCGGAGCGCAGGCTATCTCGCCGCCAACATAGTGCATCGGATTCCTGACGAGGATCAAGCGACCTCCATCCCAGGGCCTGGTGAGAGGGTTGTGTTCATTCCTCACTTTATTTGGGGGCTCGAATTTCCCCTCCACCCCTTTGTCCGGAGTCTATTATTCTTCTACAGGCTAGATTTCCATGATCTAGCCCCGAATTCTATTCTGCACATATCTGCTTTCATAGTCGTATGTGAAGCTTTCCTCCGCGTCCCCCCACACTTCGGCCTATGGCTCAAGGCTTTCAATCTGAAGCCGAAGGTGGTCGATGGGCAGCATGCAGACTGCGGGGGAGCTATGGTAAATAAGCTCCCGAATGCAACTTGGCCCAAAGGGGCTTTTATGGAAACCAACAAGGTATGGCAGCAGGAGTGGTTCTACATCACCGAAACCCGCGAGGCTAAATGGGCGGCCATGCATGAGTTCAGATCCGGACCCCCGGAAAGGCTCACCTCATGGACCACCAAGGGCCTCGAGTGGGGGTCTCAATCGGAGGTGAAGACGCTCCAGAAACACATCTCTGACATGATAGTAGAGGGCACCCACCTCACTGACGTGATTCAGGTGATGCTCCTTCGCCGCACCCTCCCCTGCCAGCTCCGGGCCTCCCGCTTGTGGGAGTTCAATCCGGAGGGACCCCAGACCTTAAAGCGCTTCTTCGGTACCACGCACGACGACATACAGAAGCAACTTTTCAAGGCCCAAAAGAAATGGCCAAAGGAAACCGAAGACATCGAATTCGACAGCGGGACTCCGGCCACAGAGGTAAGCATGATTTTGCCGAAGACCTATCATGTCTATATGTCAATTATGACACGAGTTAAAACTTTTATGTTCCATACAGGCCTGGACAATGAAAGCAGAGCAGATCAACTGTCCAGCTTCGCTGCCTGAGAACCCAGCCACGCCTCAGCTAACGGCAATGCTGGTGCCGGTGCTGTAGAAGGCGCCAGAGAAGAAGGCCAAGAAGAAGGGCAAGGAGGTCAAGAATGGCCCCCGCCCTAAGGGTCCTTCGGAAGCTAAGTCCGGAGAGACCGACGCCCCTCCTCCCATGACGAAGAGGAAGAGGAGGAGGAGGTGGAAAGCGAGTCCCCTACCAAGGGGAAGAGGAAAAAGAGGGCGCCCCCCGAAGACACGGGAAAGGGGGCGCCCAGGAGGAAGCTGAACCTCTCGGACAGCTCGGACTCAGTGTCCGAAGCCGATTTCCGAAAACAGTCCAGGGTCAAGCCCCTGGCCGAATCGTAAGTATTCGGAATTTACTGTTGTCTTCGGTCAGTCAGTTATCACTGTATAAGTAATTCTATTTGTTGTTTTGAAGTCCTCCCCACATATTTCCCAGCGCACCACTATCGTCAGGGAGCTCGCTGCCACCCGACATGGCGGAGAGTGACACGCCATCGCAGGCTCAATCGCCCATCATCCTATGGGACACTGAGGTGTCTTCCCTACGAGCGTCCCCTGCGCGAGGAGGTGGGAGCGGGGCGGACGAGAGGGTGCCCAAGGTCAAAACCTCGGTCATTGTCAGCCAAGGAGAAACAGTCCCTATGGCCACTGACGGCGGGGAGCCCAAGAAAGCCGGGCTCCCACCGAACACCATTCCGGAGGCCAGTACGACTCTGGAATCAGAAAGACAGCCCCCTACGATAGGGGGAGGAGCATCAGCTCCACCAGCGTTCTCCATTAATCCAGAGGCGCCGAACACGCTGGAGGAGAGACTGCAAGGTGCTTCCATCGTGGCGGAACACCGCACCCTAATGGGTGCGGTTATGGGGAAGATTCAGTCTACCAAAAGCGGACTGAATGAAGCTTTCAACAGCCTATTGACATGCTTTGAGGTATGCGATTTAATATTCTAAGAGAACTTTACGTTTTATTTGTATAGGATAATAAACCTGTGTACGGACACTAGCCCCTAATGCTCTGTTTGATTCTGAAAGGAATCAGACATAGGATCCGCATAGTATACACTAATATAACATACTGTGCTATTTATTTGAGCAGGCTTCCCTATTAGCGGCATCCGTCCAGGCCACAAAGGTTTCCGAGCTCAATCGGAAGCTTCGAGAAGCTGATGAAGAGATCGACCGCATTAACAAGCGATTTGATGAAACCCAAGGTATGTGGACTTTGAAAATTATTATGTCAAAAAGACAATATGTCTTGTTTAAGAGTTTTAACTCATTGTTTGGTGTGATATGGTCACAACTGGCGCAGCCGAGGTTGAAACCCTTAAGGGCGCCCTTGCTCAGCCCAAGAAGGAGGCCGAGGTGAACAAGGCAGCCGCTGACAAAGCAGCTGCCGAACTAGAGGCCGAACAGGCCTCCCGCTGTCAACATGAGTCTCGGGTGGCCGAAATCGAACAAGGGATGCGAGACGCCATCCAAAAATGCGAGGAGTTGGAGTAGAATACTTCGGACCAAACATTTGAGCTCAATAAATCTCTCAATGTTGCCAAGGAGGCATGGAGCGAGTCCCGGAGTGCTCGTGAGGAGATCCATCAGGCGCGATAGATAGCGGTTGGTAAGACCTTTCTTCTGTAGAGTATCTTTGGGGGTCAGAAGTATGCGTCTGATACGTCTCCAACGTATCTACTTTTTCAAACACTTTTGCCCTTGTTTTGGACTCTAACTTGCATGCTTTGAATGGAACTAACCCGGACTGACATTGTTTTCAGCAGAATTGCCATGGTGTTGTTTTTGTGCAGAAATAAAAAGTTCTCGGAATGACCTAAAAATTTACGGAGAATTATTTTGGAAAATATAAAAAATACATGCGGGAATATCCAAACCAGGGGGCCCACACCCTGTCCACGAGGGTGGGGGGCGCGTCCCCTCCCACAGGGCGCGCCCCCTGCCTCGTGGGCCCCTTGACGCTCCACCGACGTGTCTCCGGACCTCATATATTCACTTTCGGGGAGGAAAAAAATGAGAGAGGAAGAATTATCGCGTTTTACGATACGGAGCCGCCGCCAAGCCCTAATCTCTCTCGGGAGGGCTGATCTGGAGTCCGTTCGGGGCTCCGAAGAGTGGAGATTGCCGCCATTGTCATCATCAACCTTGCTCCATCACCAATTCCATGATGCTCACCGCCGTGCGTGAGTAATCCCATCGTAGGCTTGCTGGATGGTGATGGGTTGGATGAGATTTACCATGTAATCGAGTTAGTTTTGTTAGGATTTGATCCCTAGTATCCACTATGTTCTGAGATTGATGATGCTATGACTTTGCTATGCTTAATGCTTGTCAGTAGGGCCCGAGTGCCATGATTTCAGATCTGAACCTATTATGTTTTCATGAATATATGTGTGTTCTTGATCCTATCTTGCAAGTCTATAGTCACCTACTATGTGTTATGATCCCGCAACCCCGAAGTGACAATATGTAATGCCAAGGATGCGACTATACCTCCTACATGTCGAGGCACGACTTAGAGCCATAAGCGCATTCTGGAATGATCTCAAGCGTGGTATCTTTGCACATCTCATGTAAAAGTTCATGGATGAAAGTGTAAAAGATAGTTGGCTTACACTCGCCACTTCACACAATGAATACAATAACATACATTCATCCAAATAACACAGGGTCCAAGCATGGACGAAAATCCAAACGAGGAATATACCACGAACACAAGGCCTGATCTCCCCTAGTAGGAACCACTACTGATCATCGGGATACGGGACATAGTAACGACCACGCTCTTCATCGAACTTCCAGTGAAGTTCTGATCCATCTCCTGCATCGTACTCGGCTGTACCTGCATCTGGTGTGTGTTGTAAACTGTGAGCCACAAGGACTCAGCAATCCCATTCCCGGGTATCAAGACTAACAAAGCCTTAGGTGTGGAAGGGTAATAAAGTGTTTGCAGCAATCACTAGGCAACTAGCATACGAGTTCAGAGCGAGATGAGAATATGTGCCAATGGTCGCCAAGTTGATCAAGAAGTGATCCTAGCTACTCATGGTCATACATAACCCCACCGTGATCTCTTCCCGAAGCCCTTCAGAAAGAGACCATCACGGTTACTCACAGAGGTAGTGTATTCTTAAGGATATGGTGTCAAGTTATCTACAACCGGATATTAACAAATTCCCATCTGCCACATAACCACGGGAACGGCTTTCGAAAGTTCAAAACCCTGCAGGGGTGTCCTAACTTATCCCATCACAAGCTGACGATCTGCGGAGTCGCAACTCCAAAGTGGGAAGACTCGAGTATTCTCGGAATCCCGTGCTCAAGATATTTCAACAAAGGTAAAACTAATCCAGCAAGACCTCCCGGCATGCCGACACCCTGATAGTAGCCGTGCGTATCTCGTCTCAGGCCACGACCGGATAGGTCAGCCTACAGGTATATACCAATCCTCGAGGTCCCTCGTGGTGGCCCCGTAGTCTGCCCAGTTTGGACCAACACTCATGAGGAGCACTAGCCCGGGTTGTTGATTAAGAACTCGGGTTTATAACTCCCTATGCAAGTTTTAGTTGTTAGGCAAATGTAGAACCAATGTCGGGTCTTACTGGAAAAGCTTTAAGCAGAGCGAATTATCAAGGGGGCCCATAAACCCCAACCGTGTTAGGAACGCAAAATCAAGGAACATAACACCGATTTATCGGGTCCTAAGGTGGCATGAGTGGAACAAAACACCAAGTAGAAGGCCAAGCCTTCCAACCATTGCCAATATATATGTGCATTAAGTTATTTAAGATAAATATTGTGTTATCCCAATAAACAAGTCCAAAATTTGGAGCAATCTTCAAACTTCACCTGCAACTAACAACGCTATAAGAGGGGCTGAGCAAAAGCGTACTTAGCCAATCAACGATTTGCTAGGAAGGCAGTTAGAGTGTTTCATGGCAACAATAGGAGGCTGACAACACATGAATAGGCATCGAGGCATAGCTAAAGAGCGATACAACTAGCAAGGCAAAGATAGAGGTGATATCGGGGAATGGTCATCTTGCCTGGTAAGTCGTCGGTGGGAAGGTAAGACGGCTCCTCAAACTCAATCTCGACAAGATCCTCGAACTCGGTATCGGCTCCCGGCTCTACCCAACACAAGAGCACAACAACGACACGATATCAAACACAGTGCAATGCACAATCAACATGATGCAAGACATGTCATGGGATGCAAGTATGATGTGTGTATGCACGAGGATGCTCTTGAGCCTAAGGAGAAGGTGATGGAAATGGCCTCATCTTGGGTACCAAGCAAGCCACTGGATAGATGGGAAGATTTCGGTCGAAATCGATATAAATATCATGGAAAATGGATGCACGGTTTGCAAATGGCAAGCAATACAAGATGCAATGCAAAACTGCAGTTAACATCAACATGGCATCTTTGGAGCAAGACATAGTTATGCTAGATCACCCAAACATGAAGACAAAAGGCATGGATGTGAAATAGGCATGATCCTTAACAAGCATGAACTTAGAGCACACCCAAAAACTTGCTGGAACACAATTAAACAAGCATGGCAAGATTCAATAAGTTTACAGATTTCTCAGGCTTAGTGAAAATTACAAGGCATGGCAGAAACGACAACAAGTAGGCTTGTCTGCAAGCTTGTGCAACTCATCTCAAAGCATAGCATGTCATGTGAATGTAACGAATAGCAATACGACATGTTTGTGAAGCTACTCATGGCAAGGACATGGTCATAGGATGCATAGAACACTAGCTATATACATGGCAAAACTGAACTTGCTGATAACAGGCTGACAGATACATTTTATAGCCACTTAAGAGCATGCAAACAACAAGCTACAGCAAGCCATCATGCAAGCTAAAGGCATGGCAATAACATACATAACATGCTCTTTAAGAATAAGCACATGGATACTTCTACAACATACTAGAACATGTCCCAAACATCATGCCAAAGTGCAAAAGTTTATCCAGACTTAGCAAAATCTGGGCATGCTGACAGAAAACATTTTGAAGAAACTAGAGGGCCTCGAAAGAACAAGCTATAACATGGCATCATGGCAAACAAGAGCATGGATAGCTAGCGCATAACATATACATCAAGGAACACCCATTGGACAACTCTAACCATGCACAACAAAGACGGTGGCATCATGGAAAGATGGCATAAAAATTAACAGATTCACACTTAGCAGAAATTTAACATCACGATGGCATGTTAACAAGTTTGTTGCACTCATCTCAAGACATATCATGGCATGAAAATGAATCTATCATGTAGAGCACATTCCAAAGAGCAAAACTCATGTTGACACCTAGCTCATATGACACATGGATTAATATACACAAGCAAGACAAAACATCATCTCATAACAAGTTCAGAAACTTATTAGCCACATGCACTTTTGCAACAGGGTTAAACATGGCATAATGCAACCTATCATGTATGCAAAAGCCTCCATCATGAATAGCATCACAAGACGAACATCTGGACATATAATACACTCCATTTGGACCAACATGCACAAAGTTACTAGCTCACGAACATGCGAACAAATTTACACAGACAACAAGTGCTGAAACATTTACATCACAAAGCACTCTTGCCACGAAGATTAGGCCAACTAGATGATCCCTATCATGCATGAAACTGATCCTAACATGTAGAGCATGACGAGACGAACATTTTGATATATCATATGCGCAAAACGGAGCACCGAGCACAAAGTTACCAATTGATGAAGGAGGCAACAAAATTAAGCAGATCCGGGACTTTGTGGAAATTTACCCCTCCAAGAAAGTCAACACGGGACGGAGGCATGCGGGATGGAGGGATCCGGGCTCGGGGGAGTTGTTTGGATGGAGGGCTTGGTGGATCTGATCCACTTTGCCCCGATCCAGATCTGGAACGGGCCGGAGCTCCGGCGGCGGCTCACCGGAGTTGGCTGCGGCAGCGACCGGCGGCTCGCGGCGGCGGCCGGCGGCTCGCGGCGCGGGGGTGCGTCGGCGCGTGGAGGCGAGGCCGGAGGCTGCGACGCGTCGGGCGCGGCCGGCGGGCGATGAAGACGGGCGGCGGAGCTTCGAGCGGTGGCGGAGGCGACCGGCGTGCGGTGGCGGCGAGGCGTGTCGGCGAGGTCGCGGCGGCAGAGTCCGGCGCCGGCGGCGGGGACGACCGAGCGCGGAGGGCGCGCGCGAACGGGCCGGAGGGGGCCCGAACCGGGCCCTGGCTGGCCTCGGCCGACGGGGAAGTGGGTGCGTGGCTGGGCGAATGGCGTCGCGCCACGTGGCGGCGGAGGAGCAGGGTGGACACGTCCGACGCCGGCGGACGTATCCGGCACGGAGGGAGAGGGTTGATCTAGGGTTTCGCCCGAAAATGGAGGGGATGGGGCCTTTTTATAGGTAGAGGGAGCTAGGAGTGTCCAAATGAGGTGCGGTTTTTGCCCACACGATCACGATCCGACGACCGAGAGGATGGAAGTGGTTGTGTTGGGTTAGTGGCCAGTTGTGGAGGGGTGTTGGGTCAAAAGAAAGATGAGCTTTTAGCCCACGAGGTTAACCGTTGGAGTATCAAACGACCTCCAAACGCGACGAAACTTGATAGGCGGTCTCTATGTACTAAAACAACAACGTACGACAAGTCTCACCTCATTCCGAGAACGTTCTACGGCCACTTGCGAAAGAAGGACTCGGAGGTGCCACGGGCACATGTGTGAGTGTCGGAACTCGAAACGGACAACGGGAAGAGACGAGCATGACCGGGTGCAAGTGACAACACGAATGCAATGCGATGCACATGATGACATGACATGGATGATATGCACACACGCACACGGCAAAACGATGAAACCCGAAATGAAGGAAGAGCCCAGAATGGAATTGATGAAGTCACCGATGCATATATTGCCATAAATGGAATTGTTACATCCGGGGCGTTACAAGCTCTCCTCCACTACAAAAAGATCTCGTCCCGAGATCTAGGACTGAAAGAAAGCGGGATACTCAGAACGGAGATGATCTTCTCGTTCCCATGTAGCTTCTCGGTCGGCATGGTGTGACCACTTCACTTTCAGGAATTTGGTGGACTTGTTGCGGGTCTTGCGGTCAGTTTCATCAAGGATAGCAATGGGGGTACTAACGATAAGACAAGTCTTGCTGAATATCAATCTCTTCGAAAGGAATGGCGCATTCAGGCGTCTTGAAGCACTCGCGGAGTTGTGACACGTGAAACACATTGTGCACATTTGCAAAGTTGGAGGGAAGCTCGAGTTGGTAGGCTAGATCGCCTCTCTTGCCAAGAATCTTGAAAGGACCAACATATCTTGGAGGAAGCTTGCCCTTGATACCGAACCTCTGAGTGCCCTTCATAGGAGTAACACAGATATAGACATGATCTCCAATGTTGAAAGCCAAGTCACGATGCTTGTCGTCATAATAGCTCTTTTGGTGCGATTGCGCAGCCTTGAGATTCTCATGTATGACCTTGCACATATCTTCGGCCTCTGAGATCAAATCATTTCCAAGGAGTTGACGTTCACCAGTCTCGGACCAGTTGAGAGGGGTACGACACTTTCTGCCATAGAGAATTTCAAACAGTGCTTTGCCTGCACTTGCTTGGAAGCTATTGTTGTAGGAGAATTCGGGAAATGGAAGGCAATCTTTCCATTTCAGACCGAAGGAGATTACACAAGCTCTGAGCATATCTTCAAGAATTTGGTTCACTCTTTTGACTTGACCACTAGTCTGAGGGTGAAAAGCTGTGCAAAAGTGAATTTTGGTACCCATAGCTGACTGAAAGGAATCCCAGAACTTGGAAGTGAACAAGCTTCCACGATCTGAGGAGATCACTTGAGGGATGCCATGCAAAGAGACAATTCTGGAGGTGTACAGCTCTGCCAGCTGAGCTGCGTTGATAGATTCTTTGACTGGAAGAAAATGAGCCACTTTAGTGAGCTTGTCAATCACCACAAAGATATCATCATTTCCTCGCTTGGACTTGGGGAAGCCGGTGACAAAATCCATCTTAATGTGATCGAATTTCCACTCAGGAATAGGTAGAGGTTGAAGGAGTCCGGCTGGACATTGATGCTCTGCCTTCACTCATCTGCAGACATCACACTCGTTCACGAATTGAGCAATTTCTCTTTTCATGCGAGTCCACCAATATGATTGCTTGAGGTCATGGTACATCTTGGAGCTTCCTGGATGTATCGAGAGGAGTGAGTCATGTGCTTCGTTCATTATGAGCTTTCTGAGATCACCTTTGGGAACCACAATTCTGTCCTCAAAGAACAAAGTGTCTCTGTCATCAATGTGATAGCACTTGTACTTGGGAGTACCCTTAGCAATACCATGTTTCACTTTCTGCACCATAGCATCACCGAGTTGGGCCTCACAGATTTGATCTTCCAAGGTAGGAGCAACTTGAAGGTTGGCAAGAAATCCTTGCGGAACAACTTGGAGGTTGAGCTTCCTGAATGATTCACAAAGTTCAGGTTGGAATGGTTTGAGAAGGAGACTATTGCAATAAGCCTTTCTGCTCAAGGCATCTGCAATGACATTGGCCTTGCCAGGAGTATACTCAATGCTTGGATCGTACTCTTGGATCATCTCAACCCAACGAGTCTGGCAGAGGTTAAGGTTTGGCTGGGTGAAGATGTACTTCAGGCTCTTGTGATCGATGAAGATGTCCACTTTTCTGCCCAACAGAAGGTGTCTCCATGTGATCAAGGCATGAACAACCACTGCTAGCTCAAGCTCATGTGTGGGGTAATTCTTCTCATTTGGTTTAAGCTGACGAGAAGCGTATGCAACAATCTTCTTGTCTTGCATGAGAACACCACCAAGACCTTGCAATGAAGCATCACAAAAGACTTCACAAGGCTTGGACTCATCCGGAGGAGTAAGAACCAGAGCAGAAATGAGCTTATCTTTGAGTGTCTTCAATGCCACATCACAATCAGGAGTCCATGTGTACTTGACATTCTTCTGCAACAGGTTGGAAAGAGGCTTGGCAATCTTGGAGAAGTTCTCAACAAACCTTATGCAATAGCTTGCGAGACCGAGGAAACTTCAGAGTTGTTTGACATCCTGCGGAGGTTCCTAGTTGACAATAGCTTCAACCTTCTCGGGGTTAACAGAAATGCCCTCGGCAGAGATAATATGGCCAAGATAGAGGACTTTATCAAGCCAGAATTCACATTTGGAGAACTTCGCATAGAAACGGTGCTCACGGAGCCTGTTAAGGACCAAACGGAGGTGCTTGGCATGGTCTTCTTCATTCTTGGAGAATACCAAGATATCATCAAGGTACACAAGCACGAATTCATTGGTGTAGGGGTTGAATATGAAGTGCATCATCCGAGAGAAAGTGGGTGGAGCATTTGCAAGCCCGAAAGACATGACTGTGTATTTGTAGGAGCCATAGCTTGTCCTGAATGCAGTCTTGGGAATATCCTCCTCACGGATACGAATCTGATGGTAGCCCATCCAGAGATCAAGTTTCGAGAAAACCTTGGCTCCTCTGAGCTGCTCGAACAATTCATTTATGTTGGGGAGCGGGTACATATTCTTAATTGTCTTCTTGTTCAATGGCCGGTAATCAACGCAAAGGCGTTTCGTGCCATCCCTTTTCTTGACAAAAAGAACACCACATCCCCAAGGAGAAGTACTTGGTCTGATCAAACCCATTCGCTCTTGCTCATCAAGTTGTTTCTTCAATTCCTTCAACTCATCAGGAGAAAGCTTGTACGGATGCCGACATGCTGGCTCGGTACCAGGTTCAAGTTCAATGACGAATTCAACTGGATGGTTGGGAGGCATGCCTGGAAGCTCTTCAGGGAATACATCATCATATTCACAAACCACCGGAATTTGAGAAATGGCATTAATCTCGCCCTTGTCATTGAGCGAGAATAGCCTGATTGTGTTATCTCGAGCTGCGAAGATAATCACGTCTTCGTCAGGATGAGTTAGCTTGACCTCCTTGTTTGCATAATCAATATTTGCATCATGCTTGGAGAGCCAATCCATCCCAAGAATAAGATCAATGTCCGAGTTGCCGAGAACAACCGGGGAAACCAGAAAATTGTAACCACCCATATGAATAGATATGTCTGGAGCCATCAAATTAGAAGTCATGTGTTTGCCCGGAGAAATAATAGATAACTTCTTATCCAGAAATGCCGGAGTGAAATTATGCTTGGTAAAGAATGGTCTTGATATGAAACTGAATGATGCACCAGAGTCAAACAAAACTTTTGTAGGAATAGAGTTGACTGGAAGATTACCAATTATCACATCAGAAGAATTCTCTGCTTGAGCTGCACTCATCAGGTTCACTCTTGCATGCTCGGGATTGTGCTTGACAATAGCATTGCTGACAGGTGGAGGAGGCGGAAGGCGCCTCTGGTTGGTGCACTTGTTAGAATAATGACCCTTCAGACCACATTTGTAGCAAGTGACCTCTGAAACTGGATGGGAAGGAGGAACACTTGGTCTTGGAGCTTGGAACGGAGACTTGGACTGGTTGCTTGGGTTGGGTGGGTGGGAGAATCCACGACCACCCGAGTGCTTGTTGTTGCTTGGAGGATGGAGCACTGGAGGAGGCGGTAGCCAGAACTTCTGCTACTTGGCAACCACTTGAGAGGAAGAGGAGGAGTGAACAACATCTCTTATTCTCTTCTTGGAAGCTTCACACTTGAGCTGAGCTGCCTCTTGCTTGAGAGCCATGTTGTAGAATTGATCAAATTCATCTGGCTCGAACAAAGTTAGTGCAAGTTGGAGTTCATCTTTCAGACCACCTCGGAACTAGTAGATTTTGCTCTTGGCATCGGGAATGTCTTGCTTTGCATAACGGGCAAGATTCTGGAACTTGACATTGTATTGATAGACGGACATGGTGCCTTGCTTCAGGTTGCGGAATTGCTCACGCATGCCTTCAATGACACTGGTTGGAATGTGATGAGAACTGAAATCGCGACAGAAATCGGTCCACGAGATCTCACGACCACCTCGGGAGTCTTTGTACTGTTGCCACCAATCTGCAGCTTGATCTTTGAGTTGGAAGGCGGCAAACTTGACAAATCTTCATTTCTGATGTTACTGCATTCAAAGTGCTTTTTGATGTCTGTGATCCAATCTTCAGCATCTAGCGGGTCCACACAGTAACTGAAAGACTTGGGCTGATTTGCCAGGAATTGGTTCAGAGTCGCAAAGTGAGGTTTATTGAACAGATTGCCTTGGCCTTGGTTCCCTTGATTGCCTAAATTGGCTTGGAAACTCGGCATCATTTGCATTAGCATCTGAGTGTTCTGGTTGGTTGCCTGCATAATTGCTCTCCATGCCTCAGACGGAGGAGGAGGGGAAGGAGGACACTCTTCTTCACCCTCTTGGTTTGGGTTGGGAACCTTCTTAGGTGCCATCCTGAAGATGTTGACAACTGTTAGCCATTGAAGTAAATAATAGATAAGCTGACATATTTGCAACATATAGTCTTCACAATGAACATTCGAACAAAATTGAATGAATGAATTCCATAGTTTAATGGTACAACAACTTGTCGAGAAGCCACTTGGGAGAACAAAATGATAGAATAAAATAACAAGGTACAGATGGAACAAATACTGAAGGAAGTATGCCCTAGAGGCAATAATAAAGATGTTATTTGTATTTCCTTATATCATGATAAATGTCTTTTATTCATGCTAGAATTGTATTAACCGGAAACTTAGTACATGTGTGAATACATAGACAAAACAGTATGTCCCTAGTATGCCTCTACTAGTCAAGCTTATTGATCAAAGATGGTTATGTTTCCTAGCCATAGAAATGAGTTGTCATTTGATCAACGAGATCACATCATTAGGAGAATGATGTGATGGACAAGACCCATCCGTTAGCTTAGCACTATGATCGTTTAGTTTTACTCCTATTGCTTTCTTCATGACTTATTCATGTTCCTATGACTATGAGATTATGCAACTCCCGTATACCGTAGGAACACCTTGTGTGCTATCAAACCTCACAACATAACTGGGTGATTATAAATATGCTCTACAGGTGTCTCCGAAGGTGTTCGTGGTGTTGGCATAGATCAAGAATAGGATTTGTCACTCCGAGTGTTGGAGAGGTATCTCTGGGCCCTCTCGGTAATACACATCATAATAAGCCTTGCAAGCAAATGACTAATGAGTTAGTCACGGGATGATGTATTATGGAACGAGTAAATAGACTTGCCGGTAATGAGATTGAACTAGGTATTGAGATACCGACGATTGAATCTCGGACAAGTAACATACCGATGACAAAGGAAACAACATATGTTGTTATGCGGTTTGACCGATAAAGATCTTTGTAGAATATGTAGGAGCCAATATGAGCATCCAGGTTCTGCTATTGGTTATTGACCGGAGACGATCTCGGTCATGTCTACATAGTTCTCGAACCCGTAGGGTCCGCACGCTTAACGTTTGATGACGATCGGTATTATGAGTTTATGAGTTTTGATGTACCGAAGGTAGTTCGGAGTCCCGGATGAGAACAGGGACATGACGGGGAGTCTCGGAATGTCCGATACGTAAAGATTGATATATTGGACGATTATATTCGGACACCGGAAGTGTCGTGGATTTAGCACGGCAGATGTCCTAGCAAAAGGACTTAGTCGTGAGGCCATCGCTACGGGTTAGTTTAAAGGGGTTAAAGCGGACGAAGGACACAGGGATTTTATACTAGTTCGGTCCCTTCAATGAAGGTAAAAGCCTACGTCTAGTTTGGTGTGGTATTGCTAGGGCTTCGATGACCAGGGAGCAAATCCGCTTTGCGTGTGTCTCGAGCTGTTGTCTTCTCTCCTTGAACCGTCGCCAGGTCGTGCCTTTATATAGAGGTGACGCCCGGTCCGGTTTACGGAGTCCCGAGGCCGGCTCATAATCGTGTCCGCCCTGGTCTCTGTTCTTTCTATCTTACATCCCAAGTACATAGTATGACGGTTTACAAATCATGGGCCCTAACACATGGGCTCTAAACCTCTTGGGCTACAATCTTCTATTTCATACTCCGCTCGGCCTTTGATAATATAATCTTGATAACGTAAACCGGACCCTCCTGGCCGGTTTATACCTGATAGTAATATCCCTGACATTAAGCCCCAGATTGATTTGAACCTGTTCATGTTAATCTTCAAAGTCTTGTACAGATTTTCCCTTTCTGCAGCTTCAGTGCGCTCTGTAAACCGGCATGATGTCATCTCCTGAGGTCGCTTTAAACTGTTGTGACGCCATCCGCGCATTTAATACCTGTACCTGTTTTTACCTTTACTTATTAAAGCTCCGAAGATCGAGGTGACAGCACCATCCATATCCGATTTTTGGTCTCCTCGATTCCCGTGCCTGCCATTTTACCCCCTCGGTTTATAAATAGGGCCCAAAGGGCATCCCTTTCTCCCCCTTGCTTCTTCTTCCTCTGTCCTCCAGCGCTCAAGCTCCGCAGCCGTCCCTCGAGCTCGTCGTCCTCACCAAGCCCGATCGCTGCATCAACCTGAGCATGTCCAGAGATTCGCCAGCGCCCTTCCGCTTCCATTGCATCAGGTATGTTCACTCATCTCCTTCTCGTAGATCCCAGTTCTAGGGTTTCCTGCGCGTTTATAGATGAACTCCTGTTCTTCGCGGTTCTCCGCCATTGATAGGATCTTGCTGTAGGTCCTCAAACTTTTAGGCCAATTATCGCTAGCATGACTCCGCTCCATCGTTGTAACCTTATTTCCCCCAATACTTCTTGTTTAGACTGGATCTATAAAAAAACCTTCGTTGTCTCCGATGAATATAACTTGAGTTATCTTGAATTTTCCATACACCGTAGATCCATATTTATCTGCTGCTCGTGTTAAAGTTGTTTTCTCACACTGTAGATCTGTATCTCAACTCCCAATGTTGAGGGTTTAGCTTTAGATCTCTGCCTTACCTGCCTGTGTTTGGCGGTTTAACTTTCCCTTTTTAAACTTCATAATCCGGTAGATGTCATGTTTCTAGCTGTTCCGGATCAGTAGATACCATTAGGCCCCTGCTTAAACCGCCAATTAGATCAGCACTTTCATAGAATATGTCGGTTTAAATTTGTGTAGATCGTAAACCGGATCTTTATTGCATTTTCAGCCTTCCTCCTTGAAAAAAGATGACTTTCGTGGCCAAGCAGTTTGTCGCTTGCAACTGGGTCCCATCCCGGATTACCGAGGATGTCTTAGAAAAGATGGCCTCGATCGGCGCTATAGGTCCGAAGGAGGTTCTTCACTAGAGAGCTCCTGGAAAAGATTGTCCTCCTAAGCCTAAGGAGGGAGAAATTATTGTCTTTTTTGATCACCTAGCCCGGGGCTTTAGCCCTCCAGGGTCAAAGTTTTTCCGCGACGTGTTGGCAGACTTTCAGCTCCATCCCCAAGATATAGGCCCAACTCCGTATCAAATATCTGCAACTTCCAAGTCTTCTCAGAAGCCTATCTGCAAGAAGAGCCATCCGTGGAGTTATTCCGGGACTTCTTCCATCTGAATCGCCGGACTGAATTTCATGATGGGCCAAATACTGAACTTGGCGGAATGAGTATCCAGAAGAGGAAGGACATCAGCTTTCCTCATGCTACCCTCCATAGCCATCCCAAAGATTGGAACCATACTTGGTTCTATTGTGTTGATACTTCACCAGAAGGGGAAAATCCCATGCCGAGTTATCGCTCCCACCGTCTGACAGTGGACCATCCTTTCCCACAACGTTTGAGCACCCAAGACCGAGCTCGATATGCCCCCCAGCTTTCAAAGCTCAGGGCTTTTGTAGCCAATGGTTTAACTGGAGTTGATTTTGTCCGCTGCTGGCTCTCTTGGAGCATTCTCCCATTAAGTCGGCGCTCCGGTTTAATGTGCGAGTATACTGGCAACCCCAAGGACCCTCTGCGTCACACGGAGATGGTGCTTCCAGATAATGAAGTTGCCGAATCTGCCAAAAAGATGTTGAATATACCTCTGGAGGAGTGCAGTCAGACCAGATTAGCACCCTTCTGCGTGAATAACAAACTGCCGTCGGTAAGAGATTCTTCTGTCCCTTCTCTTTGTTTTAATCCGTCCATATTGCTTGGCATTAATATGATTTTATTCTTTTAAACAGGCTAACGACCCTTTCTGGAAGAGGAAAGCCCAGGATAAACCGGCGAAGCCATCTCGCAAGAAGAGCCTGGCTGTAAAGAAACATAAGAAGAAACCTGCCGCTGCTTCCGGTTCAAACGCGGAAGAAGATGATCCGGCCTCCGAGGTACCGTTTGTTTCTTATGACTTTTAATCTTTCCTTTGTCTATATTTCTATTAACAATGATTTTTCCCAGGATCCGGCTAAAGGTAGTAAAAGCGGATGAAGTTGAGGTAATCTCTCTTTCCTCTGATTCAGAACCATTGACAACCAAAGTTCGTCGGGTAGCCCGGAAATATCCGTTTTCTCATCCTTATGCTCAACTGGATCCCAATTTTATTTTGAAGAAACAGCAACACGAGGCTCGCCGCACCACACGCCACAGTGGTCATGTGGTCGAGTCGACTGGACTGACCCACACTCCGGCTCGAAGACGCCGTTCAGAGGTTTTACTTACTCCAACTATTCTTCATCCTAAAGCGGGTCTTTTTCGTAAACCTCTTAAACCGTCTGATCCAAATTATCAGGAAACTCCTCTATCATCCTCTGGCAAGTCAACCGCCACCCAAGTCCCAGTGCTCAAGACTGTTCATGGGTAAGCCGTATTTTAGTATATCCGGTTTATTTTTCCATTTTGACTTGTGATTTTCATTGTTCCTCTAATCTTTTCAGTATGCCCAAGCCTAGAAAAAAGGCAAAATTGAATAATCCGGCAGTTGAAAATACCACTTTTGAACCGGAAGAAGATCTCGAAATTGCCAATCGTCTAGAAGAAAATGTTGAAGTTCCACACGATGATCCTTCTCCTTTGGATCGAGAAGACCTTGTTGCTCCAGGGGATGGCCCCATGGAATACACTGCTGATCCGGTCAGCCCTGTCCGGACTAGCCCTGCTCGGGTTAGTCTAGCCCATGCTAGCCCTGTGCACACCAATCCCACTGCTGCTAATCCGTCCAGGCCAACTGCTACTTCAACGGACGATGTTGAGATTATTGGGACTGGCTTTACCGCCCCAGCAGAGCCTGTCATCTTGGCCAGACATACCGCCAAGGAAGAAATTCTTCAAAAAGACAAGGGCAAGTGGAGCATCGACCTGTCCAGCTATGCCCAGCTTAGTGCCCAGGAGCTCCATTCTGGGTACTTAAACCGGCTATTCACCAGCCGTGACCATGAGGCCGGTTTGGTGAACTTAATGAAAGAAAGATATGAGGTAATTCCTTTTCCCTTGTATTTCTGCTTGTGTCTTGTAACTGTATCTTTAGTCCATTGTAGCCCCCAAGTGTCGGTTTAACCTTTAGGGTGAACCGGGACTTCAGTATATAGACTAGAATAACTTTGCTTTGCACTTGTAACCTCCAAGGGCCGGTTTACTCTGTTGCAGGTGAACCGGGACTTCCCCTGTGTTTGAGAATGATGTCACATTAGCCCCCAAGTGCCAAGTATATAACTTGTTATATGCTTGGGACTTTGTTTGATTTTTTTTCCTGTTTACTGCAAACGTACATTAGCCCCCAAGTGTCAAGTATATAACTTGTTATGTGCTTGGGACTTGTCTGAAATAATTGCTTTAGATATCTGATATGTTTTATCCTTGGCAGACTGACTTGAACCGGAGGACCTCTGAAATCACTGAGCTCCAGAATAGCCAATCCTTCCAAGAGACTGCTTCGACTAAAGCCAAGGAGGAACTTACCCTTGCTTTAGCTAGTATGGAGAAGCTCAAGAAAGATTTTGAAGCGGAGCAGTCCACTTGGGAGGTGGAAAAGGCTGCTTTGGAGAAAAGAGCCAGTGATGCTAAGGCAGCTCTTATCCCGGTGACGGAGGAGCTATCCGGGTTAAGACAGCATATAAATGATATGACATCTGCTATCTTTGGTAAGTATTTATTGACATAAGCTTATCCTTGCTATCTTGCGCTGCTCCGGTTCAACTCATCATTTGTATACAGGGAGGCGCGTTACTCATCTTGAGGATGATATGCGGAAGAAACTGAAGGCTGCATACACTTTGGTGGAGCATTTATATTCCGGCGCACAAAGGACCATTAGTGCTATCTCCCACAATAAACCGGCTCCAACCACCAGCCAAGGTACTCTGGAGAAACTATCAATCTTGCCTGCTCGCATTGTTGAAGTGAAGAAGTCCTCCGCGAGAGCTGGCTCTCTAATGGCTTTAACCCGGGCCAAGGCATGGGTTCCTGACTTTGATCCGGCGGAGGCCATGAATGGTTACCCAAGTATGAAAGACGACGGATCAGCTTTCTCCGCTGAGGATCTTCGTGCCTTAACCAAAGATATGCGACCTCTTGCTAGTAAGCTTGCTGATGAAGCAGACATATCAAGGTATCACCCGGGTTATGATCTGGAGAATGTGCCGGTGGAGCGTCCGTCCTATGACATTGAAAATCTTATTCCACCCGTTCGTAAGCATACCTTCGCTCCTGACATTGAACCGTCAGAACTTATAAATGATGAAGTATATTTCCGCGCCCTTGCCAAGATTGACTGGAGCACCCCTGATTTCCAACAGCTGCCAGAAGCCGCCGAAGACCCGGAACAAGCTGACCCTCAGTCTTCACAACGAGCTGAAGCAGAATCCTAAACCGGATCCGGTTTACCTTTATGTGTTGAACACTTTACGAGAAAACTGATATTTTTGGGCCTGCCAGTGCCTTGTAATAGAATATTGAGATACTGTCTTTGTCCCACACTATCTTTCGTGTCATCAGTCTGTTTGGCAGGTTCTGAAATATATCCTGCTTGCAATTCTTTGACAGTTTACATTACCTATTGCTGCATAAAACAACGCTCAAAGTGTCCTGGCGGTTTATCGCCGGACGGGTCATATTGCCCAAACACATGATCTAAGTTAGTAACTTGAACTGTATATAAAATATAAGCATGTACCATACCTGTGATTAAGTGTATCTTTAAACCTTAACCCGGTAGTAACAATGCAAGGTGTAAGTGCTGATGACTCCCTTGGCTCTTTGTCGGCTCATCATGAAGGTCGATCCGGGTTACAATGAACACCGGTTTAACTGTAAATTAGTACTGGTGTTTATAACCCAGACTATAACTCTGTAAATACAGATGTAGTCACAACTTTGTAGTTATCCCGTCTTGAATCAATGGACTTGGTTGAAAAACCAATGACCTTGAAGATAAAGATTTGAGAAAACATAAAAAATGAAAAATAAGATTTTTTGGGCAAATAAGAAAATGTAGTCGAGGCTTTTTACGAGCTGCCAGGCTCCAAATTCGAGGCTTTTTATGAGCTACCAGGCTACTATCATTAACCATTTTAGCAAAGCCTGTTAAGATCATCCGCAATCCTTAACCAAATCATCAATGTCAAATGCTACCAATGTTCAAAATCTCATAAAGATTTGACTTGTGTAATCACTTGATGATCGTCAATTTAACGTTACCAAGTTCAGGGTCCCGAAGGATTGACTTGTGTGTACATTCGACGGGTCATACCAGGTTTACCTGGACGGCGTGATTTACTTGATGCAGGCAGGTTAATCCGGGGTTTTAGGTGTATACACCAAGCTTCCAAGCCGTGTTCACTACAAGAGTTTTCAACTCGCTGATGAACTTGCATCAGGAGCCCCTAGGTAGCATTTGAGCATTGCTCGTTGGGGCCTATGTTTGAGTTGTGCTAGGCATCAAACTCTCTTTTGCCCCTCATCATCATGTGGAAATTGCCGAAGCAACCAGAGCTGTGCTCTTATGATGGTCTTGATGTGGCCGCCGGTCTAAGAGGCCATAGGAAACTTCCTTGCCCGCGGAAGCCCCCATGTGATACTCTTTATGAATAGAAAAGACGGCTGATACCTCGATTTGTCAAGGGCGTCGGTTTAAGAGGCCATAGAAAACTCCCTTGCCCACGGAAGCCCCCATGTGATACTCTTATGAAAAAGATGGCTGATACCCCGGTTTACCGGGGGCGCCGGTTTATTATATTGATCATAATATATATATTGTACATAAAGCGGAGCCTATGGCTCAAGTATAGTAAGGTCGAAGAAGAGCGATGTTCCACGGCCGCTTGGTCTCCTCCTCCGCCGTGCGTGAGTCCTTATGTTCTCGAACGTCGACGAGGTAGTATGATCCGTTGTGCAGGTTCTTACTAACCACAAAAGGTCCTTCCCAAGGCGGGGATAGCTTGTGCATGTCCGTCTGGTCTTGGATGAGCCAGAGCACCAGATCTCCTTCTTGAAACGTCCTGGTCTGGACGCGGCGACTGTGGTACCGACGCAGGTCTTGCTGGTAAATCGCCGATCGAGCTACTGCCGTGTCCTGTTCCTCGTCCAGCCGGTCCAAAGCGTCTTGTCTTGCTTGTTCATTATTCGCGTCAACATAAGCCGCCACCCGCGGCGAGTCATGACGGATATCACTAGGGAGGACTGCTTCAGCTCCATATACCATGAAGAAAGGCGTGTACCCTGTGGATCTATTAGGTGTAGTGTTGATGCTCCATAGTACAGAAGGCAACTCTTCCACCCAACAACCCGGTGTTCTCTTCAAAGGAACCATAAGCTGGGGCTTGATGCCTCTCAAGATCTCTTGATTGGCTCGTTCAACTTGTCCATTAGACTGAGGGTGAGCTACGGATGATACATCGAGACGGATGTGCTCTCGCTGACAGAACTCCTCCATAGCCCCCTTGGATAAGTTGGTGCCATTATCAGTTATAATGCTATGTGGAAAGCCAAACCGGAAATCACCTTTTTGATGAACTGAACCGCTGTTGCTGCATCACACTTACTGACAGGCTCCGCTTCAACCCATTTCATAAACTTGTCCACTGCTACTAACAGGTGGGTTTTCTTGTCTTGGGATCTCTTGAAGGGTACAACCATATCAAGCCCCCAAGTCGCAAACGGCCAAGTAATTGGGATCATCCTCAGCTCCTGTGCCGGTATATGAGCACGCCGTGAGAATTTCTGGCAAGCATCACATTTCCTGACTAAGTCCTCTGCGTCGGCGTGAGCCGTCAACCAGTAGAACCCATAACGAAAAGCTTTAGCCACCAAAGACTTTGAACCGGCATGATGACCGCAATCCCCTTCATGAATCTCCCTCTGGATATCACAGCCATCTTCTTGTGACACACATCGTTGAAAAGCTCCAGAAACGCTGCGATGATGAAGTTCTCCATTGACAATAGTCATAGATTTAGACCGTCGGATTATCTGTCGGGCCTCGACTTCGTCTTCTGGTAACTTACCTCGGTTCATGTATGCCAAGTAAGGGAGCGTCCAATCCGGAATAACATGAAGCGCTGTGACCAATTGTGCCTCCGGATCAGGAACATCCAAGTCCTCCTCTGAAGATAACTGCACCGACGGATTATGCAACTCATGCAAGAAGGTATTAGGTGGAACCGGTTTACGCTAGGAACCCAGCCGGCTTAACGCATCGGCCGCTTCATTCTTTCACCGGTTATGTGATCCACCTGATAACCCTTGAAGTGTCCAGCGACAGCGTCCACGTCTCGTCGATATGCTGCCATGAGCGGATCCTTGGAGTCCCGCTTGCCAGATACATGTTGTGCCACCAGATCCAAATCGCCAAAACACTTAGCCCAGCTCAAGTTCATTTCCTTGGCCATCCGTAGACCATGGAGGAGAGCTTCATACTCAGCAGCATTATTAGTACAAGGGAACATTAAACGGAGGACATAGCAGAACTTATCACCTTGTGGGGAAGTTAACATGACTCCAGCCCCCGAGCCCTCCAATTGCCTTGAACCGTCAAAGTGAATAGTCCAGTATGTATGATCCGACTTCTCCTCAGGCGCTTGCAACTCTTTCCAATCGTTGATGAAATCCACCAGTGCTTGGGACTTTATCGCAGTACGGGGCACATACTTTAATCCGTGCGGGCTAAGCTCAATGGCCCACTTTGCCACTCGAGCAGTAGCTTCTCTATTCTGGATTATATCCCCTAGCGGAGCCGAACTGACAACGGTGATTGGGTGGCCCTGAAAATAGTGCTTTAGCTTCCGGTTTGCCATTAAAACTCCATACACCAACTTCTGCCAATGCGGATATCTCTGTTTTGACTCGATGAGCACCTCACTGATGTAGTAAACCGTCCGCTTAACCGGATATTCCTTGCCTGCCTCCTTGTGCTCTACCACAATGGTAACGCTTACCGCACGAGCATTGGCAGCCACGTATAACAACATCGGCTCATTGTCAACTGGGGCAGCAAGGACCGGCGGCTCTGCCAGTTGCCTCTTCAGATCCTCAGACGCATCATCAGCAGCATCACTCCAGACGAAGCGGTCTGTCTTTTTCATCATCTGATAAAGCGGGATTGCCTTCTCCCCCAAACGGCTGATAAACCGGCTGAGTGCTGCAATATGGCCCGCCACGCGTTGGACATCGTTGATGCACGCCAGTTTAGCCAGGGATGTAATCGCCTTGATCTTCTCCGGATTAGCTTCAATTCCTCTGTTTGATACCAAGAACCCCAGGAGCTTGCCTGCCGGAACACCAAAAACGCACTTCTCCGGATTAAGCATCATTTTATAGACCCGGAGATTGTCAAAAGTTTCCTTCGAATCATCTATCAATGTCTCCTCCTTCCTGGATTTCACCACAATGTCATCGAGATATGCATGAACATTCCGCCCAATCTGCCCTTGAAGGAAGTTCTGCACACAACGCTGATAAACTCCTGCTCTCCTTGAACGCAGGCAGCTAAGTCGACAATAGACATTGGCTATTTGCATGTTGAATTTTTTGATAAACCGGCTCCGCAGCTCAGCCCATGATCCGATGGAATTAGGTGGTAAATCCTTCAGCCATGTTCGGGCCGTGCCCTCGAGCATCATTGTGAAATATTTGGCGCATGCTGCCTCATCCACATCGAGCATCTCCATTGCCATCTCGTAACTCTCAACCCATGCCTCTGGAGTAAGATCAGCCGTGTAGTTGGGCACCTTGCGTGGACCTTTAAAATCCTTGGGTAGTTTCACGTTTCGTAAAGCGGGGATGAGACACGGTACGCCCAAGGAACCGGACATGACCCCAGGTTCAACTGTGGTGGTGGGACGAACCGGCATCGCCTGACGGGCCTCGTACTGCGCTGTTACCTCGGCCTCCCGGCGATGTCTGGCCTGATCCACCACCTCTTGGGCGTGCGCCTCTTCTACTGTCGGATTATCCCCCTCTGCTGATGACGCCTCCGTGCGCTTCTTGATACGGCCGGTTCATCCAGACGCCTCGTATAACTCCGGCTCGGACGGGGGGTTGAACGAATCCTCTCCCGGCTATAGGAATAAGCTTGTTGTTGAGTTAGCGCCGTGTCCAACAACTCCTTGGCCCGTCATGCCTCCACTGCTATGGGGGGACGTTCCTTCAACAGGAAGGGCAGCCAGTCGTGAAGCGGCAGCAACTATGTTGTCCAATGGATTAGAATAATGACCAGGAGGGGTGGGCACACATTGGGTCGGCACAACTTGGCGGTTTGGCTCTGCGGATGGTGGCTGAACTGATGCGCCTGTTCCTGGTGCTCCTGCCAGTTTACCTATAGCTGGTTACTGGTTCCTGCGCCTGGCGTGCTAAAGATATTCCTTGCCTCATAAACCGGCGGCAGACGAGATCGTTGCCTTCTCATCATTACCTCTTGTGAAGCGGTCTGATCCAACATGAGTCGATAGGCCTGAGCGTCAAGCTCCGCTTGTTTTGTAGCCATCCTAGCTTTCTCAGCAGCCAGGTCCAACTTGGCTTGTTCAATCCGGCTCTTCACCTAAGCGACCTCCGCGTCATGCTGCTCCTTGTTGGCCTCTGCTACCTCCGCTATTACTAGCGCTATCAAAGTATCGACCAAGATGGATAAAGTGTCAGACGGTGATGGGGGAGGATCTCCAGCTCTAGCCCCCATTGCCTCTGATGTCAACGCCCCTGTTGTCGAGGAATGCTGCACGGGTTGTGATCCGGCCATGAAGACAGCAACCCTGTTTGGTGGATCGAGGGGGTCCGGAATACTGTCACCATCGGAACAGCCCTCAGACCGGCCATCCTGCAGCAGATACAAAGATTCTGTCCCTCTGGAAGAAGATTCATCGCCGGAATAAACAACAGTCTCGCCGCCAGAGTCCGATCCGTCCTCGGCTTGGACTCCATGCACTGCTCCAATGAAGACGTGTTTCACGACGGGCTGAATCCGGGCAGGTCTCGCATGCTGAGCCGACTCGACGATGTTGGGGAAGATGTCCGGCTCAGGGCTCGGTTCGCCGATCTTGCCGATGAAGACGTGGATGCCGCCGAAGGGGACCCGGTACCCGTATTCGATTGAATCGGCCTCGGGGCCCTAGCCTATATCGTCGATGTAGAGCCGGCTGCGACGACTCTTAGTCATCCGTCCCACTGCGTAGCCCTTGAGTCCTTCAAAGCTGCCCTTCAAGAACTCGAAACCATCATGCGATAGCCCCACGGTGGGCGCCAACTGTCGTGGATTTAGCACGGCAGATGTCCTAGCAAAAGGACTTAGTCGTGAGGCCATCGCTACGGGTTAGCTTAAAGGGGTTAAAACGGACGAAGGACACAGTGATTTTATACTAGTTCGGCCCCTTCGATGAAGGTAAAAGCCTACGTCTAGTTTGGTGTGGTATTGCTAGGGCTTCGATGACCAGGGAGCAAATCCGCTCTGCCTGTGTCTCGAGCTGTTGTCTTCTCTCCTTGAACCATCACCGGGTCGTCCCTTTATATAAGAGGAGACGCCCAGTCCGGTTTACGGAGTCCTGAGGCCGGCTCATAATCGTGTCCGCCCCGCAGGTCTCTGTTCTTTCTATCTCACATCCCAAGTACATAGTATGACGGTTTACAAATCATGGGCCATGGGCTCTAAACCTCTTGGGCTACAATCTTCTATTTCATACTCCGCTGGGCCTTTGATAATATAATCTTGATAACGTAAACCGGACCCACCTGGCCGGTTTATACCTGATATTAATATCCTTGACAGGAAGTGTTCCGGAAAAGTTTTGGATTTAAACGGAGTGCCGGAGGGGGTTACCGGAACCCCCCCCCCCCGAGGGAGTATGGGCCATAGTGGGCCATTGAGGGAAAGAGAGAGGCAGCCCATAGGGCTGGCCGCACCCTCCCCCTAGGGATCCTAGTTGGACCAGGAAAGGGGGGGAGGCGCCCCTCTTCTTCCTTCTTCTCTTCCCCTTCCTTTCCTACTCCTAGTAGGAATAGGAAAGGGGATTCCTATTCCTACTAGGAGTAGGAATCCTACTCCCTTGGCACGCCCTAGCCTGGGCACACCTCCCCCCTTGCTCCTTTATATACGGGGGCAGGGGGTACCCAAAGACACAGAAGAAACATTGTTCTAGCCGTGTGCGGTGCCCCCTCCACAGAAACACACCTCGGTCATACCGTTGCAGTGCTTAGGCGAAGCCCTGCGCCGGTAGCTTCATCATATCCGTCATCATGCCATCGTGTTTCCGAAACTCTCCCGTGAAACTCAACTGGATCAACAGCTCGTGGGACGTCATCAAACTGAACGTGTGCTGATCGCGGAGGTGCCGTACGTTCGGTGCTTGATCGGTTGAATCGCGAAGAAGTTTGACTACATCAACCGCGTCACTAGATGCTTCCGCTTTCGGTCTACGAGGGTACGTAGATGCACTCTCCCCTCTCGTTGTTATGCATCTAGTAGATAGATCTTGCGTGATCGTAGGAAAATTTTGAAATACTACGTTCCCCAACAAATACATAATGGAGGTTTCGTCCCACATGTTCGTGCTGAATGCTCCATGGCACGTGTTACAAAGGGCCTTGCAATCCCCGGATCAGCATAGCCAAGGATCCTTTAAGATGCAGCTCCCAATTGGAACAGCGCCCATGAAACCTCTTCACTAGATGTTGAACCCCAAACCTCATACCATGCACTCGTTGGAAGATTACCTACGAGCTACTTGAAACCCACCTATTAATTCCCGAAGCTTTTCGGTTATGCAATCTGGTGTTGGGGATACAGGGGAAGCACCGCGCACTCAACTCGAAACCTACATCCAGCTGTATCCATCTGTCAACACATAACCAGTCATCTTCGGAAACTATTTACCTCGAACCTTCGAAACGCATCCGCTATACTAGCTGTGGCAATACTCCCGAACTGTCTCCCCAGTACTGGGTGACGTCGGGGTTATCTCACCACCAAACATGCATAGAAGAGTTTTCAATGTCGGCCGCCTCTAGTATTCTAGAACCGCTACGATACATTTGTGACGACAACACCTCGGAGCTCAACTCCCCGGGACACTGCCACAACCCCTAAATGACAGGAGGCATCGAGAACAATGTTCTCGTCACAAAGATATCGGAACAATCCAAACAATACCAGCGTGATCCTAAAAATTTTTTGGTGAAATTTTGAGAATAGTGAAGATAGAACAACGTCAGGAGTCCTCAGCAGAGCGATGAAGGGGATGAGGAGTAAAAAGAAGTCCTACTCTCCGATATATATATAGGACTCAAAACATTTTTTTGCGTGTGCCTAGACTAAACCGTCAGCGGTTCGATCAATGAGGGTGCTCCTAAGTCGGAGAAGGCTCTGAATACCAACTTGTAATGCCCAGGATGCGACTATACCTCCTACGTGTCGAGGCACGACTTAGAGACATAAGCGCATTCTGGAATGATCTCAAGCGTCGTATCTTTGCACATCTCATACAAAAGTTCAGGGATGAAAGTGTAAAAGATTGTTGGCTTACACTCGCCACTTCACACAATGAATACAATAACATACATTCATCCAAATAACACAGGGTCCGACTGCGGACGAAAATCCAAACGAGAAAGATACCACGAACACAAGGTCTGATCGCCCCTAGTAGGAACCACTACTGATCATCGGGATATCAGACATAGTAACGACCACGCTCTTCATCGAACTCCCAGTGAAGTTCTGATCCATCTCCTGCATCGTACTCGGCTGTACCTGCATCTGGTGTGTGTAGTAAATTGTGAGCCACAAGGACTCAGCAATCCCATTCCCGGGTATCAAGACTAAAAAGCCTTAGGTGTGGAAGGGTAATAAAGTGTTTGCAGCAATCACTAGGCAACTAGCATACGAGTTCAAAGCGAGATGAGAATATGTGCCAACGGTCGCCAAGTTGATCAAGAAGTGATCCTAGCTACTCATGGTCATACATAACCCCAACGTGTTCACTCCCCGAAGCCCTTCGTAAAGAGACCATCACGGTTACTCACACAGGTAGTGTATTCTTAAGGATATGGTGTCAAGTTATCTACAACCGGATATTAACAAATTCCCATATGCCACATAACCGCGGGCACGGCTTTCGAAAGTTCAAAACCCTGTAGGGGTGTCCTAACTTATCCCATCACAAGCTCATGATCTGCGGAGTCGCAACTCCAAAGTGGGAAGACCCGAGTATTCTCGGAATCCTGTGCTCAAGATATTTCGACAAAGGTAAAACTAATCCAGGAAGACCTCCCGGCGTGCCGACACCCTGATAGTAGCCGCGCGTATCTCATCTCAGGCCACGACCGGATAGGTTAGCCTACAGGTATATACCAATCCTCGAGTTCCCTCGTGGTGGCCCCGCAGTCTGCCCAGTTTGGACCAACACTCATGAGGAGCACTAGCCCGGGTTGTTGATTAAGAACTCGGGTTTATAACTCCCTATGCAAGTTTTAGTTGTTAGGCAAATGTTGAACCAATGTTGGGTCTTGCTGGAAAAGCTTTAAGAAGAGCGAATTATCAAGGGGGGCCCATAAACCCCAACCGTGTTAGGAATGCAAAATCAAGGAACATAACACCGGTTTATCGGGTCCTAAGGTGGCATGAGTGGAACAAAACACCAAGCAGAAGGCCAAGCCTTCCACCCATTGCCAATATATATGTGCATTAAGTTAAATATTGTGTTATCCCAATAAACAAGTTCAAAATTTGGAGCAATCTTCAAACTTCACCTGCAACTAATAACGCTATAAGAGGGGCTGAGCAAAAGCGTACTTAGCCAATCAACGGTTTGCTAGGAAGGCGGTTAGAGTGTTTCATGGCAACAATAGGAGGCTGACAACACAGGAATAGGCATCGAGGCATAGCTAAAGAGCGAGAAAACTAGCAAGGCAAAGATAGATGTGGTATCGGGGAATGGTCATCTTGCCTGGTAAGTCGTCGGTGGGAAGGTAAGACGGCTCTTCAAACTCAGTCTCGACAAGATCCTCGAACTCGGTATCGGCTCCCGGCTCTACCCAACATAGGAGCACAACAACGGCACGATATCAAACATGGTGCAATGCACAATCAACATGATGCAAGACATGTCATGGGATGCAAGTATGATGTGCGTATGCACGAGGATGCTCTCGAGTATAAGGAGAAGGTGATGGAAATGGCCTCATCTTGGGTAACCAAGCAAGCCACTGGATAGATGGGAAGATTTCGGTCGAAATCGATATAAAGATCATGGAAACGGATGCACGGTTTGCAAATGGCAAGCAATACAAGATGCAATGCAAAACTGCAGTTAACATCAACATGGCATCTTTGGAACAAGATATAATTATGCTAGAGCACCCAAACATGAAGACAAAAGGCATGGATGTGAAATAGACATGATCCTTAACAAGCATGAACTTAGAGCACACCCAAAAACTTGCTGGAACACAATTAAATAAGCATGGCAAGATTCAATAAGTTTACAGATTTCTCAGACTTAGTGAAAATTACAAGGCATGGCAGAAACGATGACAAGTAGGCTTGTTTGCAAGCTTGTGCAACTCATCTCAAAGCATAGCATGGCATGCGAATGTAACCAACAGCAATATGACATGTTTGTGAAGCTACTCATGGCAAGAACATGGTCATAGGATGCATATAACACTAGCTATTTACATGGCAAAACTGAACTTGCTGATAACAGGCTGACAGATACATTTTATAGCCACTTATGAGCATGCAAACAACAAGCTACAGCAAGCCATCATGCAAGCTAAAGGCATGGCAATAACATACATAACATGCTCTTCAAGAATAACCACATGGATACTTCTATAACATACTAGAACATGTCCCAAACATCATGACAAAAGTGCAAAAGTTTATCCAGACTTAGCAAAATCTAGGCATGCTGACAGAAAACATTTTGAAGAAACTAGAGGGCCTGAAAAGAACAAGCTACAACATGGCATCATGGCAAACAAGAGCATGGATAGCTAGCGCATAACATATACATCAAGGAACACCCACTGGACAACTCTAACCATGCACAACAAAGACGGTGGCATCATGGAAACATGGCATAAAAATTAACAGATTCACACTTAGCAGAATTTAACATCACGATGGCATGTTAACAAGCTTGTTGCACTCATCTCAAGACATATAATGGCATGAAAATGAATCTATCATGTAGAGCACATTCCAAAGAGCAAAACTCATGTTGACACCTAGCTCATATGTCACATGAATTAATATACACAAGCAAGACAAAACATCATCTCATAACAAGTTCAGAAACTTATCAGCCACATGCACTTTTGCAACAGGGTTAAACATGGCATAATACAACCTATAATGTATGCAAAGTCCTTCATCGTGAAGAGCATCACAAAACGAACATCTGGACATATCATACACTCCATTTGGACCAACATGCACAAAGTTACTAGCTCACGAACATGAGAACAAATTTACACAGACAACAAGTGCTGAAACAGTTACATCATGAAGCACTCTTTCCACGAAGATTAAGCCAACCAGATGGTCCCTATCATGCATGAAACTGATGCTAACATGTAGAGCATGACGAGACGGACATTTTGATATATCATATGCCCAAAACGGAGCACCGAGCACAAAGTTACCACATGATGAAGGAGGCAACAAAATTAAGCAGATCCGAGACTTCGTGGAAATTTACCCCTCCAAGAAAGTCAACTCGGGACGGAGGCGTGCGGGATGCAGGGATCCGGGCTCGGGGGAGACGTTTGGATGGGGGGCTTGGTGGATCTGATCCACTTTGCCCCGATCTAGATCTGGAATGGGCCGGAGCTCCGGTGGCGGCTCGCCGGAGTTGGCTGCTGCGGCGGCCGGCGGCTCGCGGCACGGGGGTGCGTCAGCGTGGGGAGGCGAGGCCGAAGGCGGCGGCACGTCGGGCGGCGGCCGGCGGGCGGTGAAGACGGGCGGCGGAGCTTCGAGCGGTGGCGGAGGCGACCGACGGGCGGTGGCGGCAAGGCGCGTCGGCGAGGTCACGGCGGCAGAGTCCCGCGCCGGCGGCGGGGACGACCAAGCGTGGAGGGTGCGCCCGAATGCGCCGGAGGGGGCCCGAACCGGGCCCTGGCGGGCCTTGGCCGACGGGGAAGTGGGCGCGCGGCTGGGTGAATGGCACCGCGCCATGTGGCAGCGGAGGAGCAGGGTGGACACGTCCGACGCCGGCGGACGTGTCCGGCACGGAGGGAGAGGGTTGATCTAGGGTTTCGCTCGAAAATGGAGGGGATGGGGCCTTTTTATAGGTAGAGGGAGCTAGGAGTGACCAAATGAGGTGCGGTTTTCGCTTACACGATCACGATCCGACGACCGAGAGGATGGAAGTGGTTGTGCTGGGTTAGTGGCCTGTTGTGGAGGGGTGTTGGGCCAAAAGAAAGAGGAGCTTTTAGCCCACGAGGTTAATCGTTGGAGTATCAAACGACCTCCAAACACGACGAAACTTGAGAGGCGGTCTCTACGTACTAAAACAACAACGTACGACAAGTCTCACCTCATTCCGAGAACGTTCTACGGTGTGATAGCCTGGCTTATTAGGGATCATAGACTACTCATATCAATAAGTAATTCCTTCTTTTTTGAGAGCCCATTCAAAAAGAACTCCAAAGTTAAGCATGCTCAGCTTGGAGTAGTTTCAGGATGGGTGACCAACAGGGAAGTTTCTCCCGGGTGCACACGAGTGAGGACAATGCGCGCAGAAAAGACTAGTATTGATATGTGAGGCCAGTCTAGATCCCGCCAGGAGTAACGACCACCGGCGGGCGTGTCCGGGGCGTTACAAGTTGGTATCAGAGCCGACCCTCACGGTTACACGGATGTTTGCGGAGAGGTGCTCGGTCATGTTGTTCATGACATTTGTGACCCGTCATGCCACACGGCATGGCACATGTATCGGACTGGATGCACAGACGTTTGTGCCAAGAGGGAACGTTCCTGTGGCCCGACGAGGACGTCGGTTCCTCTGAGTGGGGGTGTATGTGATAGCCTGGCTTATTAGGGATGATAGACTACTCATATCAATAAGGAATTCCTTCTTTTCTGGGAGCCCATTCAGAAAGAACTCCAAAGTTAAGCGTGCTCAGCTTGGATTAGTTTCAGGATGGGTGACCGACCGGGAAGTTGCTCCCGGGTGCGCACGAGTGAGGAAAAAGCGCGCAGAAAAGACTAGTATTGATATGTGAGGCCAGTCTATATCCCGCCAGGAGTAACGACCACCGGCAGGCGTGTCCGGGGCGTTACATACAACCACTTGCGAAAGAAGGACTCGGAGGTGCCACGGGCACGTGTGTGAGTGTCGGAACTCGAAATGGACAACGGGAAGAGACGAGCATGACCGGGTGCAAGTGACAACACGAATGCAAAGCGATGCACATGATGACAAGACAATGATGATATGCACACACGCACACGGCAAAACGAAGAAACCCGAAATGAAGGAAGAGCCCATAATTGAATTGATGAAGTCAACGATGCATATATTGCCATAAATGAAATTGTTACATCCGGGGCGTTACACAATAATCGGGACCACTCCCGGTGATGACGATAGTTTGAGGATTTCATGTATTTACTATGTGTTAATGCTTTGGTCCGGTACTCTATTAAAAGGAGGCCTTAATATCCCTTAGTTTCCAGTAGGACCCCGCTGCCACGGGAGGGTAGGACAAAAGATGTCATGCAAGTTCTTTTCCATAAGCACATATGACTATATTCGGAATACATGCCTACATTGCATTGATGAACTGGAGCTAGTTCTGTGTCACCCTAGGTTATCACTTCTACATGATGAATTGCATCCTACGTAATTTCCCATCACCGATCCAATGCCTATGAGCTTTACCTATATTGCTAGCTGCTTATTTACTTTCCCGTTGTTATTATCACAAAAACTACAAAAACACTATCATTACTTTTATTGCTGCTACCGCCACTATCATATTAGTTTGCTACTAAATTATCTTGCTGCAGATACTAAGTTTCCAGGTGTGGTTGAATTGACAACTCAGCTGCTAATACTTAAGAGTATTCTTTGGCTCCCCTTGTGTCAAATCAATAAATTTGGGTTGAATACTTTACCCTCGAAAACTGTTGCGATCCCCTACACTTGTGGGTTATCAAGGGACGGCGGTACGGGCTAGCAGTTTGACCTTGCAGACCAATCTTTTTATCTCCGCATTGTCTTCCTCCTTTGGACTCAGGGGCGCCACTTAAAACGCTTCCTTTCAAAAACTAGCTTAAGTTAGACCAAATGGTCCCTCCGAAATGCGGTGATTTTTTCGACCACCTCCAAATCACCTCATTTTTTTCACAGATGATCTCTTGCACAAACAAAGCTAGGTTTCCAAGGTTTTACATTTTTTTGATTTTTTTGAATTTATACTACCCACTAGACTGACTGATCAAAACATAGGTCTATACCTCGAGGGGACATTGTAAAATATATTTATCCAAATTTTCTTTCATAGCCATGTTTGGCACATGTGGGTCACCATGTAAAAGAAAATTTGGGTGATTTGGAGGTGGTGGAAAAAAATCACCTTTGTTCAAAAACTGGCTTAAGTTAGACCAAATGGTCCCTGTGAAATGCGGTGATTTTTTCGACCACCTCCAAATCACATCAATTTTTGCACACATGATCTCTTGCACAAACAAAGCTAGGTTTCTAAGGTTTTATATTTTTTGTTTTTTTTAAATTTATACTGCCCTCTAGTGGTCCCTCTGAAAGGCGGTGATTTTTTCGACCACCTCCAAATCTCCTCAATTCTAAAACGCTTCCAAAAACTAGCTTAAGTTAGACCAAATGGTCCCTCCGAAATACGGTGATTTTTTCGACCACCTCCAAATCACCTCAATTTTTGTACACTAGTGTCTGTCGAGACAACAAAGTGGTGATGTAAGGTCGTCGAAGTCTTACCCATTCGATGGGATTATACATATGATACCCTTCCCGACAGTTCAGGCGAAGGAAGTCTTCCTTCTCATAGTAATTTTGTGACAAACATAGAGAGGATACTTGATATTATTGCAATATGAAAAAGCATATGTTCCTCTCTCATAGTAATTTTCAGTAGCATCATGAATGAATTCAACAATATATCCATCACATAAATCATTCTTTTCATGATGCAAAAGCATAGATATTTTGCTACTCTCCACATAAGCAAATTTATTCTCATGAATAGTAGTGGGAGCAAACTCAACAAAATAACTATCATGAGATTGAAAATTAAAATCATGATGACAAGTTTCATGGTTATAATTATTCAATATAGCACACATGTCATTACCATAATCATCATAGATAGCAACTTTGTTATCATAATCAATTGAAACATCCTCCAAAGTAGTGGATTCATCACTAAATAAAGTCACGACCTCTCCAAATCCACTTTTATCAATATAATCATCATAAATAGGAGGCATGCAATAATCATAATAAATTTTCTCATCAAAACACGGGGGACTAAAAATATCATATTCATAAAATACAGCATCCCCAAGCTTATGGCTTTGCTTATCATTAGCATCATGATATTCAAAGAATTCATACTTACAACATTGAAATCGTGCTCATCATTCAAATATTTTGTGCCAAAACATTTTATTGACTTCTTCTTCTAACAATTCAGCACAATTTTCCGATCCATCATTTTCAAGAAAGATATTATAAAGATGATCAATAATATGATGCAACCTCAATTGCATTTTTTTAGTTTTCTTTTACAAAACCAAACTAGTGATAAAACGAGAAACTGAAAGATTTGATTGCAAGATCTAAAGATATACCTTCAAGCACTCACCTCCCCGGCAACGTCACCAAAAAAGAGCTTGATGTCTACTACACAACTTTATTCTTGTAGACACGTGTTGGGCCTCCAAACGCAGAGTTTTGTAGGACAGTAGCAATTTTTTTGGGGAACGTAGCAGAAATCAAAAAAAATCTACGCTTCACCAAGATCAATCTATGGAGTCATCTAGCAACGAGGGAGAGAGGAGTGCATCTACATACCCTTGTAGATCGCTAGCGGAAGCATTCAAGAGAACGTGGATGATGGAGTCGCACTCGTCGTGATCCAAATCACCGATGATCCTAGCGCCGAACGGACGGCACCTCCGTGTTCAATACACGTACGGAGCAGCGACGTGTCCTCCTTGATCCAGCAAGGGGGGAGGAGAGGTTGATGGAGATCCAGCATCACGACAGCGTGGTGGTGGATGCAGCAGTATTCCTGCAGGGCTTCGCCAAGCGCTACGGGAGGAGGAACGAGTGTCACGGGAGGGAGAGGGAGGCGCAAGGGGCTAGGGTGCGGCTGCCCTCCCCCCACTATATATAGGGGGCCTAGGGGGTGCGCCGGCCCTAGAGATGGGATCTCTAGGGGGTGGCGGCCTAGGGGGGCTTGCCCCCCAAGTCATGTGGGCGCCCCCCACCCCTAGGGTTCCCAACCCTAGGCGTAGGGGGAAGGCCCAAGGGGGGCGCACCAGCCCACTATGGGCTGGTTCCCTTCCCCTTTCAGCCCATGGGGCCCTCCGGGATAGGTGGCCCCACCCGGTGGACCCCCGGGACCCTTCCGGTGGTCCCGGTACACTACCGGTGACCCCCGAAACTCTCCTGATGGCCGAAACTGGACTTCCTATATATAATCCTTTACCGCCGGAACATTACGGAACTCCTCGTGACGTCTGGGATCTCATCCGGGACTCCGAACAACATTCGGGTTACCGCATGCATATATCTCTACAACCCTAGCGTCACCGAACCTTAAGTGTGTAGACCCTACGGGTTCGGGAGACACGTAGACATGACCGAGATGACTCTCCGGTCAATAACCAACAGCGGGACCTGGATACCCATGTTGGTTCCTAAATGTTCCTCGATGATCTCATCGGATGAACCACGATGTCAAGGATTCAATAAATCCTGTATACAATTCCCTTTGTACATCGGTATAGTACTTGCCCATGATTTGATTGTCGGTATACCGATACCTTGTTCAATATCGTCATGGAAAGTCTCTTTACTCGTTCCGTAATACATCATCCCATGACCATCACCTTAGTCTCATTGAGCTCATTATGATGATGTCTTACCGAGTTGGCCCAGAGATACCTCTCTGTCATACGGAGCGGCAAATCCCAGTCTCGGTTTGTGCCAACCCAACAGATACTTTCGGAGATACCCGTTGTGTACCTTTATAGCCACCTAGTTATGTTGTGATGTTTGGCACACCCAAAGTATTCCTACGATATCCGGGAGTTGCACAACCTCATGGTCTAAGGAAAAGATACTTGACATTAGAAAAGCTTTAGCTTTACGAACTACACGATCTTGTGCTAGGCTTAGGATTGGGTCTTGTCAATCGCATCATTCTCCTAATGATGTGATATCGTTATCAATGACATCCAATGTTCATGGTCAGGAAACCGCAACCATCTGTTGATCAACGAGCTAGTAACTAGAGGTTTACCAGGGACACGTTGTGGTCTATGTATTCACACATGTATCACTGTTTCCGGATAATATATTTCAAGCATGAATAACAGACAATTATCATGAACAAGGAAATATAATAATAACCATTTTATTATTGCCTCTAGGGCATATTTCCAACAGTCTCCCACTTGCACTAGAGTCAATAATCTAGTTACATTGTGATGAATCGAACACCCATAGAGTTCTGGTGTTGATCATGTTTTGTTCGTGGAAGAGGTTTATTCAACGGATCTGCGACATTCAGATCCGTATGCAATTTACAAATATCTATGTCTCCATCTTGAATATAATTCCAGATGGAGTTGAAACGGCGCTTGATGTGCTTGGTCTTCTTGTGAAACCTGGGCTCCTTGGCAATGGCAATAGCTCCAGTGTTGTCACAGAAGAGAATCATCAGGCCCGACGCGCTTGGAATGACTCCTAGGTCGGTGATGAACTCCTTCATCCAGACTCCTTCCTGCGCTGCTTCCCAAGAAGCTATGTACTCCGCTTCACATGTAGAATGAGCCACGACGCTTTGCTTGCAACTGCACCAGCCGACTGCCCCACCATTCAAAATATACACATATCCGGTTTGTGACTTGGAGTCATCCAGATCTGTGTCGATGCTAGCATCGACGTAACCCTTTACGACGAGCTCTTCATCACCTCCATAAACGAGAAACATATCCTTAGTCCTTTTCAGGTACTTCAGGATATTCTTGACCGCTGTCCAGTGTTCCATACCGGGATCACTTTGGTACCTCCCCACCAATCTTATGGAAAGGTTCACATCAGGTCTGGTACACAGCATGGCATACATAATAGAACCTATGGCTGAGGCATAGGGGATGACACTCATCTTTTCTCTATCTTATGCCGTGGTCGGGGATTGAGCCGTGCTCAATCTCATACCTTGCAATACAGGCAAGAACCCTTGCTTGGACTGATCCATATTGAACTTCTTCAATATCTTATCAAGGTATGTGCTTTGTGAAAGACCAATGAGGCGTCTCGATCTATCTCTATAGATCTTGATGCCTAATGTGTAAGCAGCTTCTCCAAGGTCCTTCCTTGAAAAACTTTTATTCAAGTTCACCACGTCAAGGTGACACTTTACCGCTGAGTTATATCCCTTTCCCGTCCCATCGAGAAAGACAATTAATGAATCCTAAGGCAAAGGGGCGAGAAACTCAAGGCCACTCTTCCTCCGGGCTTTCTTTCCGCACTATTATGGATAGTCAAATAATGGGAAAAATTGGATTCAATTGTCAACTGGTCCTATCGAAAGTAGGATTGACTATGGATTCGAGCCATCGCACATGTTTTCATTTCCCATTAGCAATATATCATCCACATATAATATGAGAAATGCTACAGAGCTCCCACTCACTTTCTTGTAAATACAGGCTTCTCCCCAAGTCTGTATAAACCCAAACGCTTTGATCACATCATTAAAGCGAATGTTCCAACTCCGAGATGCTTGCACCAGCCCATAGATAGAGCGCTGGACCTTGCATACCTTGTTAGCATTCTCAGGATCGACAAAACCTTACAGCTGCATCATATACAGTTCTTCCTTGAGGAAGCCATTAAGGAATGCCGTTTTGACGTCCATTTGCCATATCTCATAAGCATAGTATGATTATGACAGACTTTAGCATCGCTACGGGAGAGAAAGTCTCGTCGTAGTCAATCCCTTGAACTTGTCGATAACCTTTAGCGACAAGTTGAGCCTTATAGATGGTCACATTACCATCCGCGTCAGTCTTCTTCTTAAAGATCCACTTATTTTCTATGGCATGCCGATCATCGGGCAAGTCCACCAAAGTCCATACTTTGTTTTCATACATGGATCCTATCTCGGATTTCATGGCTTCAAGCCATTTGTTGGAATCCGGTCCCGCCATCGCTTCTTCATAGTTCGAAGGTTCACCATTGTCTAACAACATGATTTCCATGACAGGGTTGCCGTACCACTCTGGTGCGGAACGTGTCCTTGTGGACCTTCGAAGTTCAGTGGTAACTTGATCCGAAGCTTCATGATCATCATCACTAACTTCCTCATCAAGTTCCACTTTCCTCCCACTCACTTCTTTCGAGAGTCATCTAGCAACGAGGGAGAGAGCAGTGCATCTACATACCCTTGTAGATCGCTAGCGGAAGCGTTCAAGAGAACGTGCATGATGGAGTCGTACTCATCGTGATCCAAATCACCGATGATCCTAGCGCCGAACGGACGGCACCTCCGCGTTCAACACACGTACGGAACAGCGACATCTCCTCCTTCTTGATCCAATAAGGGGGTAGGAGAGGTTGATGGAGATCCAGCAGCATGACGGCGTGGTGGTGGATGCAGCGGTATTCCTGCAGTGCTTTGCCAAGCGGTGCGGGAGGAAGAATGGGTGTCACAGGAGGGAGAGGGAGGCGCAAGGGGCTAGGGTGTGGCTGCCCTCCCTCCCCCCACTATATATAGGGGGCCTACGGGGTGCGCCGGCCCTAGAGATGGGATCTCTAGGGGGCGGCGGCCTAGGGGGGGCTTGCCCCCCAAGTCATGTGGGCGCCCCCACCCCTAGGGTTCCCAACCCTAGGCGCAGGGGGAAGGCCCAAGGGGGGCGCACCAGCCCACTATGGGATGGTTCCCTTCCCCTTTCAGCCCATGGGCCCCTCCGGGATAGGTGGCCCCACCCGATGGACCCGCGGGACCCTTCCGGTGGTCCCGGTACACTACCAGTGACCCCCGAAACTCTCCTGGTGGCCGAAACTGGACTTCCTATATATAATTATTTACCTCCGGACCACTCCGGAACTCCTCGTGACGTCCGGGATCTCATCCGAGACTCCGAACAACATTCGGGTTACCGCATGCATATATCTCTACAACCCTAGCGTCACCTAACCTTAAGTGTGTAGAGCCTACGGGTTTGGGAGACACGTAGACATGACCGAGACGACTCTCCGGTCAATAACCAACAACGGGACCTGGATACCCATGTTGGTTCCCACATGTTCCTTGATGATCTCATCGGATGAACCACGATGTCAAGGATTCAATCAATCCCGTATACAATTCCCTTTTGTCCATCGATATAGTACTTGCCCGAGATTCGATCGTCGGTATACCGATACCATGTTCAATCTCGTCATGGCAAGTCTCTTTACTCATTCCGTAATACATCATCCCGTGACCAACACCTTAGTCACATTGAGCTCATTATGATGATGTCTTACCGAGTGGGCCCAGAGATACCTCTCCGTCATACGGAGTGACAAATCCCAGTCTCGGTTCGTGCCAACCCAACAGATACTTTCGGAGATACCCGTTGTGTACCTTTATAGCCACCCAGTTACGTTGTGATGTTTGGCTCACCCAAAGTATTCCTACGGTATCCGGGAGTTGCACAACCTCATGGTCTAAGGAAAAGATACTTGACATTGGAAAAGATTTAGCATTACGAACTGCACGATCTTGTGCTAGGCTTAGGATTGGGTCTTGTCCATCACATCATCCTCCTAATGATGTGATCTCGTTATCAATGACATCCTATGTCCATGGTCAAGAAACCATAATCATCTGTTGATCAACGAGCTAGTAACTAGAGGTGTACCAGGGACACGTTGTGGTCTATGTATTCACACATGTATCACTGTTTCCGGATAATAAAATTCAAGCATGAATAACAGACAATTATCATGAACAAGGAAATATAATAATAACCATTTTATTATTGCCTCTAGGGCATATTTCCAACAATTTTCCCTCAAGTGGACGACCTAAGGTTTATAAATCCATAGGAGGTGTAGGATGAAGATGGTCTCTCTCGAACAACCCTGCAAACAAATAATAAAAAGTCTCTTTCGTCCCCAACACACCAAATACAATGGGAAATTGTATAGGTGCACTAGATCGGTGAAGAGATGGTGATACAAGTGTAATATTGATTTTTGTAGTGCAAACAATAAAACAGCAAGGTAGCAAGTAACAAGAGTGAGCACAAATGGTATTGCAATGCTAGAAAATGAGGCCTAGGGTCCGTACTTTTGCTAGTGCAATCTCTCAACAATGCTTATATAATTGGATCATATAACCACCCCTCAACGTGCGATGAAGAATCACTCCAAAGTTCCTAACTAGCGGAGAACATAAGAAGAAAGTGTTGGTGGGGTACGAAACCACCTCAAAGTTATTCTTTCCGATCAATCTTTCCAAGAGGCCGTACTAAAGTAACACATAGTTACCCTTTCCGATCGATCTATCCAAGAGTTTGTACTAGAATAACACAAGGTTATCTTTTCCAATCGATCTTTCAGGAGTTCGTACTAAGATAACACAAACTTATCCTTCCCGATCGATCTATCAAGAGTTTGTACTAAGATAACACCAAAACATATTCAGATATGTAATACTCAATCCAACTCAAAGAACCTCGAAGAGTGCCCCGAGATTCTACCGAAAAAAACAAAGACAAGAACGTGCATCAACCCCTATGCATAGATTACCCCAATATCACCGCGAGAATTCACAAGTTGAGTGCCAAAACATATATCAAGTGGATCAATATGATACCGCATTGTCACCACAAGTATTCAATTGCAAGACATATATCAAGTGTTCTCAAATCCATAAACGTATTCAATCCAAAGAAATCTCAAAGGGAAAACTCAATTCATCGCAAGATAGAGAGGAGAAATACAATATGATCCAACTATATTAACAAAGCCCCTGATATATCAAGATCGTGCCATCAAGAACACGAGAGAGAGAGAGAGAGAGATACAACACATAGCTACTGGTACATAACCTCAGCCCCAAGGGTGGACTACTCCCTCCTCATCATGGTGGTCACCGAGATGATCAAGATGGCCACCGGTGATGGTTTCCCCCTCCGACAGATTATCGAAAAGGGTCTAGATTGGTTTTCGGTGGCTACAGATGCCTGCCGCAACGGAACTTCTGATCTAGGTCTACCCCGAAGGGTTTCAGAATATTTGTGAATTTATAGGGCGAAAAGGCAGTGCGGGAGGCCACCGAGGTGGGCACAACCCACCTGGGCGCACATGTTTCGCGGTGTTTGGACTCCGTTTGATATTGATTTCATGCGATGTAAAAAACATGCAGAAAACAGCAACTGGCACTTGGCACTATGTCAATAGGTTAGTACCAAGAAATGATATAAAATGATTATAAAATGGTTGTAAAACATCCAAGATTGATAATATAACAGCATGGAACAATCAGAAATTATAGATACATTATAGACGTATCAGCACATTTTGATGGCTCTCTCTCGAATGGAGATGGGGGTGGAGGGGTATATATAGCCTCCACACAAAATCCAACCATTACACACATTTGACCCAACTCGGCCAGACCGAATAGGAGAACTCAGTGAGACTGAAGTAGTTCAAAACATGAACGTTAGGAATCTCGATGGGAACGACATGATCAACTCGGTGCGACCGATGTGCTAGGGCTAGGGAAAAACCTCATCTCGGTAAGACCGATCACATGAACTCGGTGGGATCGATTTCAGCAAAGGATCAAGCAGGGAATTGGTCAAGCAAAGATGGGACCGATTGCACATTTCGGTGAGAGCGAAATAATTACAACAGTATCACAGAGAGTTTGCAAGGCCATCTTGGTGAGACCGAGATCCATATCAGTGTGACCGAATTGTCTAGGGTTTCTGGTTGTGGCTATGTCAAATGAACTCGATGGCGTCAGATGGATCAAATCGGTGGGACCGAGTTTGACTTTAGGTTTTGGACATATGTGGAATTTGAGAAAGTGCCTGAGGTTTTTGGAGCAATAACACTAAGCACTCAAGCAACCAGATCATTAAGCAACACCTCATCCCCTTTTAATAGTATTGGCTTTCCTATAGACTCAATGTGATCTTGGATCACTAAAATGGAAATGTAGAGTCTTGAGATTTTGACAATCTTTGTCCTTAGCATCTTGAAGGTGTTCCACATCCTCTTGTCCTTGACAGCTTGAAAGGGTTCCACATCCTCTTGTCCTTGCCATTCCAATGTTGAACTTATCAGAAGTGCACTAGTAAAGTTATTAGTCCAACATGGGATATGTTGTCATTAATTACCAAAATCACCCGGGGAGCACTTGTGCTTTCAATCTCCCCCTTTTTGGTAATTGATGATAACTTACATCCAAGCTCTAGGTAAAAGATATGAAGAGTAATAAGTAAAGCTTTGGAAATACATGTAACTTGCATAGACCCCCCCCCTACATGTATGCATTCATGCAAGAATTGAATATAAGAGCATGTGAGTGCATAAGCATGACAGAGCAGGCAATGAGTTACATGTTTCTCGGCTATATGCATGAGAGCAAATGAATTAGATGAAGAAATGTGTGTCCTCATGTTCATGAATCCTTCTTGCAAACAGTATGTACATCAACAAGGGATCATCATGTACATGATTGTGATGCATATACTTACCTTGTCGTCTTCAATTGACTTCATAAGGAGTGCACTTGAGAAAACAAGGTTAGATAACACAAGATCACTCTAATGCAAAGCAATTTCAGGGAATCACAAGAGTACCAAGACTGGGATGACATGTAATGGGTAAGTACTTCGTAATTCATTTGGATATAGACATGTCCTCAAATATTGAAAGATATGTAGTGAATTCCAACAATTTTCTTCCCTGGAAATGAGCTCTTTCTCCCCCTGAATCTAATATTGGATAATGGGAGAAGATAGGGAAACAGAAAATCAGAGAAAAGATAAACACATCAGAGCAATAAATCAATAAATGAAATAGAGCATACGCATAGGTTATTAGAGCAAGAAATGAGTCAGAGCATAAGACAATACTCAGACAACCATACCCATAACTAAACATGTCTTTCCCCTCTTAAAGACATGTGACTTCTCTCCTCTTGATAAGTGTGCATCCTTATGGAAGAGACTTTTGATGTTATCTCTCCGATAGGCTTTGATTGAGCTTTGATGTTCTCTCTCGCCCGCTTTGACATCAATTTCCAAGAAGGGTTTCTTCATGAATTTGAGTCAAGTAGATTTGGTCCTTGAGAGAGACTACAAAGCAGCATATAGCTCGAGATGCTGGTAGAGGATAAGAATCATTGAGTGGAGCTGGAGAAGAAATCAAGTATGCAATGGCAAAATATTTTCTTCTATAGGGAAATCGGTAACGCCGATTTGTTTTCATCAGTGACACCAAGTTGGCAGTGTCATGGATGATGCATATCGGTCAGACCAGGTTAGTCCCTTTCGGTGGAACCAATGAACTATACGCAAGGAGTTCTTGTGCTTTGGTCTAGCCGATAGGATAGTATCGATGTGTCTGAGTTCAATGCAGAGAGAATTTTTTTTGGCAACTCAGCTCACTTGGCAGATAAAATTTCTCAAAGATTTGCAAATAATTTGCTGAAAAGAGATATAAGAATGAGAATCTAGATGAAGTGTTTTTGGAAAAGGGGAACAAGATAGAAAAACACAAAGTAACAGCAAGAAACACTAGAGAATTTCATCTACAGAAGGGTAGGCGACAAAGCCACCTATGTTAGAGTATATTGACTTAGGAGTCAAGTGAGGTCACTTGATCATAGGTCATACTCATTGTTCAAGCTCAAAATGGGGTTACCATTTTTCGTTTAAGCATTTTCATGTTGAGGGAGTCCTGAATTCAGGGGTCCTCAGGCGTCCGGGTCGATGAAGCTAGGCCGTATTGATGGGCCGTAAAAGAAGAAGCAGAAGACTCTCCCCCGTATTCAGTCAGGACTCCTATGTACGTAGAAAGGCAAGCGTAGAGTCCGGATATATTTGTAATTTCCTCTCCAAGTCACCCTTGTAACCCTAGGCCCTCTCTGGCATGTATATAAGCCACAATGTTTAGTCTGTAGAGGGGATCATCAACATTACAATATCCTCATAGGCTAGACTTTAGGGTTTAGCCATTACGATCTCGAGGTAGATTAACTCTTGTATTCATATTCATCCATATTAATATAGTAGGAAGTAGGGTGTCGGGGTTTTGTCACGGCAGATGTCCTAGCAAAAGGACTTAGTCGTGAGGCCATCGCTGCGGGTTAGCTTCAAGGGGTTAAAGCGGACAAGGACACAGGGATTTTATACTAGTTCGGCCCCTTCGATGAAGGTAAAAGAATACGTCTAGTTTGGTGTGTATTGCTAGAGTTTCGATGACCAGGGAGCGAATCCGCTTTGCCTGTGTCTCGATCTGTAGTTGTCTCTCCTTGAACCGTCGCCGAGTCGTCCCTTTATATAAGAGGTGATGCCCGGTCCGGTTTACAGAGTCCCGCGGCTGGCTCATAAACGTGTCCGCCTCGGCCTCTATTCTTTCTATCTTACATCTCAAGTTACATAGTATGGCGGTTTACAAATCATGTGCCCTAACATTTGGGCTCTAAACCTCTTGGGCTAAAGTCTTTTGCTTCATGCTCCGCTGGGCTTCAAGGTAATCTTGATAACATAAACCGGCCCCTCCTGGGCGGTTTATACCTGGTAGTAATATCTCCAAAGTCTTGTACAAGTTTGCCCTTCCGCAGCTTCAGTATGCTTTGTAAACCAATGTGACGTCATCTCCTCAGATCACTTCAAACCGTCGTGACGCCATCTACGCATTTAATATTTGTACCTGTCTTTACCTTTTGTTTATTAAAAACTCCGAAGATCGAGGCGACAGCATCGTCCATATCCGCCCTTTGGGCTCCTCGATTCCCGCGCCTACCGTTTTATCCCTTCGGCCTATAAATAGGGCAGAGGGCCGCGTCCTTTTACCCCCCTTGCCTCTTCTTCTTCCTCTGTCTTCTTGCTCCCGAGCTCCGCCGCCGTCCGCCGAGTTCTGCGCCTTCGTTGAGCCCGGCCGCTGCATCAACCTGAACACTTCCAGAAACTCGTCGGTGCTTCTTTGCTTCCATTGCCTCAGGTACGTCCACTTCTTTCCTTCCCGTAGATCTCCGTTCTAGGGTTTCCTTGTGCGAGCTCGTAGATACGTCTCTGTTCTTCACAGTTCTTCACCATAGCTAGTATTTAGCCGTAGATCTCAAACTTTAGGTCAACCACTGTAAGAACGACTCCGCTCCATCGATGTAGATCTATCCTTTCCAATATGATTAGTTTAGACTGAATCTGCTAAAGACCTTCCTTGCCTCCGCTGAATACAACTTGAATTATTTTTGAGTTTTCCATATGATGTGGATCCATATCGTATTGCTGCTTGTGTGAAAGTTGTTTCCCCACACTTTAGATCTGCATCTTATCTGCCCGTGTTGGCGGTTTAACTTTTAGATTTGCGTCTTACCTCCCCGTGCTGGCGGTTTAACTTTTAGATCTGCGTCTTACCTGCATGTGCTGGCGGTTTAACTTTTTTCCAAATTTTATAATCCAGTAGATACCATTAGGCCCCTGCTTAAACCGCCATTTAGACCGAGACTTCCGTATAGCATACCGGTTTAACTCTGCTTAGATTACCAAACCGGATCTTTTTTGTATTTTCAGCCTTCCCTTTTGAAAAGATGACTACCACAGCCAAACAGTTTGTTTCCTGCAACTGGGTCCCATCCCGGATCACCGAGGACAATTTAGAAAAGATGGCCTCAATTGGCGCTTTAGGCCCAAAGGATGTCCTTCACTGGAGGGCTCCCGGAAAAGAGTGTCCTACAAAACCCAAGGAAGGAGAAATCGTTGTCTTTTTTGGTCACTTGGCCCGAGGATTCAACCCTCTTTGGTCAAAGTTCTTCCGTGACATACTAGCAAACTTTCAACATCATCCGCAAGACATCGGTCCCAATTTGGTGCCAAACATTTGCCACTTCCAAGTCTTCTGTGAAGCATATCTGCACGAGGAACCAACAGTGGAGCTATTCCGGGACTTCTTCCACCTAAACCGTCGGACTGAATTTCATGATGGCCCAAACACTGAACTTGGCGGAATGTCTATCCATAAGAGGAAGGATGTTAGTTTTCCTCACGCCACTCTCCACAGCCATCCAAAGGACTGGAATCAAACTTGGTTCTACTGTGTAGACACTTCACCGGAAGGGGAAAATCCACTGCCGGGTTATCGCCCCCACCGTCTTCCAGAGAGCCATCCTTTTCCGCAGCGCTTAAGTGCCCAGGAGCGAGCTCAATATGCCCCTCAGCTTTCAAAGCTCAGGGCCTTTGTAGCCAACGGATTGACAGGAGTTGTAACACCTCGGACACACCCGCCGGTGGTCCTCACTCCTGGCGGGATCTATACAAGCCTCGCATATCAATACTAGTCTTTTCTGCGCACTTTGTCCACATACACCCCCACTCAGAGGAACCGACGTCCTCGTCGGGCCACAGGAACGTTCCCTCTTGGCACAAACGTCTGTGCATCCAGTCCAATACATGTGCCATGCCGGGTGCCACGACGAGTCACAAACGTCATGAACAACATGACCACAAAGCTGTTCGCAAACATCCATGTAACCGCGAGGGTCGGCTCTGATACCAACTTGTAATGCCCCAGACACACCCGCTGGTGGTCGTTACTCCTGGCGGGATCTAGACTGGCCTCACATATCATTACTAGTCTTTTCTGCGCACTTTGTCCTCACTCGTGTGCACCCGGGAGCAACTTCCCGGTCGATCACCCATCCTGAAACTACTCCAGGCTGAGCACGCTTAACTTTGGAGTTCTATCCGAATGGGCTCCCGGAAAAGAAGGAATTCCTTATTGATATGAGTAGTCTATCATCCCTAATAAGCCAGGCCGTCACAGGAGTTGACTTTGTCCGCTGCTGGCTTTCTTGGAGCATTCTCCCGCCAAGCCGGCGCTCCGGTTTAATGTGTGCGTATACTGGGAACCCCAAGGACCCCTTGCGCCACACAGATATGGTGCTACCAGAGAATGAGGTTAACGAATCCGACAAGAAAGTATCGAATATACCTCTGGAAGAGTGCAGTCAAACCGGCTTGGCACCCTTCTGTGTGACCAATAAACCGCCGTCGGTAAGAAATCCTTTCGTCCCTTTGCTTTGTTTTAATCCGTCCATTTTGCTTGGCTTAATATGCTTTTACTCCTTTAAACAGGAAAATGACCCTTTCTGGAAAAGGAAAAACCAGCGAAGCCAGCTCGCAAAAAGACCCTGGCTGTGAAGAGGAACAAGAAGAAGTCTGCTGCCGCATCAGGATCCAATGCGGAGGAAGATGATCCAGCCTCTGAGGTACCACCTAGTTCTTATGATTCCTTAGTCTTTCCTTTTGCCTGCATTTTTATTAATAATGACCGTTCCCAGGGTCTTGCTGAAGGCAGTAAAGCGGATAACGTTGAGGTAATCTCTCTTTCCTCCGACTCAGAACCACCGCCACCAAAAATTCGTCGGGTAGTCCAGAAATTTCAATTTTCTCATCCTTATGCTCAACTGGATCCAAACTTTCTTTTGAAGAAGCAGCAACATGAAGCTCGCCGCACCACTCGCCATAGTGGCCATGCGATTGAATCCACCGGATTACCGCACACTCCGGCTCGAAGGCGTCGTTCTGAGGTTTTACTTACTCCAATTGCTCTTTACCCCAAAGCAGGTCTTATTCGTCAACCCCCTAATCCGTCTGACTCGAATTATTAGGAAACTCCTCTCTCCTCTTCTCGCGAATCAACCGCCACACAAGTTCCTGCGCTCAAGACTGTTCACGGGTAAGCTGTCTTTTACTCTGTCCAGTTTAACTTTTCATCTTTGACTTCTGATTTTCACTATCTCTTTTAATCTTTTCACAGTATGCCCAAGCCTAGTAAAAAGGCCAAATTGAGTAAACCGACAGTCGACAATACCACTCCTGGACCGGCAGACGATCCTGAGCTTGCTAACCCCTTAGAAGAAATTGTTGAAATTCCACATGATGATCCTCCTCCTATGGATCAAGAAGATCTTGTTGCTCAGGGGAACGATCCCATGGAGCATACTGCTGAACCGACTAGCCCTGCCCGGGTTAGCCCTGCCCGGGCTAGTCCGGCTCCTGCGAGTCCTGCTCAAGTCAGTCCCGCTGCTGCTAATCCTTCTAGGCCAACTGCTGCCTCAACTGATGACGTTGAGATCACTGGGACCAGATTTACCACCCCAGGAGATCCTATTGCTTTGGCCAAACACACTGCCAAGGAAGAGTTTCTCCACAAGGACAAGGGTAAGTGGAATAATGACTTGTCCAGCTATACTCAGCTCAGTGCTCAGGAGCTTCATTCCGGGTACTTAAACCGGCTACATACCAGCCGTGACTATGAAGCCGGCTTGGTGAATTTAATGAAGGAACGCTACGAGGTAACTTCATTTCCTTTGTCTTTCATTTCTGCTTGTGCCTTGTAACTATACCTTTAGTCCATCGTAGCCCCCAAGTGTCGGTTTAGTCTTTTAGGGTAAACCAGGTCTTCAGTAAATCAAATATAGAACTTTGACTTGCACTTGTAGCCCCCAAGGGCCGGTTTACTTCATTGAGGGTGAACTGGGACTTTTCCTATGTTTAGAACAATGTCACATTAGCCCCCAAGTGCCAAGTATATAACTTGTTATGTGCTTGGGTCTTGTCTGAAAAAATTGCATGTTTTTACTGCAAATGTACATTAGCCCCCAATTGTCAAGTGCATAACTCGTTATGTGCTTGGGACTTTGATTGAATTGCTCCATGAATATCTGATATACTTTTACCTTTGGCAGACTGACTTGAACCGGAGGGCCTCTGAAATAACTGAACTTCGGGATAGCTTAAAATTCCAAGAGATTGCTTCTATTAAAGTCAAGGATGAGCTTACACTTGCATTAGCTAATATGGAGAAGCTAAAGAAGGATTTTGAAGCAGACCGGTCAGCTTGGGAGGTGGAAAAGGCTGCTTTGGAGAAAAGAGCTAGTGATGCTGAGGCTGCTCTTAACCCGGTGACAGAAGAGCTGTCCGGGTTAAGGCAGCAAATAAATGACATGACATCTGCCATCTTCGGTAAGTTCTTTGACATAATCTTATCCTTGCAATCATGTATTGTTCCGGTTTAACTTATAATTTCAACGCAGGGAGGCGCATCACTCATCTTGGAGATGATGTGCGAAAGAAACTGAAAGCTGCGTACACTTTGGTGGAGCAGCTTTATTCCGGCGCTCAGAGGGCCATCAGCGCTATCTCGCACAATAAACCGGCTCCTACCACCATCCAAGGTACCTTAGAAAAGCTGTCAATTCTGCCGGCCCGTATTGTCAAAGTGAAGAAATCATCCGCAAGAGCCGGCTCTCTGATGGCTTTAACCCGAGCGAAGGTGTGGGTTCCTGACTTTGATTCGGCGGAGGCAATGAACGGCTATCCGAGCATGAAGGAAGACGGATCAGCCTTCTCCAATGATGGTCTTCGCGCTTTAACCAAGGATATGCAGCCTCTTGCCAGTAAACTTGCTGATGAAGCGGACTTATCAAGATATCATCCGGGTTATGATATGGAGAACGTACGGGTGGAGCGTCCGTCCTATGATATCGAAAATCTTATTCCGCCCGTCCGTAAGCACACCTTCGCTCCTGACATTGATCCGTCAGACCTTATAACTGACGAAGTTTATTTCTGAGCTCTGGCCAAGATTAACTGGACCACCACTGACTTCCAACAGCTGGAAGAAGCCGCCGAAGACCCGGAACAAGCTGACCCTCAGCCTTCACAGTGAGCTGAAGCAGAATCGTAAACCGGCTCCGGTTTATCTTTATGCCTTGAGTACTTTTGAGAAAAACTGATATTCTTTTGGGACTTTCAGTGCCTTGTAATAGGATAGCTGAGATACTCTGTATTTGTCCCACACTATCTTTTGTGAGATTGCTTTGATTGGCAGCTTCTGAAATATATCCTGCTTTCAATGCTTTTGATGGTTTATTCTACCTATTTCTGCATAAAACAATGTTCAAAGTGTCCTCGCGGTTTATTACCGGACGGGTCATAATGCCCAAGCACATGATCTAAGTTGATAACTTGAACTGTGTATAAAATATAAGTATGTACCATACCTATGATTAGGTGTATCTTAATAAACCTTAATCCCGCAGGAACGATCCATGGTGTGTGTGCTGATGACTCCCTTGATTACTTGTCGGCTCGTTAGGAAGGCCGAACCGGGTTACGATGAACTCCGGTTTAGCTATAGTTAGTACCGGTGTTTATAACCCAGACTAGAGCTATACAGATGTAGTGGCAACTGATAGTCATCCACTCCCTGAATCGACGGACTTGGTTGGAAAACCAATGACCTTGAGGATGAAGATTTGATAAGATATAAAAAATAAAAATAAAGGTTTTAGGCAAATAAGACCATGTAGTCCAGGCTTTTTACGAGCTGCCAGGCTCCAAATTCGAGGCTTTTTATGAGCTGCCAGGCTACTGTCATTTACCATTTTTGCAAAGCCTGTTAAGATGGTCCGCAATCCTTAACCAAATCATCAATGTCAAATGCTACCAAGTTCAAAAATCTCGTAAATACTTGACTTGTGTAATCACTTGATGATCGTCAATTTAACGTTACCAAGTTCAGGGTCCATAAGGATTGACTTGTGTGTACGTTCGACGGCTCATACTAGGTTTACCTGGACGGAGTGACTTACTTGATGCAGGCAGGTTAATCCGGGGTTCTAGGTGTATACACCAAGATTCCAAGCCGTGTTTACTACAAGAGTTTTCAACTCGCTGATGTCTTGCATCAGGAGCCCCCAGGTAGCATTTGAGCATTGCTCGTCGGGTCCTATGTTTGAGTTGTGCTAAGCATCAAACTCTCTTTTGCCCCTCATCATCATGTGGAAATTGCCGAAGCAACCAGAGCTGTGCCCTTATGATGGCCTTGATGCGGTCGCCAGTTTAAGAGGCCATAGGAACTCCCTTGCCCACAGAAGCCCCCATGTGATACTCTTATGAAAAATACGGCTGATGCCCCGGTTTATCGGGGGCGCCGGTTTATTATATTGATCATAATATATACATTATAAAGATATGTACGTAAAGCGGAGCCTATGGCTCAAGCATAGTAAGGTCGAAGAAGAGAGATGTTCCACGGCCGCTTGGTCTCCTCCTCCGCCGTACGTGAGTCCTTATGTTCTCAAACGTCGACGACGTAGTATGATCCGTTGTGCAGGTTCTTGCTGACCACAAAGGGCCCTTCCCAAGGTGGGGATAGCTTGTGCATGTCCGTCTGGTCTTGGATGAGCCGGAGCACCAGATCTCCTTCTTGAAACGTCCTGGTTTTAACCCAGTGACTGTGGTACCGGTGCAGATCTTGCTGATAAATCGCCGATCGAGCTGCTGCCGTGTCCCGTTCTTCATCCAACCGGTCCAACGCATCTTGCCTTGCTTTTTCATTATCCGCTTCGACATAAGCCGCCACCCGCGGCGAGTCATGATGGATATCACTAGGGAGGACCGCTTCAGCTCCATAAACCATGAAGAAAGGCGTGTACCCCGTGGATCTGTTAGGTGTAGTGTTGATGCTCCATAGTACAGAAGGTAACTCCTCCACCCAACAACCCGGTGTTCTCTACAAAGGAACCATAAGCCGGGGTGTGATGCCTCTCAAGATCTCTTGATTGGCTCTTTCAGCTTGGCCATTAGACTGAGGGTGAGCTACTGATGACACATCGAGGCGGATGTGCTCTCGTTGACAGAACTCCTCCATAGCCCCCTCGGATAGATTCGTGCCATTGTCAGTTATAATGTTGTGTGGAAAGCCAAACCGGAAAATCATCTTTTTGATGAATTGAACCGCCGTTGCCGCATCACACTTACTAGCAGGCTCCGCTTCAACCCATTGGGTAAATTTGTCTACCGCCACCAAAAGGTGGGTCTTTTTATCTTGTGATCTCTTGAAGGGTCCAACCATATCAAGCCCCCAAGTCGCAAACAACCAAGTAATTGGAATCACCCTTAACTCCTGCGCCGGTATATGAGCACGCCGTGAAAAATTCTGGCAAGCATCACATTTTCTGACCAAGTCCTCTGCGTCGGCATGAGCCGTCAACCAGTAGAACCCATGACGAAAAGCTTTAGCCAGCAAAGACTTTGAACCGGCATGATGCCCACAATCTCCTTCATGGATCTCTCGAAGAATGTCACAGCCCTCCTCTGGTGACATACACCGCTGAAACGCCCCAGAGACATTGCGATGATGAAGTTCTCCATTGACAATAGTGATTGACTTAGACCACCAGATTACCTGTCGAGCCAAGACTTCATCCTCTGGTAACTCACCTCGGTTCATATATGCTAGGCAAGGAAGCGTCCAATCCAGAATAACATGAAGTGCCGCGACCAATTGTGCCTCCGGATCAGGAACAGCCAAGTCCTCTTCTGAAGGTAACTGCACCGACGGATTGTGCAACTCATCCAAGAAAGTATTGGGCGGAACTGGTTTACGCTGAGAACCCAGCCGGCTCAACGCGTCAGCTACTTCATTCTTTCGCCGGTCTATATGATCCACCTAATAACCCTTGAAGTGTCCAGCGACAGCGTCTACCTCTCGTCGATATGCTGCCATGAGTGGATCCTTGGAGTCCCACTTGCCAGATACTTGCTGTGCCACCAGGTCTGAATCGCCGAAGCATTTAACCCGGCTTAAGTTCATCTCCTTGGCCATCCGTAAACCATGGAGGAGAGCTTCATACTCAGCAGCATTGTTAGTACAAGGGAACATTAAACGGAGGACGTAACAGAATTTATCACCTCGTGGGGAAGTTAACACAATTCCAGCCCCCGAGCCCTCCAATTGCCTTGATCCATCAAAGTGAATAGTCCAATATGTGTGATCCGGCTTTTCCTCAGGTGCTTGCAACTCTGTCCAATCGTTGATGAAATCCACCAATGCTTGGGATTTTATCGCAGTACGGGGCACATACTTTAATCCGTGCGGGCTAAGTTCAATGGCCCACTTTGCAACTCGCCCAGTAGCTTCTCTGTTCTGGATTATATCCCCCAGCGGGGCTGAACTGACAATGGTGATTGGATGGCCCTGAAAATAGTGATTTAGCTTCCGGTTTGCCATGAAGACTCCATACGCCAGTTTCTGCCGATGCGGATATCTCTGTTTTGACTCAATGAGAACCTCACTGATGTAGTAAACCGGCCGCTGAACTGGATATTCTTTGCCTGCCTCCTTGTGCTCTACCACAATGGCAACGCTTACTGCACGGGCATTTGCAGCCACGTATAACAACAGCGGCTCATTGTCAACTGGGGTAGCAAGGACTGGTGGCTCTGCTAATTGCTTCTTCGGGTCCTCAAATGCAGCATCAGCAGCATCACTCCAGACAAAGCGATCTATCTTTTTCATCATCTGATAAAGCGGGATAGCCTTCTCCCCCAGACGGCTGATAAACTGGCTGAGCGCCGCAATACGGCCTGCCACGCGTTGGACATCGTTGATGCACGCCGGTTTAGCTAGGGATGTAATCGCCTTGATCTTCTCCGGATTGGCTTCAATTCCCCTGTTTGATACTAAGAACCCCAAGAGCTTGCCTGTCGGAACACCAAAAACGTATTTCTCCGGATTAAGCATCATTTTATAAACCTGGAGATTCTGAAAGGTCTCTTTCAGGTTTGTTACCAATGTTTCTTCTTTCCCGGATTTCACCACAATGTCATCCACATAAGCGTGAACATTCCGCCCAATCTATCCATGAAGGCAATTCTGCACACAACGCTAATAGGTCGCCTGGGCACTCTTAAGCCCAAACGGCATAGACACATAGCAGAAGGCTCCAAAAGGAGTTATAAAGGCCGTCTTCCACTGGTCCTTAACTGCCATCTTGATCTGATGATAACCTGAGTATGTGTCCAAAAAACTTAGTCGCTCACATCCTGTCGTAGCATCAATGATCTGATCAATACGGGGGAGGGCAAATGGATCAGTTGGGCAAGCTTTGTTTAGATATGTGTAATCAACACACATTCGCCAAGTGCCATTTTTCTTAAGTACTAGCACCGGATTAGCCAACCACCCTGGATGAAACACCTCAACTATAAAGCCTGCCGCTAAGAGTCTAGCCACTTCTTCTCAAATAGCCTTGCGCCTCTCTTCATTGAAGCGGCGCAGGAATTACTTGACCGGTTTAAACTTAGGATCAATATTGAGATTGTGCTCAGCGAGTTCCCATGGTACACCTGGCATATCAGAGGGCTTCCATGCAAAGATGTCCCGATTCTCATGGATGAACTCGATGAGCGCGCTTTCCTATTTTGGATCTAGGTTAGCACTGACAGTGAACTGCTTGGATGAATCGCCAGGAACAAAGTCAACCTATTTGGTCTCTTCAGCTGATTTGAACTTCAAAGCCAGATCATGCTCTGTGGTTGGTTTCTTCAGCGGAGACATATCTGTCGGATCAACATTGTCCTTATAAAACTTCAGCTCCTCGGTTGCACAAACCGCTTCAGCATAAGCTGCATCACCTTCCCTGCATTCCAATGCGATCTTGCGACTCCCATGGACCATGATAGTTCCCTTGTGGCCTGACATCTTGAGCTGTAGATAGAAATAACACGGCCTAGCCATGAACTTGGCGTAAACCGGCCGCCCAAACAAGGCGTGATATGGGCTTTTGATCTTTACCACCTCAAAGGTCACAATCTCTGACCTAGAGTCATGTTCATCTCCAAAGGTAACCTCCAGATCGATCTTGCCAACTGGATATGCCGATTTACCGGGTACCACCCCATGAAACACTGTATTGGACTGTCGAAGCTTCTTATCTGTCAGTCCCATACGCCGGAAAGTGTCTGCATGTGTCTTTAAAGTTCTTGATAAACCGGCGCCGCAATTCAGTCCATGATCTGATGGAATTAGGTGGTAAACCCTTCAACCAAGTACGAGCCGTGCCTTCGAGCATCATTGTGAAATACTTAGCGCATGCTGCATCATCCACATCCAGCATCTCCATTGCCATCTCGTAACTCTCAACCCATGCCTCCGGGGACAGATCTGCCATGTAATTGGGCACTTTGTGTGGTCCTTTGAAATCCCTGGGCAGTTTCATGTTCCGTAAAGCGGGGATAAGACAAGGCACTCCCAAGGAACTAGACATGACCCCCGGTTCAACTTTGGTGGTGGGACGAACCGGCGTCGCCTGACGGGCTTCGTAATGTGCTGTCACTTCAGCCTCCCAGCGCTGCCTGCCCTGATCCACCACGTTCTGAGCGTTCGCATCCCCCCTGATACGTCTCAAACGTATCTACTTTTCCAAACACTTTTGCTATTGCATGATTTGAACTAAACTAACCCGGACTGACGCTGTTTTCAGCAGAGCTGCTTGTATGGTTTTATTGTGTGCAGGAAAACAGATTTTTAGGTGTCTCAGAAAATTCCAAGAAATATCACAGAAAATCCACCCACCCGAAGGGCCCTTGTGCCAGAAGATGGGCCAAAGGGGAGCTAGGGGGGCCCCAGGCGCCTTGGTGGCGCGGCCCCACCCCTGGCCGCGCTGGGAGGCCGCCTGGGCGGGCCCTTCCCCCTCCGGTGCCCTACTTTGACCCGTATTTATCCCCGTGACGAGAAAACCCCAGAACAGAAGTCGTTTTCCCAGTTTCCGTCGCAGAGCCGCCGCCACCCTCTGTTCTTCTTCGGGAGGGCTAATCTGGAGGCTGATTTGGCCTCCGGAGAGGGGAGATCGTCGCCATCGTCATCATCATCACCACTCCATCCTCCCTCCATGACTTCTCCTTTCATGTGTGAGTAATTCCCTGCTGTAGGCAAAGGGGATGGTAGGGATTGGATGAGTTAGATCATGTAATAGTTTATCAGATTGTTGGGGGCATGTTGCCTATCATCTACTATGGTGTTTATCATCTTTGTTTCAACTTGTTGCTCTTAATGCTTGTCACTTAGGGCCCGAGTGCCATGATTTCAGATCTGAACCATATGTGTTTGCATGAATATATTTGTGTTCTTGATCCTATCTATGAGTTGTTTGCACCTATTACGGTCCGGAACCGGCGATCCCAAAAGTGTCAGCTTGGGACACCAAAGGGGATGGTCCATAGTTTGAGGATTACATGTATCCATTGAGTTTAGTGCTTTGTTCCGGTGCTCTTTGACTAGAGCACCTTAATCTCCATAAGTTCCTTTTGGCCCCATTCGTAGCGGGATGGTAGGACAAAAGATGTTGTGCAAGTTCTTATTGCAAGCACGTACAACTACCTGTGGGATACATGCCTAATGTTTGATACTTACCTAGATGATCATTACTTTTCTATGTGCCTTGCCCCAAGTTAGATTCATGATATATCTCATCCATGCAGCGCCCAACCATCCATCTCCCTAGCCTACAGTGTTTAAATCCTGCTGGTTATTAGTTGTTACTTTTGCTGCTTACTTTTTGCTGTTTACTTTTGCTGTTACCACCATCACTATCATATCACCGTTACCACTTATCTTTTGTTGCAAGTAAGTATATTTCAGGTGCGGTTGAATTGACAACTCAACTGTCAAAGCTTATAAATACTCTTTGGCTCCCCGTGTGTCGAATCTATAAATTGGGTTATTCTTACCCGCGAAGACTATCTCGATCCCTTACGGTTGAGGGTTATCAAGTACCGTTTTCTGGCGCCGTTGCCGGGGAGCATAGCAATATTTACAAGTCTACTTGAAGTATCCTACCTGCTGCACTTCATCCTCTATGGGTAAGAAAGGAGACCCCAAGGTTCCGATCTTACTATCCACCACAAGAAGAGGTACTGTTCTGAACACTAGTGCTACACTTGATTCACCTTCTGTTATGAGTAAGTTTCCCTCACCACCACCGCATGATGCTTCTACTGAATCTGTTACTATGTCCGATACTTTTGATGATGCTTCTACTACTCGTGATGATATTAGTTCACTTGGTTATGCTCTTGAGAAACAGATCGCTGCTGCTGCAAAAAAATCTGGAATTGAAATTCCTGTTACTCGCTACCCTATTGGTGGAACTTATGATTATCCTGATTTGAGTAAACTCAAGGAGAGACTCCTTGATGATGATTTATGTAGGGAACTGACAGAGTTTGCCGACTCTGACCCTGAAGCTATTAAGAAGCTGCTTGAAAAACACTCCTTGAAGAACAAGACTGTTCCTGATCCTGAATTTGCTACATCTCCTATATGCATCAATGATCCTGATTATGATTTCTCTGTTGATCTTTCACTTATATCTATGGTTGAAGCTGACCATTTTTATGGCAGAGAAAATGATGATGCTATTGCACACCTGACCAAACTCACTGAGTTGGGTGGCTTGTTTACCATGGATGAAAAGATACGAAACTTTTATGTGACTAAGCTTTTTCCTTTCTCTTTGAAGGAAGGTGCTAAAACATGGTATGATGCATTACCATGTGGTTCCATTAAGAATCCTCAAGACTTAGCTCACTCTTTTGTTGATAAGTACTTTCCTGCTCATATGCAACATGCTGCTTTACAAAGAATTTATAACTTTAAACAATTGCAGGATGAGCACCTCCCTAAAGCTTGTGGGAGGTACTGTAGTCTGATCCAGGCTAGACCAGGACATGGAGTCCCTAAGAATGAATTAATTGATATATTTTATGCTGGTCTAACTAATGAATCCAGGTCCTATTTGGATAGTTGTGCTGGTTGTGTTTTCAAGAAAAGAACACCGGACGATGCAGAAGAATTGATGGGCAGGATTGCCAAAAACCATGAAGATTGGTCCGTCCTTGAACCACCACCACCACCACCAAAGAAGAGGGGCATGTTTGTTCTAAGCCCCGAAGATATGCGAGAAGCAAAGAAGTCTATTAAAGAGAAAGGTATTAAAACTGAAGACGTGAAGAATCTACCCCCTATTGAGAAGTTGTGTGAGCCTAACACTCACCCTCCTATGGTAGAGGTACACTCTCTTTTAGATTTCAACGCAAGTGACATCCCTCATGGTAAGCCTCCTGATCAATGTTTAGATGAGCTTGATAATTTTATTATGAAACAAAATCATTTTAATGAGAGGATACAAAGTCAATTGCATGATAATTCCTTGCTATCAAAAGTTTGCTTGATGTTCTAGGTAGAACAGTTAATGATGTTAAATGTCTTGTGAAGCATTTTCATATGGTTCAAACTCAGCTTGAACAAATTTCTAATGTGCAAAAAGATTTGCTTGCTAACAATGCCAAACAAGATCATTTGCAGGCCTTCGGGATTAAGACCCGAGGAGGAACTAGCACTCAAGATCCTCTCTATTCAGAGGGGCATCCGAGGAGAATCGAGCAAGATTCTCAAATGCAGGAAGAAGAAATTGTTGGCTCTCCAAAGAAGAAGAAGAAGAAACACAAGGAGGCTGACAATTCCAATGATCCTATTACAAGTGAAGAGCCAGCTGTTGATCCCAACAGTGCATCTATCTCCGATGCTGAGACTGAAGACGGTGCCGAACCTGAAGGTAAGGATAATGAGAAGAATGATCCGCCTGAAGTTCGAGAAGAAGAAGCACCTGACAAACGCAAGAAGTACACTAGAGAAGACTTCGTCGCAAGAAGACATGGGAAGGAAAGAGAACCATGGATACAGAAACCCATGCCCTTTCCAGATAAGTCTCTCAAATCTAAAGAAGAAGAGCATTACAATAAGTTTTGTGAGTGGATGAAACCTCTTTTCCTTCAAATCCCTTTGACTGATGCTATTAAGTTACCTCCCTATTCAAAATATATGAAAGATATTGTTGCTAATAAAAGAAAAATTCCTAATGAAGCAATATCTACTATGCTTGCTAACTACTCTTTCAGTGGAAACATTCCTGAGAAGCTTGGTGATCCAGGTATACCCACCATTCCTTGCTCCATAAAGAATAATTATTTCAAAACTGCTTTATGTGATCTTGGAGCAGGAGTGAGTGTTATGCCTTTCTCTCTTTACAAGAGGCTTTGTTTAGAGAAGCTAATCCCTACAGATATCTCTCTTCAGATGGCTGACAAGTCAACCGCCGTACCGATAGGTATTTGTGAGGATGTTCCCATAGAAGTTGCTAATTGTTTGATCCTTACTGATTTTGTTGTGCTTGACATGCCCAAGGATAGGTATTTGTGAGCATGTCCATTATTCTTGGTAGACCTCTTCTTAACACCGCAGGTGCTATTATTGATTGCAATAAAGGAAAGGTTACCTTCAATGTGAATGATAAAGAACACACGGTGTATTTTCCAAAGAAGACCGACAAGAGGCATGGCCTCAACTCTGTAGAAAATATCGAGACCGTGAAGATTGGAGAATGGGACTGTCCACTACATGTGCACCACAAATACAAAACTATTATGGTGGGGACAATGTCCATTAAAGTAAAGGTGCAATGATCACTTCGTAAGAGGTGAGACTTTTTGCTCTATATATCACCTGTTTGTTGGTAAGACTTGATCAACCTTACTAGTGAGCATGTTTTATATAGGTAAAAAGTTGAGCTTGTTATGTTTTCATTTGTTTTAGCTTTTGTTCTCCTTGCTGTACCAAGTGTTTATGTTTTTGAAGCTTCATAATACTAATCACTGCTTTAAGTTTTCAGAAAGTTTTGCAGCTTTTTGAACTTCGAAAAAATTTCAACAGTGAAGTTTTCAGAAAAATTCCAGAAAAATAAAAATAAAAATTTCCATGCCGGGAGTGACCCAGAGGCACCTGGGGCTGACCAGGGGGGCCACCAGTGGCCCAGGCGGCCAGCTGGCGCGGCCTGCCCCTGGCCGCGCCCATAGGGCGCCTGGGGCCCACAGGACCCACCTCCAGGTCAGTCTTCTTCCTCTCTCTCTCTCTTTCTCTCCGAAAACACGAGTTCTGCACTTGTTCTTGCGTTCTTGCTGCTCTTGGAGGCGATTTTCGATCTCTCTCTACAGCCTATCATTCGAGCCGAGATTTTGAACAAATACTCCCTGGTATGTAACTCCTCCACCCCTCCAATTAGATTTTTGGTTGGTGGCTTAATTTGTGAGTATTTAGTAGTTCTTGGTGCTGTGTAGATGAGCTTGCATGCATGTGTAGAAATTTATTTTCCAAGTTTTGATGCAAGTTTATGCCTTAGGTAAGTGAGTTGAGTAGTTTGCCTTAACCCACTTTGTTTAAATCCTTGTTTTTGTAATTTGCCAAAATTTTCAGAAATGAGTTTGTTAGGAAGGGCAAAGGGGTGGCTTGAGAAAAAGAAGCCCGCGCACTCCGATCGAGTTACTAGAGCCGCAGCTTCACCCTCGACTGCTAGGGTGAGCTACAATGAAGATCATGTGCCCCTAGAGCTGTTGGAAGACACAAGTCCAGCACGTGCTATGATGTTCCCATGTGATGAATTCCTTGAAGCTGCGGGAATTAAGGATGAGTTTTATAATCTTTGTGCTAATGCAGGTCTGACACGGCTCGTCACGTGCCGTGTTACTCAGTATAAAAAACTCACCTCCAGTTTCATTAACAGTTTTAGATATAACCTTGATACTGGTGCTATTGAGTTTAAAATTTACAATGATCTTATAACCATGCCCTTGGAAAAGTTTTGTGAAATAATAGGTGTGCCAAACGTTGGGCGGACGGCGAAGATGACCTCTCAGCCCTCGGAGCTGAAAACCGTTTTCAACTCTCTCTGCAGCATGGGTACGAGGGATATTCATCGGTCAAAAATCTCCAGCATCTTATTCCCTCACCTCAGGTATTTTGCGTATTATGTTGCTAGAGGGGTATTAGCTCGTGACAACACGAGCAACACTTCTGCGCTGGATATTGCTATCCTGGCAACCGCCCTCTCAAGGAGGTTTGATTATAATTTGGGTGCCTTAATTGCTCGACGCCTTGCTATGAACGGTAACAGGGGAGATTATTTGGTGGCGTTTATGCCACACTTATCTTAGAACATCTTAAAGGCACCCCACACCCTGATGATAAGCCTTTTACTTATTTAAGTTTTGATCTTGCTGCTATGAAAAGGCATAAGTTTGTTACCATGACTTCTGAGTTTGGTAACCTTGTTTATATCTTGCATTTCGGAACTACCGCGGAACGCAAGATCCGTCTACCTGCACCTCTTTTGTTTGATTTTTCTCGCAGGAATGGATGGTCCTTTGATGTTATCCAGTTCGATGAGTTCATGGTCCAACATCAGTTTCATAACCCCATGGAGGGGGTTGTGCCCGACGAGGAGGAGCACGGTGAGTTACCACCTTTCCAGGGGAGACCGTTAGCCAGTTTGGTGAAGGGTCTTCCTCTGCTTGGAGTACGGACCCTTCTTCGTGGGAGGATCCGAGGAGTTCGGTGTACGCGCCGGAATCCTTTTACGACCCTTGGACTCACCGGCACTACCCCGGAGCAGGAGGCTCCTGGGGGCAGTAGCTACTACCAACTTAGGCCAAAAGCCTAAGCTTGGGGGAGTACGTGCCCTTCTCACTTTTCCATTGTATTATCCGTTTTATTTTTGTTCGCTTTGATCTTTTCGAAGTTTTTGCCCGTTCTTCTTTATTTCTTTTCTTTGCAAAAACAACAAAAAGACTTTCTCTTTCTTTTGCTTTCGTTCAACCTTTGAAATAACCCAAAAAGATTTCCTTTCTCTCTTTAGTTTGCTTTGTTTTCAGAGTTCAGCTCGAGTCCGTGATGGCATTTAATTATATTTCCTACATTCGATCATGCAAGTGACAAGGCAGTAATGACGAAGATCGACAGAAGGGAAGTAACAAGGAAAATCGGTATGGACTCTTCTTGTTTCTACTTTTGTACATATGCCTGTACTTATGATCTAGAGACCAGCTTGTAGCGACATAGTGCTATGTTTACAATGCTTTCCTAGTGGTTCATGCTTTCCTTGTGGCTAGTCTCAAATAGCTAGAGTATATGATGTGTTATTAAAATGATTTACATGCATTGCACTGTTCATAGTTTGGTATACTGAGGTGGTATTTCCCTTTGGAGAATTCTTGGATTGACTTGGCACATGTTTACACATGTTTAAGACTAAAAAGTCTGCTTTGCCTTGATGATCTTTGAGTTTCAGAATAAGTATATCACTTTCATGCCCGATTCAATGTTGCTTTGTCGCTCTGCATGATTATGACCGTTATTACTCTCTAGTTGGTCGCTTCCCAGTCTCTTGCTAGCCTTCGCTCGCACTAAGCGGAATTCTGCTTGTGCATCCAAATCCTTTCAAACCAGTTATTCCATATGAGTCCACCATACCTTCCTATGTGGTATTTACCTGCCATCCTAACAAAGACTTTCTTGTACCATCTCGAAATTATTCAAATTTACTCCTGTTTTGTGCCTCTGTTTTAGCTCATGAGGAAGTAGTAGTTAATTCATGATCTTTTTAAGTTGGACAAGTTTTATCCCAGGATTGCATGTCTAATCTGCAAACCCCTAATATGAGAAGGAACTGGCATAAGTGCGCCCGGCTCATAAAAGATAATACAACAAATAAACCCTCCTTCACGCTTTGTTCATGAGAAATCAGAAAACTTTTGGCAGTGATAAACAAAGGAGATTAAGGGGATGTGATCGTCCCCGTGCGGGAGCCGTTCCTCGAAACTTGTCCAGCTCGAGAAGTAATTGGGTTGTCTACTAACATTCGTTGATGAAATATGCACCTCCCAAAATCATTTTTACCTCTGTTTTCAAAACCAAGAGCTCTGGTACATGTTTAGTCTTTGCTTCCAACCATGGGTTTTCAACCTCGCCATCAAATTCCACGGTTCGAGAGTCTCCACCTTCTTTCTTCAAAGCACCAACTAGGAGTGCAGGATTGTCATTCTGAGTGTAATGTGCATTGTCCCAAAGTATTACATTGTCTTCTGCATGCTTATGGTATTATTTATTCAGAAATTCTTAGTTCTAGTCTCCTTTAAAACTCTGGAGGAGTTTCTGCATTTATGTTTTGCTTCATTCATGGAGGCTAGCGAGATACCACTCTAGTATGTTCAAGCTATGTGCAATGTAATCTTGTCTTGATTTTCAGGAGCATATTATTTACTTTTGGTTATTTGTGATTGGTCACTTAAAAGAAGGATTGCTCCGTGCATTGTCCTCATAGCATTGTTTCAATACTTGCTAGACTCTTTTCGTAGTACATGCTTATATACATCTAATGAAGCAAAAGAGTTTGTCAAAGTTTTCTTTGTCGCGTCCAGTTCGTTGAACTGAATTGCTTGAGGACAAGCAATATACTAAGCTTGGGGGAGTTGATACGTCTCAAACGTATCTACTTTTCCAAACACTTTTGCTATTGTTTTGACCTCATTCTTGCATGATTTGAACTAAACTAACCCGGACTGACGCTGTTTTCAGCAGAGCTGCCTGTATGGTTTTATTGTGTGCAGGAAAACGGATTTTTAGGTGTCTCAGAAAATTCCAAGAAAAATCACTGAAAATCCATGCACCCGAAGGGCCCTTGTGCCAGAAGATGGGCCAGAGGGGAGCCAGGGGGGCCCCAGGCGCCCTGGTGGCGCGGCCCCACCCCTGGCCACGCCGGGAGGCCGCCTGGGCGGGCCCTTCCCCCTCTGGTGCCCTACTTTGACCCGTATTTATCCCCGTGACGAGAAAACCCCAAACAGAAGTCGTTTTCCCAGTTTCCGTCACGGAGCCGCCGCCACCCTCTGTTCTTCTTCGGGAGGGCTAATCTGGAGGCTGATTTGGCCTCCGGAGAGGGGAGATCGTCGCCATCGTCATCATCATCATCACTCCATCCTCCCTCCATGACTTCTCCTTCCATGTGTGAGTAATTCCCTGCTGTAGGAAAAGGGGATGGTAGGGATTGGATGAGTTAGATCATCTAATAGTTTATCAGATTGTTGGGGGCATGTTGCCTATCATCTACTATGGTGTTTATCATCTTTGCTTCAACTTGTTGCTCTTAATGCTTGTCACTTAGGGCCCGAGTGCCATGATTTCAGATCTGAACCATATGTGTTTGCATGAATATATTTGTGTTCTTGATCCTATCTATGAGTTGTTTGCACCTATTACGGTCCGGAACCGGCGATCCCAAAAGTGAGAGCTTGGGACACCAAAGGGGATGGTCCGTAGTTTGAGGATTACATGTATCCATTGAGTTTATTGCTTTGTTCCGGTGCTCTTTGACAGGAGCACCTTAATCTCCATAAGTTCCTTTTGGCCCCGTTCGTAGCGGGATGGTAGGACAAAAGATGTTGTGCAAGTTCTTATTGCAAGCACGTACAACTACCTGTGGGATACATGCCTAATGTTTGATACTTACCTAGATGATCATTACTTTTCTGTGTGCCTTGCCCCAAGTTAGATTCATGATATATCTCATCCATGCAGCGCCCAACCATCCATCTCCCTAGCCTACAGTGTTTAAATCCTGCTGGTTATTAGTTGTTACTTTTGCTGTTTACTTTTTGTTGTTTACTTTTGCTGTTCCACCATCACTATCATATCACCGTTACCACTTATCTTTTGTTGCAAGTAAGTATATTTCAGGTGCGGTTGAATTGACAACTCAACTGTCAAAGCTTATAAATACTCTTTGGCTCCCCGTGTGTCGAATCTATAAATTGGGTTATTCTTACCCGCGAAGACTATCTCGATCCCTTACGGTTGAGGGTTATCACCCCCTGCCGGGTTATCCTGCCTCGGCGGATTACGTCTTCGGGCACTGCTTGACACGGCCAGTTCATCCAGACGCCTAGTATAACTCCGGCTTGGGCGGGGAGTTGAATGAATCCTCTCGCGGTTGTGCGAATAAGCTTGCTGTTGAGTTAGCGTCGTCTCCAAAAACTCCCTGGCCCACCGTGCTTCCACTGCTATGGGGGAAGTCCCTTCAATGGGAAGGGCCGCCAGTCGTGAAGCGGCTGCAACTATGTTGTCCAACGGATTAGAGTAATGACCAGGAGGGGTGGGCACATGCTGTGATGGCACAACCTGGTGGGTTGGCTCTACGGCTGGTGGCTGAACCGACGCTCACGTGCCCAGCGCCCCAACCTGGTTCATCTCCAGCTGGTTATTGGTTCCTGCTCCTGGCGTGCTAAAGAGATTCCTTGCCTCATAGACCGGCGGTAAGCGAGATCGTTGCCTTCTCCTCAGTACCTCGTGCGAAGCGGTCTGATCCAACATGAGTCGATTGGCTTGAGCATCGAGCTCCGCCTGCCTTGTAGCCATCCTAGCTTTATCAGCAGCCAGGTCCAATTTGGCTTGTTCAATCCGGCCTTTCACCTGAGCGATCTCCGCATCATGCTGCTCCTTGTGGGCCTGGGCTACCTCTGCTGTCACTAATGCTGTCAAAGTATCGACCAAAATTGATAAAGTTTCAGATGGTGATGGGATAGGATCTCCAACCCTAGCACCCACTGCATCTGTTGTCAACGCCGCTGATGTTGAAGACTGTTGCACAGGTTGTGATCCGGCCATAAAAACTGCAACCTGGTTTGGTGGATCGAGGGGGTCCGGAATACTGTCACCATTGGAACATCCCTCGGATCGGCCGTCCTGGAGCAGATATAAAGATTCCGTCTCTCCGGAAGAAGATTCATCGCCGGAATAGATAACAGTCTCGCCGCCAGAGTCCAATCCGTCCCCGGCTTGTACTCCATGCACTGCTCCAACGAAGACGTGCTTCACAGCGGGCCAAATTCGAGCAAGTCTCGCACGCTGAGCCGAATCGATGATGTTGGGGAAGATGTCCGGCTCAGGGCCCGGTTCGCCGATCTTGCCGATGAAGACGTGGATGCCGCCGAAGGGGACCCGGTACCCGTATTCGATTGAATCGGCCTCGGGGCCCCAGCCTGCATCGTCGATGTAGATCTTGCCACGACGACTTTTAGTCATCCGGCCCACTGCATAGCCCTTGTGTCCTTCGAAGCTGTCCTTCAAGAACTCAAAACCTTCGTGCGATAGCCCCACCGTGGACGCCAACTGTCGTGGTTGTGTCACGGCAGATGTCCTAGCAAAAAGACTTGGTTGTGAGGCCATCGCTACGGGTTAGCTTCAACGTGTTAAAGCGGACAAGGACACAGGGATTTTATACTAGTTCGGCCCCTTCGATGAAAGTAAAAGCCTACGTCTAGTTTGGTGTGTATTGCTAGGGTTTCGATGACCAGGGAGCGAATCCGCTTTGCCTGTGTCTCGATCTGTAGTTGTCTCTCCTTGAACCATCGCCGGGTCGTCCCTTTATATAAGAGGTGACGCCCGGTCCGGTTCACAGAGTCCCGTGGCCGGCTCATAAACGTGTCCGCCTTGGCCTCTATTCTTTCTATCTTACATCTCAAGTTACATAGTATGGTGGTTTACAAATCATGGGCCCTAACATTTGGGCTCTAAACCTCTTGGGCTAAAGTCTTTTGCTTCATGCTCCGCTGGCTTCAAGGTAATCTTGATAACATAAACCGGCCCCTCATGGGCGATTTATACCTGGTAGTAATATCCCTGACATAGGGTATTACCTCGATCGAGAGGGCCTTTACCTGGGTAAACATTGTGTCCCCAGCCTCCTGTTACCATCGATCCTCTGAACGCATAGCTTGGGCCCCCTACCCAAGATTTGCCGGTTTTGACACCGATAATGGTGCTTTCATTGAGAGCTCCGCTATGCGCTTGCGATGAGCGATCGATGGCTTGTCTCGTCATCAACGATAGGATCACCCTCGGAAACAACTTGGCCATCCGCCAGGTTCTCCAGCTCGGCGGTTTCGCTGTATGTGCCCACGCGGCCTCAGGGGCGGTCACACTCCCCGCGGTCATCGAGCACCACCCTTACGTTGACTCCGGCCACTCCGATGACGCAACCTCGGCAGATCTCTCACCTTTAAACGAGCTGCTGGATTGCATCGCCGCCCTGGGGATTTCGTCGCCAGGAGATCAGATTGGAACCAAATCCGGTCATGATGAGATCGATCCTATCCCGATCACTCATCTAGTGGCAGCAGTTGAGGACGGAGCCGAAGAGACTCCTCCTCTCGAGACAGAGACAGTGACAGTTCGGATCTCTGAACCCACCGAGCCGAACACACCCCTATCGGGAGGCACTTCGTTGTTTTCGAGCTCTGGGATTGACGCCAGGCTCCCAGAACATTCAGGTCTCGTTGAGCCCCATCGTCCACATCGGAGGTTGTCAAAACCCTGAATACCACTTTGGGTCGGGACTCAAAATTACCAACACCCACCCACCCTGGGAAAAACTCTCCAAGTAAATTCGAATTACCGGACATAGATAATCTCGCGAACATACAGCAGTAGCCCGAGGAAACGGTGAACCACTTCTGGGCGAGATTCCTGCTCGTCAAGAACAAGATTAAGGACAGCTGCGACAATGAGGCAGTCTCCTTATTTTACCGCAACTGCAAGGATGAGGGAGTCTTGAACGCCCTCAATCGACGTCGCATTCTGAGTTTCACAGAACTGTCGCATTTAGTACGAAAGTATTGCGCACTGGAAAACACTTGGAAAGCCTAGAACATACCTCTCGAAAAGTCCGCACTTGGACAACACAATCTTAAGGCTAAAAGGACATACCCTAGCAGGCCATCCGATAATATGCCTATTAGCAAGAAGAATAAACCCTTCTTAAGACGCAGGTCCGTACTGGACGAACTGCTCGAGAAACCTTGCCAAATACACGCAGCCCGGGACAATATCCCAAACCACTGCATTAGAGCATGTTGGGTACTCCGGAAGGTAGCTAAGAGCGGTGCGGGAATCCTTGCCACCGCCTTATTAGGGGAGAAAGACGTCGGCGTCTTTACTGTCTTTGAGACATTCTCCTCAAATAGCCGACGCAAGAGAGTGAATTGCGAACTAGCTGAGGTTTACCAAATTAGCTCTGCAAGACCATGGAGTGACACGGCAATTAGTTTTTCCGCCGAAGACGCACCCCGAGTCCAACCGATCCGAGCAATAGTAGCTCTTGTACTAGACCCAATAGTGGACGGTTTTCGCCTCATTAAAGTACTTATGGATGGAGGAAGCGGACTAAACCTCATATATGAGGAAACGCTTGCAAAAATGTAGGTCCACAAATCCCGCATTGAGCACACTAACACAACCTTTAGAGGAATTATACCCAACCGCGAAGCCCGGTGTTTGGGAAGCATTAAGTTTGATGTAGTATTCGGCACATCCGATAACTATAGGTCGGAGGAATTGCTCTTCCACATTGTTCCCTTTCATAGCGGATGCCACGCCCTTCTAAGACGGGACACTTTTTCAAGCTTTCAAGATATACCCCATTACGGGTACATGAAGCTTAAAATGCCAGGGCCCAATGGAGTGATCTCATTAACAAGTGATCCGGATAGAGCACTCCGCGCCGACAACAAGATGGCATCCTTAACCTTAGAGGCGTCATCCGAAGCCCTCGCGGCCAAAGAATTAACTACCTTACGATCAACGGTGGACAAGGATGATGTAATCCTCGCCAAAAGATCGAAATCTACCTCCTTCAAGCCAGCAGATGAAATCATAAAATTCCAAGTGCACCCAACGAACCCTAACAAGACAACGTCTATCGGGGCACAGCTAGATCCGGCGGTAAACAACGCGTTACACGCTTTCCTTCGATAAAATTGGGATATATTCGCCTGGCACCCTTTAGATGTGTGGGGAATCCCACGCAGGCTGGCCGAACACAACCTCAGTATTATCAAAGGGTTCAAACCAGTCAAGCAGTCACTGCGACGGTTTTCCAAACCCAAAAGACAAGCAATGGGAGAAGAGCTAGCCAAGCTACTGGAAGCCGGATTCATCAGATAAATTAAACACCTGGATTGGCTAGCCAACTTAGTCATGGTGCTGAAGAAGGATAAATGCTGGCGCCTATGCGTCGACTTTACAGACATAAATAAGGCTTGCCCCAAGGATCCCTTTCCTTTGCCCCGCATTGATCAAATTATCGATGCAACAGTCGGACACGACTTGTTGTTCTTCCTTGATGCTTACCCCGGATACCATCAGATAAAGATGAAGGGATCCGATCAGGCTGCAACGGCATTTATCACCCCGTACGGTCCTTTCCGTTTCAACACTATGCCCTTTGGACTTAAAAACGATGGTGCCACATATCAACGCATGATTCAAACATGCTTAGAAAAACAAATTGGCAAGACAGCGGAGACATATGTTGACGACATAGTCGTTAAGACCAAACACGTCGAGACTTTGGTGGAAGATCTCTGCCTTACGTTTGCCAACCTTCGAGATATGACATAAGGCTCAATCCGGAAAATTGTGTTTTCGGCGTTCTAGCCGGAAAGCTACTAGGGTTCATCGTATCCCATAGAGGAATCGGAGCTAACCCAACTAAAATCCGGGCCTTTTAAGAGCTCAAAACACCAACCAACCTCAAGCAAGTGCAAAAACTAGCAGGCTGCGTAGCGGCCCTAAGCCGCTTCATCTCCAGGTTAGGAGAAAAAGCATTGCCACTATATAGATTTCTACGAGGCACTAACAATTTCAAATGGACGGATGCGACCACAGCTAGATTGGAAGAAATAAAAACTCTACTAGCGAGCAACCCAATCCTAGCCGCTCCAGGTGTTGGCGAACCCAGGCTGCTGTATATATCAGCCACTCACTTGGTAGTGAGTGTCGTACTCGTCATTGAACGAGCCGAAGAGGGACATAAATTCCCCGTTCAAAAACCCATATACTACGTATCCGAGGTTCTAACACTGTGCAAATCACTATACCCCCACTATCAGAAAATTGCCTTAGCGATCTTCATGTTATCTCGGAAACTTCTACACTACTTTCAAGAGTGTTCGATCACAGTGGCATCTAAGGTACCACTCAACGATATCATTAACAATAAAGACCCCACTGGACGCATAGCCAAATGGGCCATCGAGCTCTTACCGTTCAAAATATCTTACAAGCCACGTCAGACTATTAAATCCCAGGTGTTGGCTGACTTTGTCACAGAATGGACCGAAGTCGAACTCCCTAAAGAGTACGGCTCATACTCCCACTGGTCAATGTACTTCGACGGTTCCAAAATGCTAGCCGGATTGGGGGCCGGTGTAATTTTGATATCTCCAACTGGGGATACAGTCTGGTACGTCCCACAAATCATGTACACAGACTCGAACAATGCGGCCGGATACGAGGCCCTATTGCATGGTCTCCGTCTAGCTGTATCAATGGGCATACAACGCCTCGAGGTACGCGGAGACTCAAACCTCGGTATCCCCCAAATTAATGGAGATTTTGATGCGAAGGATTCAAAAATGGTAGCTTATCGGAATATGCTATATTGAAAATATCAGCTAGATTTCAGGGGTTGGAATTCCATCACGTAGCCCGGGATAATAACGAGGCTGCTGACATACTCGCTCATATGGGCGCTAAACGCGACCCCGTCCCGCCTAACACCTTTGTGGAAAGGCTATTTAAGCCATCAGTAACATGGCAGGACGCGGGCGGCGATACGAATTCGGATCCGAATACACCCCCGGCCGAACATAACCAAGACGTCATCGGAGACCCAGACATGGAGATAACTCCTTCGGCTCACGAGATCATGGCTGTCATAGCCCCCGGGATAGAGCCCTTCCGTGCTTACCTTAAAAGGTAGGAGCACCCCGATGACCGAAATGAGGCCCGCCGCATAGTCCGGCGTTCTAAAGCCTACACAGTTCACGAATGTGAACTATATAAGAAAAGCACTACTTGTGTTCTACAAAGGTGCATCTCCGAAGAGGAGGGAATTCAAATTCTCACTAAAATACACGCTGGAATGGGCGGCCATCACGCCGCAGCCCGGGCGCTCGTAGGCAAAGCTTTTCGAACTGGCTTTTTCTGGCCCACTGCCCGAGAAGATGCCCAAACCTTTGTCCAACACTGCGTTGGCTGCCAGCTGTTTGCAAATCAAAGTCACATGCCTCCCACCGCTCTGAGAACAGTCCCCATTACTTGGCCTTTCGCGGTCTGGGGGCTTGATATGGTCGGACCCCTTAAAGGGGGAAGCCATAAAAAGAAATACTTGCTGGTGATGGTAGATAAATTCACTAAATGGATAGAAGCCAAGCCAGTAAAAACAGCTGAGGCAGGGCCCGTGATAGATTTTATATCCGGTGTAGTACGCCGTTATGGTGTTCCGCACAGTATTATCACAGATAATGGCAAGAACTTCATAGCTGACAAGGTAAAAAATTGATGCGCAAAGTTAGGTATTAAACTTGATTATGCTTCTGTGTACCATCCTCAAACAAATGGTCAAGTCGAAAGAGCCAATGGTCTGATAATGAGCGGCATTAAACCATGACTAGTGCGCTCCCTACGGGAGTCTGATAAACACTGGGTCGAAGAGCTTGACTCCGTACTCTGGGGGCTGCGGACCACACCTAATTGGACGACCGGATACACACATTTCTTCATGGTGTACGGCGCAGAGGCTGTTCTGCCCTGTGACATTATTCATGACTCACCTCGAGTGCGCATGTACGAGGAGAGAGAAGCCGAGCTAGATCGGCAGGACGACCTAGATGGACTTGAAGAGGAGCGCGATATAGCGCAAGCCCGTTCCGCATTTTATCAACAACAGGCTAGGCGATACCAGAGCAGAGAAGTGCGGGGCAAGACATACAACATCGGCGAACTCGTTTTACACCTCCTGTAGAAGAAAAAGGACAAGCTCAAACCAAAATGGGAGGGCCCCTTCATTATCGACGAAGTACTCACCGGTGGAGCCTATCGCCTTCGGAATGCACAGGACAACCGCCTTGAGCCGAACCCGTGGAATGCTGCCAGGCTCTGACGATTTTATGGATAGTTCGGTAGCAATTTTTTCCTCCTTTCAAGTTAGGTCTTGTCTCTTATCTTTTATTTTTTTTTCTCCTTTTTTTACATTTTATCTCAATGGCAAGTATTCGGCTCGCCCGAACTACCACAGGATAAGTACATCTTCGAATGTATCTACCTCAAATATACTTGGGGGCTTCTTTAATGAAGCCCATTACCAATAAAGCTTCTTGCTTAAAATGTCGTCTGTTTTTTACACTCCTTCCTTGCAATTATATGCACCAATATGACTTAAGGTCTAGCCAAGCTAGGTTGCCTGGATCCTATGCTTACCCCTAAGTTTCCGATTGTTCGGCTAGGGCGTAAAGGGAGCACCTCTGCGATTGTTACAGCCGGGTAATCCGGACATGTACCTCAGACTGGGTGAAGCCGAAACCTAGCGCTCTTAAGGGAATAATCGGTCGGCGGATACACGACATATCGCCTTTTAAAGCATGTATTTTAAACTACCACACGATATGGCATCCTACAATCCTTTTCACGGGAACAAAAGCCTAGGCCCGCATCTGTATGCATGCCGACCCAGGGAAAGGAACCCCTAGCGGAACTATTCTCTATGGAAGATGTTTCTTACATTCAACAGTAATATAACATAACTCCCCGAAAACAGTTTGTCTGTTCAAGCAATTATGACAGGATTGCCTGGTTCCCGAACATATCACGTGTTTACCATAGATATAGTATTCGGAAACACTCTAGCCTTTGGGTTCATGGAGGTTAAAGCAGATGGTGGGCCATGACAACCTTTTTATGAATTCAGCCGGAGATAAGTTTGATGGTAAAAGTACATTAATACATAGAATCAAACGAATACTCTTTCTCTATTCACTCTGTAAGACTGTCTACTCTACAGTCCTGTTGGGAAAACTTGGCAACTCTCTCTACTTGGTCATATACCAAGTACAGAGGGATTTCTTGTCCATCAGACCCTCGAGGTCCCACGCGGGCCATATGATTTGGATCAAGACGGGTGTAGCGCGTCTTAACCATAGCCCAGGCTTCTCGAGCACCCATGCGACATGCTGATGCTTTCCATAGTTTGAAGCGGCGTCGAGCCCCTTTGAACAAGTCTGCCAAGTCCTCCATAGTTTCTGGAGGCGAATCGCCCGGCCATAAAGCCCTGGCCATATTCCTCATGGCCTTCCGAGCTCACTCGTGGACCCTGGAAAGCTCTTGTAGCACGTCACCCCCAGAACCGGACACTCCCCCTTCGGGCTGCCCAGTTAACAAACCTGCAGGAAAAGTTTAATGAAAAACTTCCAAAATAAGGGACTATAAGGAGAGCTAGGTATAAGGGACATACTGAACATGCCGCCTTTTAGCCTCCGATTCTCTTCCAAGGCGCTTGAGAGTTGGGCTCTTACGTCCTTTTGCTCCTGTTCCAGCCTAACATTTTTATCCTGCGCTTGGTTTCTTTTATCTATGGCTTGCGTCAATACGCGCTTGCCAGTAGTTGTTTCCCCTTCGGCAAATTTCTTGTCTGCCAAAGTAGCCCTTAGCTCCCTTTCCATTTTGTCGGTCGGCCCTGTAGCTGTATTACAATTAGTATGTACTTAATGACTCAGTGATCAGCCCAAATATCATATTTTTTCGGACACCATTGTTCTTACCACCAGCATCCTTTCCGGATTTCTTCGAATTTTTCAATTCGGCGAGCTGCGTCCGGCACTCTTCTAGCTCATTGGATAAGGAGCTATTCTTTTCTTGAAGCACCTGCAAAAACACAATGATCCTCAAATCAGTTGTACCAACTATTTAAAGTCTCGGGGGCTACTGGCATGGGAACATCAAAATGTACACTTACCCGCATATCTTTTGAAAGCCGATGAATGGCTCTAGCGAGTCCGTCTTGAGCGGCTCGGATATAGGCATCTGCAGAGCTGAGGGCATTAAACGCCTCCTCAGAAAAGGTTGGGTCACGCATGGCTGCTTTCCGCCACCGGTGAACCATCGCAACCTCCACTTTAGAATTAGTAAATGACATTCCATTCAAATCCTCCTAGAGGGGACAATCCGGCACTGAATCTGCATTAACCCTTGACGTGCTGGATGCCGGATTGGCTGGAGCTTGATCTGCATGATTTCCATAAAGAGTCCGGTGTGTATTCCTCCTAAAAGGAAAAACAAATCGGAAAGTTGTAATACCGACTTCACCACCCAGCGTGTGTCAAAACAAACATACCTCTCTGAAGGTTCGCTGGTGTTCGCGGTCCTCTTTCGTTTTGAGGCCTCACCCGATGCAGGCGTCACCCTCTGGGATGACGGTCTTTGCACAGTTTGACGTGAGGAGCGCCATCCCTGTTTAGTACGATAAAATACAGTGGGTAAGGCGCGCTGGGAATCTTCTCTTTGATGAGATATGTCCTAGGTACTTACATGGGAAGAAGGAATGAGGCATGGGTAATCGGCTACAATAGCCACTAGGGTACCCTCACGGCAGGCTTGATAGAAGACTCCCTCCTCTAGCTCTATGCCTATGTCTGGATCTTCATCATATCTGGGGCCCGCATTTTTGAATCGGTCCTCTGGCTGTGGGGCGGGACTATTAATCCCCTCGATCACCTTCCTCCACTCATGCTGGAAAAACCGAATTTAGTTCGGTCAATACATTATAACAAAGAATAATGGGAAAATATAGCAGTCACGAGAGAGACTTACCCAGTCAGGGAGGATTGTACATAGAAAAACCCTCCCGACACGCCAAACGAATGAAGTCTTGCTTATCTCCCTTATAAAGACCTTCCAGGATGACGGCTAGAGCAGCAGGGTCATCTGGACCTGAGCGTAAGCATCGCGAGGCATCATTCAGGCCATTATAATGCGACATTGGAAATCCACTTGCTTGGAGCGGCTGCACGCATCCCTTTATTGAAATAGCCATCAGTTCGATTATAGACATCCCCGAACTGGCGAGCAATCTGATCTTCCCAGCGAGTCTGCTAACCTCCGCTCTATCTTCTTCCGAGGGACTGCGGGGACACCAGTTGAAATGCTTCTTTGGTGGAGCACTGGAATATTTGGGGAGGCCTTGCCGAACTGGATCCAGTAGGGTAATGTCTTCAATATAAAACCACTCCGAAGGCCACTCTTTGGATGCCTTCTTTTGAGTACCGGGCAGATAGCCTATCCCTACTATGCGCCATACTTCGGCGCCCCCAACTTCAAATATGGATCCCTTTTCTGAGCGAGGGACAAGGCAAAAGAACTTTCGCCATAGCTCAATGTGAGGCTTGCAGCCCAAGAATAGTTCGCATAAAGCAACAAAACCCGCGATATGCATGATAGACCCCGGCGTAAGATCATGCAATTGAAGACCATAGAACTCCAGGAGTCCCCTAAGGAAGGGGTGGATGGGGAAAACTATGCCTCTTAAAAGGAAAGGGACAAAACATACCCACTCTCGATCGGAGGGGTTGGGAAAGCTCTCTGCCAGGGCTTGATTGTCAATAGAAGTTAGTCCGGCCCGGACGGGGACTAGATCCTCTGAGGGAGATATCCCCGCGCTTGAAGTGTCCTCAGATGTGCATGGGATACGAAATAGCTTTTTCAATCTCCTGCACGAGGGCCATGAGGGCGTGAGGAAGAGCTTGGGGCACTGGCCATGTTTGAAGATTTTTTGCAGGCACTAGGGTTTCTTCGGCGTGGAATGGAATGGAGAGGCAACTGGGATCTATTCTCTTATATAGGCGCCTTCCCTACACAGTCAAGGGTGTATTTGTAAAACTACCCAGACGGTTCGCATTCGTTGGACACGTGGAAGCCAAGGAGACGACTGTGAGGAATCAACTGAATACAATATTAAAAGAAGCCAAACTATCATCCAGGAGGACTCACCTTGGAAGACCGAAGACATGAAGACATGAAGGCAAGTCCGGGGGATACTTAGGGAGTCTTGTATTCAGGGTTTCTCAGGCGTCCGGGTCGATGAAGTTGGGCTGTATTGATGGGCCGTAAAAGAAGAAGCAAAAGACTCTCCCCCGTATTCGGTCATGACTCCTATGTACGTAGAAAGGCAAGCGTAGAGTTCAGATATATCTGTAACTTCCTCTCCAAGTCACCCTCATAACCCTAGGCCCTCTCTGGCGTGTATATAAGCGAGGAGTTTTAGTCCGTAGAGGGGATCATCAACATTACAATATCCTCATAGGCTAGACTTTAGGGTTTAGCCATTACGATCTCGAGGTAGATCAACTCTTGTATTCATATTCATCCATAGTAATATAGCAGGAAGTATGGTATTACCTCGATCGAGAGGGCCTGAACATGGGTAAACATCGTGTCCCCAACATCCTGTTACCATCGATCCTCTAAACGCATAGCTTGGGCCCCCCTACCCGAGATCTTCTGGTTTTGACACCGACAGATCTGTTCACATCTTGTTGAGTTGCTTTGACTCATGATTTTGAGTAAAGCTTCTCTAAGATAGAAAAACATACCTTGGATGATGTTGATCTTGATCATGTAGTTGAACTTGTGTTGGATGCTCAAGGTTGATGTGGTCCATCAAGAGTTGTGAGCGCCACTTGTAATTTCAGTTCATCTTCCTACATGGGTCAGTTTTGCAAGGAAAAGCACTTGTGCATCCAAAATGACAATCATGAAACTTGATACCAAAAGAAGTTTGATATAGATAAGTTGTCAAAGGATATATTGAGTGAGTTCATGCTTCCTTGTGATCAACACTCATGAATTAGAAACTTGGTGATGTAGAGATTGCTCAAGATGTGAGTGACTTGCAATCTCATGGATTTGGGCTCATCCAAGTATCTACAAGGGGTTAGATAACATGCAAAGGTGAAAATATGGATCCAAAAGATAAGATCATCATCATAAGAGAAATGTCAAGGATTAGTCATAAAGGCTCATGCCTTGCATGTGTCCAAAGGAGTTTCTACTCCAAGTTTGACGCATCAATGATATTCAATTCACCTCTCAACCGGCAAAGTACTTTCTCATCAAGCGGTTTGGTAAATATATCCGCCAATTGCTTATCGGTACGAACATGCTTAAGATTGATATCACCTTTAGCAACATGATCTCGAATGAAATGATGATGAACTTCAATATGCTTAGTTCGAGAATGTTGCACATGATTGTGAGAAATCTTAATAGCACTTTCATTGATTATCGCAAAACAATGGAACATGTTTCACATATATCCCATAATCCTTAAGGATTTGGGTCATCCAAAGTAATTGAGCATAAGATGATCCGGCGGCACTGTATTCCACTTCGGCGGTGGATAAGGATACCGAGTTTTGTTTCTTAGAGGACCAAGAGACAAGAGATCTACGAAGAAATTGACAAGTTCCCGAAGTGGACTTTCTATCAACCTTGTTACCGGCATAGTTCGAATCGGAGTAGCCAACAAGATCAAAAGAATACCTATTAGGATACAAAATGTCAAAATTTGGTGTATGAATTAAGTATCTCACTATCCTTTTCACAGCCTTAAGATGACATTCTTTAGGGGCCGCTTGATATCATGCACACATGCACACACTTACCATAATATCAGGACGGGAGGCACATAGATATAACAGTGAACCAATAATAGAGTGGTAAACCTTTTGGTCAACCGGTTTGCCATCCTTTGTCAAGTCAATATGTCCACTAGTAGGCATGGGTGTTTTCATACCATTGCTATCTTGAATGTTGAACTTCTTGAAATGATATTTGGTTTGCTTTGTTTGACAAATAAAGGTACCTTCCTTAGTTTGCTTGATTTGAAAACCAAGGAAAAATTTGAGTTCACTCATCATAGACATCTCAAACTTCTCCGACATTTGCTTTCCAAACTTTTCACTAAAATGGGGGGTTAGTAGAAACAAATATGGTATCATCAACATAAATTTGGCACACAAATATTTCACCATTAACCCTTTTAGTAAAAAGTATGGAATCAATTTTCCCAATTTCAAAGCCTTTTTCAATAAGAAATTAGGTCAAGAATTTATACCATGCTCTAGGAGCTTGTTTAAGACCATAAAGAGCTTTGTCAAGTTTGTAAACATGATTAGGTTTCTTCGGATTAACAAAGACGGGAGGTTTTTTAACATAAACTTCCTCCTCAATTTCACCGTTAAGAAAAACACTTTTAATGTCCATTTGAAAAAGTGATGTCATGGTGATTGGCATAAGCAACTAAGATGCGTATGGACTCAAGCCTAGCATCAGGGGCATATGTCTCACCATAATCCATACCTTCAACTTGAGTGTAGCCTTGGATGACGAGACAGGCCTTGTTGCGTAGAACTTTTCCATCTTCATCTTGCTTATTCTGAAACACCCATTTGGTTCCAATGACATTGTGATTGTCGTCGGGCTTCTCAACCAATGTCCAAACTTGGTTTCTATCGAAGTTCGGTAGTTCCTCATGCATAGCATTCACCCAATCTGGATCATCAAGATCATCTTCAACCTTCATAGGTTCAAGCTTAGATATGAAAGAATAATCTTCACAAAAGTTAGCTAAATGAGATTTAGAGTGAGTGATTCTCCCAGTTTGAATGTCATTGTAGATTTGTTCAACGGGATGATCTCTTGCAATTCTTGCTCTAACTCGTTCGAGCTTTTGTTTGGGTCGGGGTGGAACATCCTCTACATTGTCTGCTTTTTGTTGTCCTTCTCCATTATCATTGAAGTTGTTGTCTTGTGGAGGTGGAGAAGGAGGTCGATGAGGTTCATCATGTTGTACGTCCTCGTTTCCTTCGTCTTGACGTGTTCCACTTGTGGATGCCTCCAAGTCAACTTGTGGTTCACCTTGGTGTGAAGTTGACGCTTCCACTTGAATGGACGAAGTACTCTCCTTCACCTTCATTGGGGCGAATCTTGCCAATAGACAAGTCTTGGATAGCTTTTGAAGGATCTTTGTCTCCTACATCAATTGGCAATTGCTCTATTTGCGAGCCGTTAGATTCATCAAACTTCACATCTACCATCTGTTCAACCTTTCAGGTGAAATTGTTGTAGACACGGTAAGTGTGAGAGTTTGAGCCATAACCGAGTAGAAAACCTTCATGAGATTTAGGGGCAAATTTCAAACGACGATGCTTGTCAAGAATGTAGAACTTTGAGCCACTCGAAAGTATCCAACTTGGGGTTTGTTACCGGTGAGCAGCTTGTATGCCGTCTTGCCGAGAAGCTTGTGAAGATATAGTCGGTTTGTAGCATGACAAGCTGTCTCAACCGCTTCTGCCCAAAAATATCTCGGCGTCTTGTAGTCATCAAGCATCGTTCTTGCCATCACAATCAGCGTCCGGTTCTTCCTCTCAACAACTCCGTTTTGTTGAGGTGTGTACATAGTTGAGAACTCATGTGAAATCCCTTCCTCATCAAGAAAGGTACCCACATAGGCGTTCTTGAACTCCATTCCGTTGTCGCTCCAAATCTTCTTGATCTTCACTTCAAATTGATTTTGAGCCTTTCTAGCGAAGTTCTTGAAGATCTTTTGGACCTGTAATTTATCATCAAGAAAAAACACCCGTGTAAATCTAGAAAAATCATCAACAATGACCAATCCGAGGGAGTTACCACCGAGACTCTTGTAAGAGTTGGGACCAAAGAGATCCATGTGAAGTAGCTCAAGTGGTCTTCTTGTCGTCATGATATTCTTTATGGGATGCCTTCCTCCAACTTGTTTTCCTACTTAGCAAGCACTACAAAGTCTATCCTTGTCAAATATAACATCTTTAACACCAAGGATATGATCACCTTTAATAAACTTATCAAGATTTCCAATGCCAACATGACCTAATCTTCTATGCTAATTTTTATTAAATAATACATTTTTATTATAAAATTTGAAAAATAGTACACGATTTTGAGAAATTACACAAATAATACGGCATCGGCTTCTCGTAAGCTGACTCGAGCCAGTCAGCCATGGGGTAGCCGATCAGGTTCCAGTCAGCTTACGGAAGGCCGACTGGGTTCAGTCGGCTTACGGGAAGCCGACAAGTGCATGACCCATGCAACGTATGTAGCCTGAGTTGTGCTAACCCCGTTTGATAAGCTATCTAGCTAGCCTCAGTCCAATCGGTCCACCAGCCTGCTAGGGTGCACATTGTATACGAGCACGTTTCGCCGTATACACACTCGACCGGCTGGAAAGTACTCGGCTGTACCTTGTACGTGTGTAGTCGTCGGAAAGTACTCGTTGGTTGCGGTGTCAAGGTCAAGCCTGTGCCAATTGTTGGTGCAGGTCCCTCGGACGTTGAGAACTTTCCTACGATGGCATCGAACGACGACAACGACCGCGACGAACAAAGCAAAGTTGACTCTTTATAGACCCCCCACAAGTGTAAAGCTAGCCCTCGTGCTAGCAATCGATCTTTCCCTGGAGGTGAGCTAGTAGTTACTAGTACTTCGGGGCGGAACAATCTTCATGAGACACGTATGTAAACAACCTCTAGTCGATCGTTCTTTCCGGCCGGTCGAGCGCATACGGCGAACAAGCACCCTAGCAGGCTGGTGGATCGATTGGGCAGAGGCTAGCTAACTAGCTTATCAAACGGGATTAAGACGACTCAATTGGCTTCCCGTAACCCAACTGAACCCAGTCAGCCTACCGTAAGCCGACTGAAGCTAATAGGCTACCCCGTGGCCGACTGGCTCCAGTTGGCTTACGAGAAGCCGACGCCGTATTATTTGTGTAATTTCTCAAAACCATGTATTATTTTTCAAAATTTATAAAAAATGTATTATTGATTTTTTTAGCTTAAACAAGTGCGAGGTTGGGCTTTCTTAGTGAAATGAACAATGTATAGGTCACCTCTGTGAATGCCGGTAAGGACCATGTTATGATTATGTCTACGAAATACTTGGTAATCAACATGAGTAAATAGCATATTCAAGCCAAAATTAGCTAATCTAGGTATAGAAAGAAGATTGTAACCAAGAGATTCAACAAGAATGGCATTTTTGATTGAGCTATCATTAGATATGGCCACCTTACCAATGCCAGCAACTTTAGCCTTAGAGTTGTCACCAAAGGTAACATACTTTCGTGGACCGTCGTTTCTTGCAAGCTCATCAAACATGTTCTTATCTCCGGTCATATTATGTGTGCATCTGCTATCAAGAACCCATTCCTTTCCTCCGGTTGCATAACCACGAAGATTGGCCATAAGACCAAAGTTTCTCATTGAATCATCAAGACCAAAGTCACTATCTTCACTTTCGTCATAATATCCATGCTCAACATCATCATCATCCGTATTATTATCACCTAAGACAAGTGGTCCATTAGAATTTCGATAATGACAATGTTCAAGTTTGTGAGTTAGAATAGCTTCCGCGATAATGTGATTATTGAGTCCAACATCACCCTAAGCATGCATAAGGTCACGTAGCTCAAATAAGCATTCATCAAACTTGGGATCACTAGGCGTCATCCTTTCCAAAGCAATGGATTTTTGAAGAATCCTATCAAGTTAGGAAAGCATTCTTCAAGAAATTTTTATATAGTATAAGCACATTCTAAGTTAGGCAATTCTCTAAGCAAATAGTACGGTAAAGCTCTAACAATAAGATGGACAGTTCTAGTGTTCCGAACCATGTCAAGATACTCATCGGGAGTAAAATGCATAGGATCAATAGGAGGCACATAGGGGCTAAGAATATACTTGTTCAAATGATATTCATTGAAGATCTCAAGCATGTCATTTTTCCATTCCCTATAAAACTCTCCTTTAAGGATATGCACTCTACGTCTAATACTCCCGATCATAGACTGATATGTCTCTAACGTATGTATAATCTTTTATTGTTCCATGCTGTTATATCATCATTCTTGTATCTTTTATAATCATTTTATAGTCATTTTATATCATTTTTTAGTACTAACCTATTGACATAGTGCCAAGTGCCAGTTGTTGTTTCTACATGTTTTTACATCGCAGGAAACCAATACCAAACGGAATCCAAATGCAGCAAAACTTTTTGTGGATATTTTTGGACCAAAAGATATCCAGTGGGCCGGAGAAGCACCTAGGGGGTGCTCCGAGGGGAGCATAACCCACCAGGGCGCGATAGGAGGCCTAGGCGCGCCCTGGTGGGTTGTGCCCACCATGGGTGCCCCCCGAACTGCCTCTTTGCTCTATAAATACCCAAATATTCCAGAAACTCTAGGGAGTCAACGAAAATCAATTCCAGCCGCCGCAAGTTCTAGAACCAACAGATCCAATCTAAACACCATCAAGGAGGGGTTCACCACTTCAATTGGTGCCTCTCCGATGATGCGTGAGTAGTTCCTTGTAGACCTATGGGTCCGTAGTTAGCAGCTAGATGGCTTCCTCTCTCTCTTGTTTGATTATCAATACAATGGTCTCTTGGAGATCCATATGATGTAACTCTTTTTGCGGTGTGTTTGTTGGGATCCGATGAACTTTGAGTTTATGATCCGATCTATCTTTTTATCCTTGAAAGTTATTTGAGTCTTCTTTGATCGCGTATATGCATGATTGATTATAGCCTCGTATTTCTTCTCTGATATTTGGGTTTTGTTTGGCCAACTTGATCTATTTATCTTGCAATGGGAAGAGGTGCTTTGTAGTGGGTTCGATCTTACGGTGCTTGATCCCAGTGCCAGAAGGGGAACCGACACATATGTATCATTGCTACTAAGGATAAAATTATTGGGGTCTATTTCTACATAAATAGATCTTGTCTACATCATGTCATCGTTCTTATTGCATTACTCTGTTTTTCCATGAACTTAATACACTAGATTAGACCTGGCCATGGGAAGCCCGGCCCAGTCGGCCTGACCCAAACCGGCCCGAAAAAGCCCGACCCGGCCCGGCTCAATCTTGTCCACGGAACGTGCTCGGGCCTAGATCTCAAGCCCGACAGCCGGGCCGGTCCGGGCCCGTCATTTTTGCATGTTAACGAAGAGGCCCGGCCCGTGGCCCGAGGCCCGACAGGCTTTTAGTGCGATGGGCCAGGCTCGGGCCGGATTTTTAGGCCCGACGACCGGGTCGGGTGGGCTCGGGCTTGGGTTTTTTGCACCGGGCTTTGGCAGGCCCGGCCCAAAGCCCGGCCCGGCCCGACAGATGGCCAGGTATACACTAGATGCATGGTGGATAGCAGTCGATGTGTGGAGTAATATTAGTAGATGCAGGCGGGAGTCGGTCTACTAATCTTGGACGTGATGCCTATATTATGATCATTGCCAAGATATCGTCATGATTATTTGAAGTTCTATCAATTGCCCAACAGTAATTTGTTCACCCACCGTTTGCTATTTTCTCGAGAGAATCCACTAGTGAAACCTACGACCCCGAGTCTCTTTCTCATATTATTTGCCTTTGCGATCTACTTTTACTTTGCTTTTATTTTTAGATCCATTAAACTAAAAAAAATACCTTGCCGCAATTTATCTTATTTGGCGTTCGATCTATCAATATTTACAACTCTCTCACGTCCGTTACCAGAAAGGGATTGACAACCCCTTTTACACGTGGAGTTGTGAGTATTTGTTATTAGTGTGATGGTGCCGTTTACGTTGTGTTGCTTGGTTCTCCTACTGGTTCGATAACCTTGGTCTCATCACTCAGGGAAATACCTACTGCTGCTGTGCTACATCATCCCTTCCTCTCTGGGAAATACCGACATATTTCTAGCAAGCCATCAAAAGGAATTTCTGGCACCGTTGCCGGGGAGGATCTTCAACATACACCAGGTTCCTAATCACAAATATCATATCCTCGTAATTTACATTATTTGCCATTTGCCTCTCATTTTCTTTTCCCCCGCTTCACAAAAATTTACCGTTTTTATTCGCCCTCTTTTTCGTTTGCCGTTTTCTCGTCAGATCTATCCTTTGCTTGCAATCATGAGTGATTTCGGTATGGCACCAACGGATGATGGCCTAACTCCTAAGATTGGACGTACGGGCAATCTGGATGCTAAACCTTTCATCTTGGGGCAAGGGAATGTTATGGGAAAAGAATGTTTCCAAGAATTTTTCAATTGTGTTGGAAATCTAAGTCTTGATGATGCTCGTATACTTAGAACTACTAGATCTTATGCGGATGCTATTTCAGCACTAGTTCTAAACTTGAAAGTAAATTTAGTTGTACTCATCCTACTTTGCAAAGATTTTTTTGAGCTTCCCGATATAAAAAATCCTAGGGCTAAAAAGTTGGCCACTCTTGTCCTTATGAATGAATTTGACTACATAATACGGGAAACTAGGGAAATCTTTGATTTTTATGGTATGAATGTAGCGACCATGATCCCAATGGATCAAAGTCTTTGTGCTTAAGTGTCATCCCTGGATCGGTATGCTGACACACACAGTACTAGAGTAATTATAACAGAGTTTCAATCACACACTTATTACATCGAGATCCTCATAATGAGTATTATTACAAAAATATGACTGAAGGCCGACTAAATAAGATACTGCGGAAGCTTCGAAGATAAATGAGTCCATCCAACTCCACGGCAAAACTGAGTGCATGTCAACCCTCGTTTGAAAACTCTGCAACATGAGACGTTGCAGCCATGTAGGTCAGCACATTTGAATATGCTAGCAAAGTCACACTATAGCAATAACGATGAGCAAATATCTACCACTACATGCATATTTGGCTGGTGGAGGCTCTAAGTTTGTTTTTTTGTATAAAGCTATTTTTTCCTAGAACAAAGGAATACACTTTATTTACTACTAAGTTAAAATAATCAATATTGAGAAGGTTCCTCCATCTCAATCCCAAAATCACCAAAGTCATTAGTAACCCAACAATTTAACTTAATAGAGTGATGAGATCAATCAATAATTCAAATACCAGGATACTTAAGATGTCCATAACCGGGGACACGGTTAACCTTGATTAGTTTGTACACTCTGCAGAGGTTTGCGCACTTTTCCCCACAAGACTCGACCACTTCCATGATCGGAAGATCGATACATAGCCTTGCAGAAGCATTAACTCTTTACTCAGTGTAGACCGGTACACCTACTTTCTCCTACATCTGCTAGTCCACCACTGAAAGAGGTCACACAACTAATTCAACTATGCCAGAGCCCATAATGGATTGTGGCTGCAAACGGAAGCTTCTAGGAATGAATAATTATATGATCCCTTTGAGCCTAGGTGGCATTCCATAGGATGATCACACGGTTCCTCCGGGATCTCGTAGGACAACACTGGATTCTCCAGGTGCTCTACAACCAATCCACCCACATGTGTATTAATGTTGCCACCTTAAACTTTCCCTTAGCTGTTGTTACTCTCGCAACTTTCATGAATCTCACATACCAATCCACGTCTACGAGCATGGCTAAGCAATAAGTAACAAAACATATTCTCGGGGTGATCACAAGTCATAGGTTCCTACCTCATGAACTACATAGCATAACCACAAGTATCCAAGTCCTACTCATGCAAATCTTAGAGGGTATAACTAATGCAAGTAAAACTAGGTATTGAAGAGTATGATCAAAGTGTAACTTGCCTTGCTAATGATCGTTAAACCCTAGAGACACATAGTAGCAAGCTTCGAACTCCGGAAAGTCTATCGCAAACAAACAATAGCATGCATAAGCACTCATGAACAAGATTCAGAGAAAAGATCTCGAAAAACTTTGAAAAGAAGCAAATAGCTCTTGCAACAGAAAACAATTTTCGACAATACAAAAATTATGTGGATTATATCTTAAGAGAAATTTTAGGTCAAGAGCTTCGATTTGCAAAAAGAATCAACTCAAACGGAGTTACGAAACTCAAGATGTGATCAAAATAAATTCAAATTCAAATCGGTTTGAATTTAAAATTTAAAACTTTCAAAAATGAATTTGAGTTGGTTTTATGGATATATGAGATCATACTGAAGAGTTTGGCGTTGGTTTCATCCAATTCGGACAAACGAGTAAAAATTAATAAGCGTTTGAAGATCATGGACTAAATTGTCAAAATTTTACTAGTGAATAGGTCCCTGGCAGAAAATAAAAGGAAAAGAAAAAACTAACGAACGAACGTTCGCTAAAAAGATATAAACAGAAAACGTTCACTAATAAAATAAAATAAAATAAAAACAAATCGGGTTTTAAAAGAAAAGCCGAAAAAAAGAAACAGATCGGTCAGGCAATTTTTTTACCGGTCCGGGCGGTTCGACGGTTTCGTTGACGACGACGGCGGCTGCAGCGAGGGGCGGCGGCGACTACGCGGCGGCAGGGCTGCTGCTGGGCGCGGTGGCGAGCGGCGGCGGCGGCGGCTTTGCACGACGGCAAGCGGCGGTGGAGTGGCGAGCGAGTCGGGGCGGCGGCGGGTGAGGAGGAGGAGAGGGCCGAGGTGCCCTATTTATAGGAGGGGGCAGAGGTGGCGTGGGGGAGGGGAAAGGCGGCGGCGAAGTCAGACACGGCGGCGGGGTGCGTGGCGGTGGCGGACTCCGGCGGGAGTCCTGCCTAGGGACGGAGGCGAGGCGGCGGCTCGCTGGGCCGGCTAGGCTGGCGCGGCCTAGTTCGGTCGGCCCGAGCTGGTTTTTTTTCTTCGAAAATATGAAATTTTAGAAAAGCATAATAAATATATTTTTTAAAATCACAGAAAAATTCTCACATAACTATAGCCTTATTAGTGACCTTGTGAACATTTTTGTGGGCCTAAATGCCTAAAATAAAAACAAACATTTTAGTACTAATAAAATTTCAATAAATAAATATTTTTTGCAAATAAAAATCCAATAAATATATTTTTACTCAAATTTCAATTTCCAACATTTTTATTCTATTTTTTTGAAGAAGTCATATTATCTTCTCTCATTATTTTATTTATTGTGAAAATGTTAGAAATGAAAATTGGCAAAAATTTATATTTGATCCAACCCCACTTGGAAAGAAATAAAATTGTGGGTCCCTTTTGGGGAAACTTCAAACTCTCTCGTTTGGTCCTTAAGTTGCTTAAAGTCTCTTGGATCAATTTCCAACAAAATCCAAATTAAAAAATTCTCAAATGATGAATGCATATGAATGATCTATATGATAACATCCAAATTGAAAATTGGGATGTTACAATGAATCGTGAAAAACCCGTGATAGATGAAATTATTTACAATAGTGATTATGCGCTAAGGCATTTGCTTGGGGATAATATAATCGTTGATGAGAATCTTAAGAAGGAAGTCCCCGTTTTAGATATAACCCAACAAGTTTTCAATAATGTTAACCAACATCACTCTTGGATTGTTGCTGGAAATCAAAGGGGATATGATGAAAACCAACTTAGAAATGCTAAGGTTTCTATGGATAATATGTTTTATGTTGTCTTTACAAAACCCCATGACAAGAACACCCCTAAGAAATTGGAAAATAAAGATGACACAACTTCGATCCTTGCTTTATTCCTAGCTAAGGGCGTAAAACGATAGCGCTCGTTGGGAGGCAACCCAACTTGTATCTTTTTGTTTTTTGGTTTTCTGGCTGTTTTCAATAAAATACCCATTAATACCTCTGTTTAGATGTGTTTTTGTGGTTTGAATAAATGTTTGTGCCAAGCAAAGCCTTTAGGATCATGTTGGGTGTTAGTAGATTTGATCTTGCTGAAAAACAGAAACTTCTGCACTCACGAAAAAAATCTCATTTTTAACAAAAATGTGTTTCTGAGTTAATTCTTTTTGCAGAAGATTAATATAATTTGTTTTCGCGTGGTCCTAATTTTTCAAAAAAAAATAGAGTTACAGAAGTATTCGAAATTTCCAGATTGCTACATACTGTTCTGTTTTTGACAGATTCCGTTTTCTTTGCGTTGTGTGCTTGTTTTGATGATTCTATGGTTTTCTTTGATGAGTTTTTGCCATAGAAAAGTTGGAATACAGTAGATATAATGCATGAATAAAATATGAATTGGTTTGCTATAGTACTTATAGTAGTGATTTGTTCTCTTATACTAACGTATCTCACAAAGGTTTTTGTCGAGTTTTGTGTGATTGAAGTTTTCAAGTTTTGGTTGATGTTATGATGGATGAAGGAATATTGAGTAAGAAGAGCCTAAGCTTGGGGATGCCCATGGCATCCCAAGCTATTATCCAAATAGAAGCAAGCAACTAAGCTTGGGGATGCCCCGATTGGCATCCCCTCTTTCTTCTAACGACCATTGGTATTTTACTCGAAGCTATATTTTTTTGTCACATACTATGTGTTTAGCTTGGAGCGTCTTGTATGATATGAGTCCTTGCTTGTTTTCTTTTGCTTTTTAAGTCTTGAATGCTTGCTGGTCACACCTATTTGAGAGAGCCATAATTATGCCATGACTTTTTAGAATACCTCTCTTTGCTTCACTTAAATTTTTATGAGCTATGGATTTGCTCTAGTGCTTCACTTATATCTTTTTGAGCCCGGTGTGCTTTAATATTTTTGAAGAAATGCTCTCTTGCTTCACTTAGATTTATTCGAGAGTTAGTAATTTTTTTAAGAAATTCTCTCTTGCATCACTTAAATTATTTTGAGAGAAAAAAAATTATGCTGATGATCTTGACTTATATTTGTTGGAGCTTATCAAAAGCAACACATGAAAATTACTAAAAAAGTGATAGATATCCAAGAAGGATATAATAAAAACTTTCATGAAGTTCATTGGACAAAATAAACTCGATTCCTTGTAATAGTTTTGAGATATGATGATGTGATATCTGAGTAATGTTGATGAGTAATTATGCTTTAGTAAGAATATTGGTGTTAAGGTTTGTGATTCCCTATGCAAGCACGAAAGTCAATAATCATGCAATGAAATTACATCCTACTTGTGGTGCATTATTCGGTGTTAATTATGCTTAATGCTCGCTTATGAGATTAGTTGTTTCTTGGTTGGTCGCTTCCCAATCTTTTGATAGCCTTCATTTCGCACTAAGTATGATCACTACTTGTGCATCCAAAATCTTTTAACACGGTTTTGCCACATGAGTCCACTATACCTACGTATATGCGGTATTCTTTTGCCGTTCTAAGAAAATTTGTATGTGCCATCTCTAATTTTCGAAATAAATTTTCTTTGCGTGCTTGTACCGCTCACGAGGCGGTGAGGGGTGGCTAATATTTTCCATGCTAGATGTGTTATTCTCATGATGAGTGTTTACTCACTTGTCACGGCACGAGAGTAAGGAAAAGGTATTAGGGATGCCCAGTCCCGAAATGAAAAATGAATTTACTTTATGTTGTCAAATAATTTTATCTCGCAATTTAATCTTTGAGCTCTAGCACCTCTACAAATCCCTACTTCCCTCTGCGAAGGGCCTTTCTTTTACTTTATGCAATTTTTATTTTGAATTTGAGTATCCATCTTCTCTTATAAAGCACCAACTAGGAGGCACTATGATTGTACCTGGGTATTGGGCGAGTGTGTTTCATGAATGGATAAATGGTTGAGCATGATGGGCTAGGGATAACTTATTTTAGCATTGATATTTTGAAAGACATGATTGCTTGATAATATGTTTGAGTATTTAAATCTCATGTCAAAACTAGACTATGGCTTTGAACCATATAAAAGTCCAAATGTGCATGCTATAAATAAAAGAATATGATATGACATGATAGGTAGCATTCCACATCAAAAATTCTGTTTTTATCATTTACCTACTTGAGGACGAGCAGGAATTGAGCTTGGGGATGCTGATACGTCTCCAATGTATCTATATTTTTTTATTGTTCCATGTTGTTATATTATCATTCTTGGATGTTTTACAATCAATTTATATCATTTTTTGATACTAACCTATTGACATAGTGCCAAGTGCCAGTTGTTGTTTTCTGCATGTTTTTTTACATCGCAAGAAATCAATACCAAATGGAGTAGAAATGCAGCGAAACTTTTTGTTGATTTTTTTGACCAGAAGATATCTAGTGGGCCGGAGAAGCGCCTGGGGGTGCTCCGAGGGGAGCACAACCCACCAGGGCGCGCCAGGAGGTCCAGGCGCGCCTTGGTGGGTTGTGCCCACCTCGGGTGCCCCCCCCCCCCCGGACCTCCTCTTTGCTCTATAAATACCAAAATATTCCAGAAACCCTAGGCGAGTCGACGAAAATCAATTTGAGCCACCGCAAGTTCCAAAACCAGTAGATGCAATCTAGACACCATCATGGAGGGGTTCACCACTTCCATTGGTGCCTCTCTGATGATGTGTGAGTACTTCCTTTTAGACCTACGGGTAGTTAGTAGCTAGATGGCTTCCTCTCTCTCGTTTGATTATCAATACAGCGGTCTCTTGGAGATCCATATGATGTAACTCTTTTTGTGGTGTGTTTGTTTGGATCCGATAAACTTTGAGTTTACGATCAGATCTATCTGTTTATCCATGAAAGTTATTTGAGTCTTCTATTATCTCTTATATGCATGATTTCTTATAGCCTCATATTTATTCTCCGATATTTGAGTTTTTTTGGCCAACTTGATTTATTTATCTTGCAATGGGAAGAGGTGCTTTGTAGTGGGTTCGATCTTACGGTGCTTGATCCCAGTGACAGAAGGGGAACCGACACGTATGTATCGTTGCTACTAACGATAAAACGATGGGGTCTATTTCTACATAAATAGTTCTTGTCTAAATCATGTCATCGTTCTTATTGCATTACTCCGTTTTTCCATGAACTTAATATACTAGATGCATGCTGGATAGCGGTCGATGTGTGGAGTAATAGTAGTAGATACAGGCAGGAGTCGGTCTACTAATATTGTACGTGATTGTAGCGACCACGAACCGAATGGACCAAAGTCTCTGTGTTTCAGTGTCATCCCTGGATCGGTAATGCTGACACACACAGTACTTGAAGGATTTATAGTAGAGTGGCAATCACACACTTATTACATCGAGTGTCTCCAAAGAGAACTTATGACAAAAGTCTATGGCTTAAGGCCATCTAACAAAATAACAGCGGAAGGCTTGGAAGATAAGTGAGTCCATCAACTCCAACGGCATAGCTGAGTGCATGACAAACGACCTAGAACGTCTTACTCCTCGTCTGAAAAGTCTGCAACGTAATATGTTGCAGCCCGAAACGGGTCACCACATGGAATATGCTGGCAAGATAACACAGAAGATGCAAGTAACATAAATAAAGGCTACACTATATGCATATTTGGCTGGTGGAGGCTCTAAGGTTAAAGTTTTTGCGTAAAGCCAATTTTTTCCTACAACAAAGGAATAAATTTTATTTTAACTATCATGGTAGTTGAAACATCATTGAGAAGGTACCTCCAACTCAATCCCAAATTAAAGTAATCATTAACCCAACAAATTAAACTTTAGAGTGATGAGATCAACCAATAATTCAGGTACCAGATACTCAAGATGTCCATAACCGGGGACACGGCTAATCATGATCAGTTTGTACACTCTGCAGAGGTTTGTGCACTTTTCCCCACAAGACTCGATCGCCTCCGTTTAATTTCTCGCACTGCATGGTGTTTGAGAAACGGATGACCGAGACACAGTCTTTCAGAAGCATTAACTCTTTACCCCGGGTAGACCGGTACACCTACATTCGCTACATCTGCTAGTCTACCACTGAAAGAGATCACACAACATACTCAACTATACCAGAGCCCATAACGGCTTGTGGCTGCACATGGAAGTTTCTAGACATGAAAATATCATATGATCCCTTTGAGCCTGGGTGGCATTCCAATAGGGTGATCACACAGTTCCTCCGAGATCCCCTAGGACAATACTAGTTTCTCCAGGTGCCCGGCAACCACTGGGTACTCCAGGGTGCCACAACCAATCCACCCAGATGTGTATTAAATTTCCACCTTAAAGTTTCCCTTAAATAACACTCACATCTTTCATGAAACTCTCATACCAATCCACGTCTACAAGCATGGCTAAGTAATAAGTAACAAAGCGTATACTCCCCCTTGGTTGATCTCAAGTCATTGGGTTCCTACCTCATGAACTACAAAGCATCATATTATGTAACCAGTCCTACTCATGCAAGTGTTTGAGGATATAACTGATGCAATGAAAACTGGGTATTGGAAAGTATGATCAAAGTGTGAACTTGCCTTGCTGACGATTCGCAAAACTTAGAGACTCGTAGTAGCACGCTTCACAGTCCGGGTATTCTATCGCAAGCAAACAATAGCATACATAAGCAAACAAGCAATGATGCACAAACAAAACTCCAAAATATAAGATATAACCAGAAAGTTCAACTTAGGAACTCCCGTTTGCAAAAAGAATCAAATTGAAAGAAGCAACGAAACTCAAACTGTGAAAGAAACGAGCTTCGATCACTAATTTGATCTAGGTCAAATTTTACAGTAGCCAAAACTTTGTTCAAGTTGGTTAAACGGAAAGAGGGCGTCGAGGCGAAGATCTGGGATTTTGAATCACCTGATTCCGACTCTCGTGCCAAAAGAAAAACGAAAAACAAGATCAGGGCAGAACTCGCGATCGAAAATAATCGCGGATAAATACCCCGAAAAAGAAAACTGACGAACAGGCTAACGAACGAACGCTTGTTGTCTGCTTCTTAACGGCGAACAACATTCGTTAAAACGAACGTACGGACGAACGTCCGCTAAATAACTAAACCAGAGAAAAACCGATCTAACCACAAAAAAACGGATCTAGGGTTTCTCGAAAAAAAACGATCGGTTTCTTTTTTTTTTGAAAAAATTGACGGTTGCGGAACGGCAGCGGCTACCTCGAGAAGCGGCTGCGGCGGGCTCCGGCGGTCGATGATGAGGCGGCAGTGGTTCCGGCGGCGGCTCCGGCGGGCGGCGGCTACGCGGGGGGCGGTGGCCAGCGCGGCGGCGGCGGCGGGCTGCGAGGGCGACGGCGGCGCGAGCAGGCGGCGGCGGCGCGGCTCGGCTAGGGTTTCGGGGCGAGGGGGGCTGGCGGCAGTAGGGCCTTGGGCTTTAAAGGCCCGGCTAGGAGAGTCCTAGTCGGGTACGGCCCAAAGGCGGTTCCCCCTTCTTCTTTTTTTAAACGAGTCCTCGCGTAGTAAAACGGGCGAAAAAAATACTAAACGGAGTCCAAAAAATCCGAAATAAATTTTCACCGTCCTCTAATAATATTGAGGACAAAATGAACATTTTTCCTGGACCTAAATGCAATTTTGAAAAACGCATATTTTTCCTATGCAAATAAAATCGCAAATAAATCCGAATAAATACCAAAAGTGATTTTAATATTTTTCCTCCAATATTTCTGTTATTTTGGAGAAGTCATATTATCTCCGCTCATATATTTTATTTAGAAATATTTTTAGGAGAGAAAAATAATTAAAACCAACACTATCCTCGTACCGGTATTCGAGTAAACTCAAATACAAAAACGGTAGAATTCCCAACTCTCTCCGTAGGTCCTTGAGTTGCTTAGAATTTTCGAGGATCGCCACGAAAAAAAATGCAGAGACATATGCAATGCAATATGATCTATGTATAACATTCCAAATTGAAAATTTGGGATGTTACAAACCTACCCCCCCCTTAGAATGAATCTCGCCCTCGAGATTCGACTGGGCTAGAGAACAGGTGTGGGTGGTCCTTGCGTAGATCATCTTCTCGTTTCCAGGTGGCTTCTTCCTCGGTGTGGTGACTCCACTGAACTTTGCAAAACTTGATAACCTTACTGCGGGTGACTCTGCTCGAAATTCGAGAATCTTTACAGGTTTCTCCTCATAAGTCAGATCACTATCCAACTGAATTGCTTCCAGGGCTATTGTGTCTCTAAGCGGGATATCGGCCATCTCCGCATGGCACTTCTTAAGCTGCGAAACGTGAAACACATCGTGCACTCCTGACAATCCTTCGGGCAACTCCAACTTATAGGCAACCTCTCCCATGCGTTCCAAAACACGGTAAGGTCCCACAAATCTCGGGGCTAGTTTTCCATTAACTCCGAAACGTTTAACTCCTCGCTGAGGCGATACTCTCAAGTACGCTCTGTCTCCGATTTCGTAAGCTATCTCATTGCGCTTCGAGTCTGCGTAACTCTTCTGTCTGGATTGAGCTACCTTCAGTCTATCCCGAATCAGCTTAACCTTCTCTTCAGATTCTTTGATCAAGTCTGGTCCAAACAACTGACGGTCTCCAACTTCATCCCACATTAACGGCGTTCGGATCTCCTTCCGTACAATGCTTCGAACGGTGCCATCTTCAAACTGGCCTGGTAACTGTTGTTGTACGAGAACTCCGCGTAGGGCAAATTACCATCCCAACTAGATCCATAATCTAGCGCACAAGCTCTCAACATGTCCTCCGGAATCTGGTTGACTCTCTCAGTTTGTCCATCTGTCTGTGGGTGAAACGTTGTACTAAATTCCAGCCTTGTTCCCAAAGTTTGGTGGAGCTGATGCCAAAACTTTGAGGTGAACTGTGTTCCTCTATCTGATACAATGGTCCTCGGAACTCCGTGCAGACATACGATCCTGGTCATTTATATCTTGGCCAACTTCACACTGGTGTATGTGGTCTTCACAGGGATAAAGTGGGCTACTTTGGTCCAACGGTCCACTACTACCCAAATTGAGTCATATCCTGATTTGGTCCTGGGCAATCCGGTGCTAAAGTCCATGCCAAGCTTCTCCCACTTCCATTCGGGTATCGGCATGGGCTGCAGCAATCCTGCTAGTTTTTGATGCTCTGCCTTTACTCTCTGGCATACATCACATACGGCTATATACTCGGCAATATCCTTCTTCATTCCCGTCCACCAGAAACGTTCCTTCAAATCCAAATACATCTTGGTGTTTCCGGGGTGTATCGAGTATGGTGAATCATGTGCTTCCTGCAGTATCAACTTCCTGATCTCCGGGTCGTTGGGCACATAGATTCGATCCTCAAGCCACAAGGTGTCGTGTTCTTCTTCACGAAATCCTTTAGCTTTTCCTTCACTCATCCTCTTATTTATCTCAGCAATCTCCTTGTCCTCCTTCTGGGCTTCACGTATCTTTCCCAGCAATGTTGACTGAACCTCCAACGTTGCAACGAAACCTCTAGGAACTATCTCCAAACAAAGCTCCCTGAGATGTTCTGCTAACTCCTGTGGCAATCCCCCTTTTACTAGGGTATTTGCATAACTCTTCTGGCTCAAAGCGTATGCCACGACGTTGGCCTTTCCGAGGTGATAGTGCAGCTTCATATCATAATCCTTTATGAGCTCCAACCATCTCCTTTGTCTGAGGTTCAGCTCCTTCTGAGTGAAAATGTACTTCAAACTCTTGTGATCCGTATACACATCACAACGATTTCCAATAAGGAAATGTCTCCAGGTTTTGAGTGCGTGCACAACAGCTGCTAACTCCAGATCGTGCATCGCATAATTCAACTCGTGCGGTCATAGCTGTCGAGATGCAAAGGAAACAACACTTCCATCCTGCATAAGTACTCCTCCAAGTCCTAAGCGTGAAGCATCGCAGTATACTTGGAAATCCTTGCGTATATCTGGCAAGATCAGTACTGGGACTATCGTCAACCGTTTCTTCAACTCCTGGAAACTCTCTTCACACTCTTCAGTCCAATTGAACTTTGTCTCCTTCTTCAACAATGTCGTCATTGGCTTAGCAATCTTGGAGAAATTTTCTATGAATCTCCGGTAGTATCCCGCGAGTCCAAGAAAACTGCGAATCTCTCCAACTGAAGTGGGTGCCAACCATTTAGTGACTGCCTGCACTTTGACGAGGTCCGCTGCTATACCTTCTCCCGATATAACATGCCCTAGGAATCCAACTTCCTTCAACCAAAACTCACATTTGCTAAACTTGGCATACAACTGATGTTCTCTGGGTTTCTCCAATACCAAATGCAAATGCTCTGCATGTTCTTCTTCATCCTTCGAGTACACTAAAATATCATCAATGAATACCATGACAAACTTATCCAAGAACTCTATGAACACCTTGTTCATCATACTCATAAAATAGGCAGGGGCGTTAGTCAATCCAAATGACATAACCGTATACTCATACAGCCCGTACCTTGTGGTGAAGGCTGTCTTAGGTATATCCTTCTGTCGGATCTTCAACTGGTGGTATCCAGATCGTAGATCTATCTTGGAGAATACTTTCGCTCCCTGGAGTTGGTCGAACAAATCATTGATCATCGGCAGCGGGTACTTATTCTTAATAGTCACTTCATTCAGTGCACAATAATCAACGACCATTCTTAAAGATCCATCCTTCTTCTCGACCAAAAGCACTGGGACTCCCCAAGGTGATGAAGTCCGGAGAATAAATCCTTTCTCCAATAACTCCTTAATCAGCTTCTTGATCTCCTCCAGATCATTCGCTAGCATCCGATACGGTCTCTTTGATATTGGTCCGGTGCCAGGCAACAGCTCAATCAAAAACTCAATATCCATATCTGGTGGCATGCCTGGTAACTCCTCTGGAAACACATCCGGGTAATCCTTTACTACCGGCACTTCCTCCTGAACAACTCCCGTGAGAGAATGTACTTGTGTCCTTATAGGCGAATGCCTAGATACATACTTAATCCTTTTCCCCTCCGGAGTGGTAAGCAAAATAGACTTGTTGGCACAATCGATGTTACCTCCATACTTCGATAGCCAATCCATACCTAATATCACATCCAATCCTCGTGACTCCAAAACTATTAGGTCTGAGGGGAAAACATGTCGTCCAATGGTCAATGGCATTTGAAAACATCCTTGATTTGCCATATATTCCGCTCCGGGTGAACTTACTATCATGGGGGACCATGAGGACTCTAGTGGACAACTTATGTCTATTTACGAATCCCCTTGAAATGTATGAATGCGATGCACCAGTATCGAAAAGAACTACTGCGGTAAATGACTTAACCAAAAACTTACCGATTACCGCATCTGGCTGCTCTTCAACCTCCTCCACGGTCACGTGGTTCACTTGTCCTTTGTTGAACGGGTTGGGCTTCTTCCCGGCGCTTCCATTGTCGTTCCCATTCTTAGCTTCAGGGCACTCCGTGGCATAGTGTCCATTCTTCCCGCACTTGAAACAGGTGACGTGGCTCAAATCCCTCTTGGCGGGTGTGGATGGAGTAGAGAGATTCTAATTATTGTTTGCTCCATTCCCATTCCCATTCTTGGAGCCATTGTGGTTGTGGGAACTTCCTCCTGTGTGGTTGTGGCTTCCATGGTTATGGGTGTATCCTCCTGAATTCGGAGTGAATCGGGGCTTCTGCTAGGCTCCAGAATTATTCCTTCCTTGTCCATACTACCTGTTGCGGCTCTCAATCTGCTGCTACTTCCCTTCAATCATAAGAGCTTTATCTACCAACTCCTGGTAGTTGTTGAAAGTTGCCACCATCAACAGTACGCTCATCTCATCATTCAGCCCTTCCATAAATCTCTCCTGCTTAGCAGCATCTATGGCCACATCATCTGGGGCATAACAAGATAGGGTACTAAACTCATCTACGTACTGAGCCACAGTACGATTTCCTTGGCGCAAGTTGTGAAACTCCCGCTTCTTCATGCTCATAGCTCCAGTCGAGACATGGGCAGTACGGAAAGCTTGCTGAAACTGCTCCCAAGTGACATTGGCTATAGGGAAGGTGGTTGTGTAATTCTCCCACCATGCTGCGGCTGGTCTAGACAACTGGTGTGCGGCAAATCGCACCTTTTCAGCATCTGAGCAAATGGCGGTGGTCAAATCCCTTCCAATCTTGCGTAGCCAGTCATCAGCAACTATTGGTTCAATGCTGCTAGCAAACACCGGTGGTTGCAACCTTAAGAAACATGTCAGGTTGTCCACGGGTGGTGGTGGTGGAGGATTGTTATTGTTGTTCTGGTTGTTCTGAGTGTTCTGGACAAGAAGTTGCATCAAAGTGTTCTGCTGTTGGATCAACTGAGTGAGCTCAGGGGGAAACTCAAATCCGGGCTCACGTCTAGGAGGCATCTGATGGGTGTAGAGGGAAGAGATTAGAATAGAATTTAGGTCTAAGAGAAAATCGCTACCCATATGCACTTGAGACAAACACAATCATATCACACCAATCAATTTCAAGCAAGGTCTTACAAGATCTAACTAACGTTACGAAGTGCTCTGGATACTACTTTGTGGGGGAAAACTACTCATCATAAGGTGGTCATCTAAAAAATTTGATCAGCGGAAGACTCCATGATGTCTGCTCCAGCTTCATCTTCATAGTCTTTGTCTTCACTATCATCGGGGTCTGAATCCGTGTCGTCGATGATGATGTAATCTTCAGAACGAATCTCCTTGGGTTCTTCTTCCTCTTCTTCTCCTCCTGGTGCAAGATCTCCCATGAATACTCCTAGCTTCCTTGTCAAATCATCATTCTTCTCCACTAGTATCAACATCTCCTCCTCGTATCCGTCACGAGTAGACTTAAGTTCTTATTCAAGCTCCAAATTCATGTTTAGTGCCTTCTTCAAATCTATCATCCCAGCGCACATTTGGTGCTCCTGTTGTCGAATGTGCTGGTTTAACTCATAGATGAACGCTGCAATGGACCTATCCTTCCGGGTGCTGATCATGTCCCAACGCTCATCTCGGCGTCCAAAAATCTGGTAGATAGTGTCCTTCAGCTCCTATTTGTAGACTTCTCCGATTCTTCCCATAGTGATGTGGGCTGCCATACTCTTGCCTAGGCTCCAGGTTGGTGCATCAAAAGAAAACTCTATTGGCTCAGTGGATGGTGCGAAGGTTCTCCCGGGGATTTGAACTTGAATGCTCCATTGCTCCTCTTCTGGTAAAGTGGCGGTATAGGTCCCGGTAAAGCTTGGTATTCCTCTGTTCAGGTACCTAGTGACTTCCTTCAAGTGTCGTCCAAAAGGTGTGTCTTCATCTGGTTGAGTGAACTTGTTCCTTGGGTCCACCATCCTAAAGAAGTAGAAAATGGAGAGGAGTCCGAAATGAGTAGAGAAGAGTGACCTATGGTTTATCTTAGTGGTCGTGTCCTACAATCAGCGTGTGCCTTGATACCATCTTGTAGCGACCACGATCCGAATGGACCGAAGTCTCTGTGTTTTAGTGTCATCCATGGATCGGTAATGCTGACACACACAGTACTTGAAGGATTTATAACAGAGTGGCAATCACACACTTATTACATCGAGTGTCTCCAAAGAGAACTTATTACAAAAGTGTATGGCTTAAGGCCATCTAACAAAATAACAGCGGAAGGCTTGGAAGATAAGTGAGTCCATCAACTCCAACGGCATAGCTGAGTGCATGACAAACGACCTAGAACGTCTTACTCCTCGTCTGAAAAGTCTGCAACGTAATATGTTGCAGCCCGAAACGGGTCATCACATGGAATATGCTGGCAAGATAACACAGAAGATGCAAGTAACAGAAACAAAGGCTACACTATATGCATATTTGGCTGGTGGAGGCTCTAAGGTTAAAGTTTTTGCGTAAAGCCAATTTTTCCCTACAACAAAGGAATAAATTTTATTTTAACTATCATGGTAGTTGAAACATCATTGAGAAGGTACCTCCAACTCAATCCAAATTAAAGTAATCATTAACCCAACAAATTAAACTTTAGAGTGATGAGATCAACCAATAATTCAGGTACCAGATACTCAAGATGTCCATAACCGGGGACACGGCTAATCATGATCAGTTTGTACACTCTGCAGAGGTTTGTGCACTTTTCCCCACAAGACTCGATCGCCTCCATTTAATTTCTCGCACTGCATGGTGTTTGAGAAACGGATGACCGAGACACAGTCTTTCAGAAGCATTAACTCTTTACCCCGGGTAGACCGGTACACCTACATTCGCTACATCTGCTAGTCTACCACTGAAAAAGATCACACAACATAATCAACTATGCTAGAGCCCATAATGGCTTGTGGCTGCACATGGAAGTTTCTAGACATGAAAATATCATATGATCCCTTTGAGCCTGGGTGGCATTCCAATAGGGTGATCACACGGTTCCTCCGGGATCCCCTAGGACAATACTAGTTTCTCCAGGTGCCCGGCAACCACTGGGTACTCCAGGGTGCCACAACCAATCCACCCAGATGTGTATTAAATTTCCACCTTAAAGTTTCCCTTAAATAACACTCACATCTTTCATGAAACTCTCATACCAATCCACATCTACAAGCATGGCTAAGCAATAAGTAACAAAGTGTATACTCCCCCTTGGTTGATCTCAAGTCATTGGGTTCCTACCTCATGAACTACAAAGCATCATATTATGTAACCAGTCCTACTCATGCAAGTGTTTGAGGATATAACTAATGCAATGAAAACTGGGTATTGGAAAGTATGATCAAAGTGTGAACTTGCCTTGCTGACGATTCGCAAAACCTAGAGACTCGTAGTAGCACGCTTCACAGTCTGGGTATTCTATCGCAAGCAAACAATAGCATACATAAGCAAACAAGCAATGATGCACAAACAAAACTCCAAAAGATAAGATCTACCCAGAAAGTTCAACTTAAGAACTCCCGTTTGCAAAAAGAATCAAATCGAAAGAAGCAACGAAACTCAAACTGCAAAAGAAATGAGCTTCGATCACTAATTTGATCTAGGTCAAATTTTACAGTAGCCAAAACTTTGCTCAAGTTGGTTAAACGGAAAGAGGGCGTCGAGGCGAAGATCTGGGATTTTGAATCACCTGATTCCGACTCTCGAGCAAAAAGAAAAACGAAAAACAAGATCAGGGCAGAAATCGCGTTCGAAAATAATCGCGGATAAATACCCCGAAAAAGAAAACTGACGAACAGGCTAACGAACGAACGCTTGTTGTCTGCTGCTTAACGGGCGAACAACGTTCGTTAAAACGAACGTACGGATGAACGTCCGCTAAATATCTAAACCGGAGAAAAACCGATCTAACCACAAAAAACGGATCTAGGGTTTCTCGAAAAAAACGATCGGTTTCTTTTTCTGAAAAAACCGACGGCGGCGGAAGGGCGGCAGCTACCTCGAGAAACGGCCGCGGCGGGCTCCGGTGGTCGGCGGCGAGGCGGCGGTGGTTCCGGCGGCGGCTCCGACGGGCGGCGGCTGCGCGAGCGGGGTGGCTGGCGCGGCGGCGGCGGCGGGCTGCGAGGGCGGCGGTGGCGCGAGCAGGCGGCGGCGGCGCGGCTCGGCTAGGGTTTCGAGGCGAGGCGGGGCTAGCGGTGGTCGGGCCTCAGGCTTTAAAGGCCCGGCTAGGAGAGTCCTAGTCGGGTACGGCCCAAAGGAGGTTCCCCCTTCTTCTTTTTTAAACGAGTCCTCGCGTAGTAAAACGTGCGAAAAAAATACTAAACGGAGTCCAAAAATTCCGAAATAAATTTTCACCATCCTCTAATAATATTTAGGACAAAGTGAACATTTTTTCCGGACATAGATGCAATTTTGAAAAACGCGTATTTTTCCTATGCAAATAAAATCGCAAATAAATCCGAATAAATACCAAAAGTGATTTGAATAGGTTTCCTCCAATATTTCTGTTATTTTGGAGAAGTCATATCATCTCCGCTCATATATTTTGTTTGTAAATATTTTTAGGAGAGAAAAATAATTAAAACCAACTCTATCCTCGTACCGGTATTCGAGTAAACTCAAATACGAAAACGGTAGAATTCCCAACTCTCTCCGTAGGTCCTTGAGTTGCTTAGAATTTTCGAGGATCGCCACGAACAAAAATGCAGAGAAATATGCAATGAAATATGATCTATGTATAACATTTCAAATTAAAAATTTGGGATGTTACAGTGATGCGTATATAATGATCATTGCCTGGATATCATCATGATTATTTGAAGTTCTATCAATTGCCCAATAGTAATTTGTTCACCCACCGGTTGCTATTTTCTCGAGAGAAGCCACTAGTGAAACCTATGGCCCCCGGGTCTCTTTCTCATATTATTTGCCTTTGGGGTCTACTTTTTCTTTGCTTTTATTTTCAGATCCATTAAACCAAAAATACAAAAATACCTTGCTGCAATTTATCTTATTTGGCGTTCGATCTATCAATATTTACAACTCTCTCACGTGTTTTACCCGAAAGGGATTGACAACCCCTTTTACACGTTGGGTTGCGAGTATTTGTTATTTGTGTGCAGGTGCCCTTTACGTTGTGTTGCTTGGTTCTCCTATTGGTTTGATAACCTTGGTCTCATCACTAAGGGAAATACCTACCGCTGTTGTGCTGCATCATCCCTTCCACTTTGGGGAAATACCGACGTAGTTCTAGCAGGCCATCATAGTCACATCCATGTTCCTCCAATGGTGATTAAACCAAAGAAAAAGAGACCAAAGCTATGATACCAATTGAAAGGATCGAAGAAGAGGTGTCTAGAGGGGGGTGATTAGACCCTCAACAAGAAAGGTAGCAGTTTTAAATTTCTTTAAGTTGAGGTGGAGTCTTAGCACAAAATTGAGCATTCACAATACATTTCAAGAAAGCATAGCAACAGTATAAGCAGCGGAAAGAGTAAAACATGCTAGTTGCAGGAAAGTAAAGGGAGAGGCGTTGATGGAGACTTCAAACCACGAAGGGTAACGGCTGCGCGAGTCCACGGAGGGCTCCACCCATGAAGTGTGCACGAAGAAGCAACCTTGTCTATCCCACCATGGCCATCGCCCACGAAGGACTAGCCTCACTCGGGTAAATCTTCATGAAGTAGGCGATCTCCTTGCTCTTACAAAATCCTTGGTTCAACTCCACAATCTTGTTGGAGGCTCCCAAGTGACACCTAACCAATCTAGGAAATACCACTCTCCAAAAGGTAATAAATGGTGTGTTGATGATGAACTCCTTGCTCTTGTGCTTCAAGTGATAGTCTCCCCAACACTCAACTCTCTCTCTCTCACACAGATTTGGATATGGTGGAAAGATGATTTGAGTGGAAAGCAACTTGGGGAAGGCTAGAGATCAAGATTCTTGTGGTAGGATTGGTATATCTTGGTCTCAACACATGAGCAGGTGGTTCTCTCAAAAATTCCGTAGTGGAAGTGTAGGCACGTTCTGATGTCTCTCTCTCAAATGGAGATGGGGGTGGAGGGGTATATATAGCCTCCACACTAAATCAAACCGTTACATGCATTTGACCCAACTCGGTCAGACCGAATAGGAGAACTCGGTGAGATCGAAGTAGTTCAAAATGTGAACGTTAGGAATCTCAGTGGGGCCGACGTGATCAACTCGGTGGGACCAATGTGCTGGGGCTAGGGCAAAACCTCATCTTGGTGAGACCAATAGCATGAACTCGGTGGGACCGATTTCAGCAAAGGATCAAATAGAGAATTGGTCGAGCAAACTTGGTGGGACCGATTGCACATTTAGGTGAGAGCGAAATAATTACGACAGGATCACAGAGAGTTTGCAAGGCCATCTCGGTGAGACCGAGATCCGTATCGGTGTGACCGAATTGTCTAGGGTTTCTGGCAGTGGCTATGTCAAATGAACTCGGTGGCGTCGGATGGATCAAATCGGTGGGGCCGAGTTTGACTTTAGGTTTTGGACATATGTGGAATATGAGAAAGTGGCTGAGGGTTTTGGAGCAATATCACTAAGCACTTGAGCAATCAGATCATTAAGCAACACCTCATCCCCTTTTAATAGTATTGGCTTTCCTATAGACTCAATGTGATCTTGGATCACTAAAATGGAAATGTAGAGTCTTGAGCTTTTGCCAATCTTTGTCCTTAGCATGTTGAAGGGGTTCCACATCCTCTTGTCCTTGACAACTTGAAAGGGTTCCACATCCTCTTGTCCTTGCCACTCCAATGTTGAACTTATCTGGAATACACTAGGTAAAGGTATTAGTCCAACGGGGGATATGTTGTCATTAATTACCAAAATCACCTAGGGAGCACGTGTGTTTTCAGAATCCAAATCAGCAAATTGGCTTATGTGGCAATGAGTTAATGAGGAGAGAGATAGTTTGAGTATAACTTAGCTAGTTACTGTAACATCACATGTCCCAATGCAATATGAGTCTATAGCCTAGTAAATGAAGATTTGCATGACCACACTTATGTTACTATCCACTATGAAGGAAGTAACATAGTCTAGGGATATGTGTATGTTACTAGTGTATGTTACTCTCCGTTGTGGCTAGTCTTAGTCTTAAACCCCATGAAGAAGTCCCATCGAAAGGAATAGCCATCCTCTACACGTGCTCCTATGTAAAATGAGTAAATGAGAGAAAACGAGAAAGAGACAAAGTAAAAAAAGCACCAGCCTAAGAGCCAGCCCTATTGTATCAATGAATGATATTTCTACGTCGTGATTGACATGGCTATATTATTAACCAAGTTGCGAAGGTAGCAAAGGATTTTTATTTATTTGCGGAGGTATCAGCGGATGGATATTTAAGGAGTTAAATGATGGCTGCCTCCTCGGTTAAACATAGAGAAAGGTGGGCCTCATGATTTGATGACTCATTAGTCATTATTACTGCCTATACTCTTTGGCCATATAATAACCACGTGGTAGAGTAGTTGTCTATACGTTTAATAACCATGCTCGAAGAGAAGAGGTGCACGCACCTGATACGTCCAAAACGTATCTATAATTTCTGCTTGCTCCATGCCTCTTTTGGGTGATATTGCTATGATATTTATACACTTCCATACACTTTTGATCATATTTGGACTAACCTATTAACTCAGTGCACCCCAGTGCCAGTTTCTGTTTTCTGCTGTTTTTGTATTTCAGGTTTTCCCATTACGAGAACTTCCAGAAAAATCCCGGAAAAATTATATAAAAAATCAGCGTTTCAGAAGCTTCCCGGCACCCGAAGTAGAGCCGGAGGGGGGCCACCAGGGCTCCAGGCGACATGGTGGCGCGGCCCCCCTCCTGGCCGCGCCGGGGGGGGTGCCTGGGCCCCCCAGGCCTCCGCTGATGCCCCCCTTTGGCATATATTTATATCGTGTCCCGAAACCCTCGAGACGGGAACCCTTTTTCGCGATCTCATCTCTGGTCCGCCGCCGCCGCGCTTCCAAGATCGGGAGCACCAGGAGAACTCTTCCCGGCACCCTGCCGGAGGGGAGGATCACCACCGGGAGCCTCTCCACCACCATGGATGCCTCCCGGATGAGTTGTGAGTAGTCTCCCTTGGACCATGGTTCCATGACCAGTAGCTATGTGATGTTCTCCTCCCCTTCTTGTGCTTCACTAATTAGTCCTCGTGAGCTGCCCTACATGATCGAGGCACATATGTAATCATTATGCTGTTGCTATGTTGAGTTTGCTGGGATCCGATGGATTGTGAGATTATGTTCAGATTGTGTTTGAGTAATATATTTGATCTACCTCTTTTATATTTATGTTCGTAAGTAATTCTTGCATGTTCTCCGTTGTTATTTATTGCTTTGGCCAAGTAGTAGGTAGTGACTCCAAGAGGGAACGTTATGCTTGATTGTGGGTTCATGCCCCTCGATGACTAGCTTGAGTGACAGAAACATGAGTCTAGGGGATGTGCTATTGCCACAAGGGGGAAAACAATGGTGCTTGTGCCCGCGGGTGCAAGGATTGTTTACTTTACGCAAAGTTCTTTTAATGCAGTTGTCTGTTGCTTTGAGTTTACACTATGGGTGGGACTCGCAACTTAATACCAGCGAGATGTTCTGGATAGATATCTCAAGGTGGATGATTAGTAGTAGATGCAGATGGATTTCGGTGTACTTGCCTTGGCGTACCGCCCATGCTTTGAACCTCTACCTTTCTTGTAACATAGTTAGCATTGGTTTGCGCACATAATTATGTCAATTGCCCAGCTGTAATTCGTTTACCTCACATGGCTGTTTTATCGTCCTTTGGGAGAGAGACATCACTAGTGAACATCATGGGACCCCGGTCCATATTACCATCACTGATCACATCCGCTATTTACTTTCCGTTTTTATTTACTATTTGCAGCATTACCTATCACTATTATCACTTGCGTTTGATCCTTTGTAAACTACAAGGCCGGAGGGATTGACAACCTCTCTGTACTCGTTGGGAGCAAAGTTATTTGTATCTGTGTGCAGGTCCACATTGATTGCTAATATCTGGCGCCGTTAGCAGTTGACACCTTCTTGTTGAAACTGGGAGTCTCAGGGGAAATCGATCCTTGGTATCTTTGCCAAGGGAAAACTTCCGCTACACTGCATCTCAAACCTTCCACTTGGGGTAACCAACGAGGGGCGAGAAGCCATCAAGCAAAATTTTCTGGCGCCGTTGCCGGGGACTCCACTCTTCAATATAGGGGAGTTGCACGCTATCTTTTACTTTTGCTTTTTAGTCTTGTTAGTTTACCTTTCAGTTTTTGCTTTAGTATCTTTTATCGAAAATCACAAAAATAGTTATCTTGCTTGCCTGCTACTGTGGGTTCCACCGAGAACACCAAGTTGTGTGACTTCACTAGTCACAACAACGATGACTTTATCTGCACACCCATCACTACACCTGCCACTTCAGCACCTTCGTATGAAATTAAACCTGCTTTATTGAACTTAGTCATGAAAGATCAATTCTCCGGTGCTGGAGATGATGCTGCTTTACACTTAAACAATTTTGTTGAACTCTGTGATATGCAAAAGTACCAAGAAATAGATGGTAATATTGTTAAGCTTAAGCTTTTTCCTTTCTCCTTGAGAGGAGGAGCTAAAATTTGGTTTCAGTCTTTGCCTAGAAATAGCATAGATTCATGGGACAAGTGCAAAGATGCTTTTATTGGAAAATACTATCCACCTGCTAAAATTATCCAACTAAGAAGTAACATAATGAATTTTAAACAATTGGATAATGAACACGTTGTCCAAGCTTGGGAACGTATGAAATCTCTTATCAAGAACTGCCCTACTCATGGTTTGACTACTTGGATGGTTATCCAAACTTTTTATGCAGGCTTGAACTTTACCTCGCGGAACTTGTTAGATTCGGCCGCGGGAGGAACCTTTATGTCAACTACACTTGGTGCTGTCACAAAGCTTCTCGATGAGATGATGACAAACTATTCCCAATGGCACACCGAACGCGCTCCAACAGGTAGGAAGGTAAACTCTGTCGAGGAGATTTCGTCCCTAAATGAAAAAGTTGACTTGATCATGTCTCTACTTTCGAAGCAATCTTCTGTTGATCCTCGTGATGTTCCTTTAAATTCTTTGATTGCTCAAGAACAAGTAGATGTGAATTTTATCTCTAGAAACAATTTTAACAACAATGCTTATAGGAGTAATTTTGGTAGCAATCCTAGACCGTTCCCCACTAATTCCTATGGGAACAACAATGCTTATCCTAGCACCAAGAACTCCACTACTGAACTAGAGATTATGCTTAAAGATTTCATCACTACCCAAAAAGCCTTTAATAAGAGTGTAGGAGAAAAACTAAACAAACTAGATGATCTCTCTTCGAAGGTAGACAATTTAGCCAATGAGGTAGAATTGCTTAAAATTAGAACTTCTCCTCTTGAGGAGAGGAAGGTCACTCCTATGAATGCTATTCAAGTACAAATTAATGAAAACATTATGATGTTGGCTAAACTTAAAGCGAGATGGGCTAGAGAAAGGGAGGAAGAAGATAGAATTAAGAACCTTCCTACCCACCACACTGTTGCTACTATCCAAGTTGTTGAGGATATCCAAACTCTTAGCACCCAATGCACTCCTGGTCCCAATGGACCTATTAATGGTGATGCTATGACTATAGAAACTACCAAACAAGTGAACCTAAAGGACACCACTACCACCTTACTTGATAGTAGTGACCTTGATTTTGACAATTGCACTCTTACCGAAGTTATTGATTTCCTTCACAAGATGTCTAGAGATCCCCGCACTAGCACGCTTAACCTTGCCTTCACAGAGCATATCACTAATGCTCTCATCAAAGCTAGGGAGGAGAAACTTAGAGTAGAAGCCTCCATACCTAGAAAGCTAGAAGATGGTTGGGATCCTATGATAAAAATTAAGTTGAATAACTTCTCTTGCTATGCTTTATGTGATGTTGGAGCTAGTACCTCCGTTATGCCCAAAAGAATATATGATATGCTTAAATTGAAACCTTTTGATTCTTGGTCTTTTGGTGTTCGTCTCGTTGATTCTTCCATAAAGAAACCTTTGGGGAGGATCGACGATGTTCTTATCATTGTCAATGACAATTATGTTCCCGTTGATTTTACTATTATGGACATTGAATGTGAACCTTCTTGTCCAATTATTTTGGGACGTCCTTTTCTACGCACCGTTGGTGCTATCATTGACATGAAAGAGGGGAATATAAAATTCCAATTTCCTCTCAAGAAAGGGATGGAACACTTCCCTCGAAAGAAGATTAAGTTACCTTTTGAGTCTGTTATACGGGCTAGCTATTCTTTTACTCTTGATAAAACTTGATCTTTTTGCATTATGCCTAGCTTAAAGGCATAAAAGAAAGCGCTTTTGGGAGGCAGCCCACATGAATAAAATTTTATTTTGCTTTTGTTGTGTCTTGATGTTGTTACTACAGTAGCATCATCACTGTATCTTTGCTTTTCAATTATGTGCCAAGTATAGCCTCTGATTGCAAGAAAGTTCAAAAGTTGTGACGTGCTGTCCAGGAAACAGATTCTGTCCTTGGATAGAAAAATTCGTATAAAATTACCAGATCATCTTTTTGGTCTGAATATTTTCGACAGCGTGCTCTATACAATTGTCTTTCGTGCGTCTGTTTTGAGTTTTTTGATTAGAGTTGCTGAAGTTCCCCGAAAAAATCATTTACTACCTGCTGTTCTGTTTTTCACAGATTCTGTCCTGTTTTGCCTTTCCTTCATTTTGCAAACCTTGAGCTTGCTTTTTCCTTGCAAAAACCTTTTGGCAATCTTGAGAAACAGTAGACCTTCAATAATATCTTTATTTCCAGCAAGGAACAATTATTTTATTATGGGTACTAACCTCGCTAATCAGATTATGATGAGTTATGTATGAAGGGAGTTTTCAAGTGTGCGAGGGAAGATGATAAAAAGATTCAGGAGTGTCAAACGCTCAAGCTTGGGGATGCCCCCATGCACCCCCAAGAAATATTCAAGGAGACTCAAGCGTCTAAGCTTGGGGATGCCCCCGTGCATCCCCTTCTCCATCAACATTATCAGTTCGTCTTTCGTTCCACTATATTTTTATCACTTCATGTGTTATGTGCTATGCTTGGAGCGTCTTGCTTTTAGTTTTCTTTAGCTTTTCATAACGAGTAGGAACTCAGCTTTCTTTATGTGGGAGAGAAACACGCTCCACTTCTACCTAGAACATAATATAGAATTTTCATGTCTATCTTTGTTGTGTGTGTTCTTTGTCTTTCAACAGCTACTATCATGCTTAGCTTTTAGTTTTCATGCTTATCTTTTTAAAAGAGCTTTTGCTTAGTTGGTTGCTTGAACTCTCTTTAGTTATCATGCTTGTCTTATCAAGAGAGTTTGCTTCTGTTGCATTGGTTGATATGTCTATGATAAAAATGCTACGTGCATAATGGTGCTTAGTAGTTCATGTTTTCTTATGGTTAGTCTCAAATAGCTGGGGGGTTCCCAATGTGTTATTGGAGTACCAACATGATTTGTTTGCCTATGATGTGGTATGGTTTAGTAATATCTTCCTTCAAAAATTTATTTTGATTGACTTGGCGTATGCTCACGCATATTTAAGACTGTAAAGAAAGTGTGTCAAGCCTTGATGATCTTTTGTTTCTGAGTAGCGATATAACTTACATGCCTGATTCAATGTTGCTTTGTCACTCTGCATGATTACGACCGTCATTGCCCTCTTAGTTGGTCGCTCCCAGTCTTTTGCTAACCTCCACCTGTACTAAGCAGACTGACTGCTTGTGCATCCAAATTTTTTTAAACCAGTTATGCCATATGAGTCCACCATACCTTCCTACATGGTATTTACCTGCCATTCCTAACGAAGACTTTCATGTACCATCTCGAAATTATTCAAAAAAATGCATTTCTATTTTGTGCCTCTGTTTTAAGTCCATGAGGAAGTAGTAGTTAATTCATGATATTTTTAAGTTGGACAAGCTTCACCCCGGAATTGCATGTCTAATGTGCAAACCCATAATACGAGAAGGAACTGGCATTGAGTGCGCCCGGCTCAAAATTAATATAACAAACAAACCCTCCTTCACGCTTTGTTCATGAGAAATCAGAAAACTTTGGCAGTGATAAACAAAGGAGATTAAGAGGATGTGATCGTCCTCATTCGGGAGCCGTTCCTCGAAACTTGTTCATCTCAAGAAGTAATTGAGTTATCTGCTAGCATTCGTTGACGAAACATGCATGATCTAAAAAATAATAATTATTACCTCTGTTTTTAAAACCAAGAGCTCTGGTACATGCTTTGTCTTTGTTTCCGACTACGGGTTTTCAACCTTGCCAACAAAAGCCACGGTTCGAGAGTCTCCACCTTCTTTTAAAGCACCAACTACTGAGAGCATGATTGTCATTCTGAGTGTAATGTGCATTGTCCCAAAGTAGCATTGTCTTTTGCATGATTATGATATCGTTTATTTTGAAATCATTGTATCTAGTCATCACTTAAACCTTGGAGGTGCCCCTGCATTTATGTTTTGCTTCACTAAAGGGGGCAAGCGAGATATCACTTTATCATATTTGCACACCATGCTCATTACAAATCTATTTGATGTTTCAGTATCATATTGTAAAACTTTCAGTTCTTTGTGATTTTCTCATGAGGCAACTTAATTACTACAGATTCATTGTCTCAGTAAGCTTTTATCATATGACTATGAAAAATAAAAAAAGTCCTATATGGTTAATAGCATGTCACCACAGAAATTATTCTTGTTATCATTTACCTACTCGAGGACGAGCAGGAATTAAGCTTGGGGATGTTGATACGTCCAAAATGTATCTATAATTTCTGCTTGCTCCATGCCTCTTTTGGGTGATATTGCTATGATATGTATACACTTCCATACACTTTTGATCATATTTGGACTAACCTATTAACTCAGTGCACCCGAGTGCCAGTTTCTGTTTTCTGCTGTTTTTGTATTTCAGGTTTTCCCATTACGAGAACTGCCAGAAAAATCCCGGAAAAATTATATAAAAAATCAGCGTTCCAGAAGCTTCCCGGCACCCGAAGTAGAGCCGGAGGGGGGCCACCAGGGCTCCAGGCGACCTGGTGGCGCGGCCCCCCTCCTGGCCGCGCCGGGGGGGCGCCTGGGCCCCCCAGGCCTCCGCTGATGCCCCCCTTTGGCATATATTTATATCGTGTCCCGAAACCCTCGAGACGGGAACCCTTTTTCGCGATCTCATCTCTGTTCCGCCGCCGCCGTGCTTCCAAGATCGGGAGCACCAGGAGAACTCTTCCCGGCACCCTGCCGGAGGGGAGGATCACCACCGGGAGCCTCTCCACCACCATGGACGCCTCCCGGATGAGTTGTGAGTAGTCTCCCTTGGACCATGGGTCCTTGACCAGTAGCTATGTGATGTTCTCCTCCCCTTCTTGTGCTTCACTAATTAGTCCTCGTGACCTGCCCTACATGATCGAGGCACATATGTAATCCTTATGCTGTTGCTATGTTGAGTTTGCTGGGATCCGATGGATTGTGAGATTATGTTCAGATTGTGTTTGAGTAATATATTTGATCTACCTCTTTTATATTTATGTTCGTAAGTAATTCTTGCATGTTCTCCGTTGTTATTTATTGTTTTGGCCAAGTAGTAGGTAGTGACTCCAAGAGGGAACGTTATGCCTGATTGTGGGTTCATGCCCCTCGATGACTAGCTTGAGTGACAGAAACATGAGTCTAGGGGATGTGCTGTTGCCACAAGGGGGAAAACAACGGTGCTTGTGCCCGCGGGGTGCAAGGATTGTTTACTTTACGCAAAGTTCTTTTAATGCAGTTGTCTGTTGCTTTGAGTTTACACTATGGGTGGGACTCGCAACTTAATACCAACGAGATGTTCTGGATAGATATCTCAAGGTGGATGATTAGTAGTAGATGCAGATGGATTTCGGTCTACTTGCCTTGGCGTACCGCCCATGCTTTGAACCTCTACCTTTCTTGTAACATAGTTAGCATTGGTTTGCGCACATAATTCTGTCAATTGCCCAGTTGTAATTCGTTTACCTCACATGGCTGTTTTATCGTCTTTTGGGAGAGAGACATCACTAGTGAACATCATGGGACCCCGGTCCATATTACCATCACTGATCACATCCGCTATTTACTTTCCGTTTTTATTTACTATTTGCAGCATTACCTATCACTATTATCGCTTGCGTTTGATCCTTTGTAAACTACAAGGCCGGAGGGATTGACAACCTCTCTGTACTCGTTGGGAGCAAAGTTATTTGTATCTATGTGCAGGTCCACGTTGATTGCTAATATCTGGCGCCGTTAGCAGTTGACACCTTCTTTTTGAAACTGGGAGTCTCAGGGGAAATCGATCCTTGGTATCTTTGCCAAGGGAAAACTTCCGCTACACTGCATCTCAAACCTTCCACTTGGGGTAACCAACGAGGGGCGAGAAGCCATCAGCACCCACGCATGTACTAGTAGCACTCTTCTGTCTTCCCCAACGACACACGTGACACGGTGGATCTCATTTCTGTACAGTGATGCAACCCATGTGATAATTTGGCGCGTCTGTAGTTACTCACTTAATGGAGGGTCGGGAACCATGCATGAACGGTGTCGCGTTATTTAGAATTTTTTTTGTCCAGTGGCACGTACGCAGTATAAATAGGTTCATATGGAGAAAAAAGAAACCGCTCCACTTTATACATAGCTAGGAGCCTACACGGTTGCTTGCTGGGGTTGCTCTATTCACATTCTCTCGCACAAAACGACTATGGCCACATATCTAACATCCGGGTGGATCACGTCCGCCAGGGGAAGGGGTGGATACTTTGTGTCGATGGGGTCACCGTCGCCGACGACGAAAACCCACTATTGGCGCGTCCCGACCAGGGGTCCCCTCCGTTCTCTCTCACAAAGCTAGTGTGGTTGCCTTCGTCCCTTGCTCACTGATGTGACGTGGGAAGTTGCCGCCTCCCGCCGCCCTCCTCTAAGCTAGCTAGATCCGGACATCCCGCAAGTACAACTTCCTTTACAGCCGGTTTGCACCACTGCCCCAGCTGCCCACATCGCCCCATGTGGATATTTCTCTACTTCTTTGCACCACACGTACCTCTACTGGCTTCTACTGTATTTTTGATGAGTTTATGTCTCATAAAAACTAGTCCCACACTAGTCTTATTCTAATCACACTTCAATTTCTTTGCCATAGGGATGCTCAACTCGATTTTAGTGAAACTGCACAAAATGATCCGATGGTCAAAGGGTTGCAAACTTCGTTCCTCCGGAAGGTTCAACCTCACCATAAAATTAAAGCTTGTTATGGTTTAGGGTTCAAGGCCTAGGGACTGCTTGGATCATTTTTTTCTTTAGAAGTCTCTGTTCCAAAATAAGTGTCAACTTTAGTACAAATTTGTACTAAAGTTGGCATAAAGTTGAGACACTTATTTTTGAATGGAGGGTGCATTGGCTATGATATGTGAATCATTTGGGATGCAATTGCAAGGATGCTAGTCTGTAGTCTCCTTTGTATTTGATGGAATGTTGAAAAGAAGCAACCTTGGATGCAAGATACATGAAATAGAAGCTGAAAGCTTCATAGTATTGTACATTTTTTGTTGCTTTCATGTTTTCGCTGATCTGCTGTGTTTTCGCTGATTTCGCACTCCTCCACTGTATGAGTGGAGAAAATTGTAAAGAGTGGAGATGCTCTACCTCCTTTCGCCGAAACATGGGACATCCAGCGCACGTGTCATGCACCAAAGTAAAGTTTATAGTACAAGTGAGACTCAGCACCGTCATAGCACCTCAGTAATAATGACCAATGGGCCGTCAAATCACATAGACCCAGCAGTAAGTTGGACAGACGAATCAACCATCACTCTTCGTTGAATCCGCTTCGCCCTTCAACGCATGCGCCAGTGAGAGGCCGTGTCCGCTCTTCCCGGGCATGAATGCGGCCCCGATTCTCTAGAGCGGCGCTGGCCATTTCAAGGGGGAGCGCGCGCGGGTGATGGAGGGGCCTTGGGTGGGCCAGAGTGGTCAGGAGCACGCATGGCAGATGTCCCGATCGGACACCCAGAAACGAGAGGATGCACCGACTCTTGCGGCTTTCGGAGGGTCACGCAGCCCACCTTTCCGATATTTTGACCATGTATGGTTTAGTTGTTGTTCAATATGGAGGGTCGTGTACCACACATCAACGATAGTAAGCACGACCGGGAGGCGTGCATCATTAACTGTGAGTTGACTCCTTCGAGCGTTAATTTTTCTTCACGTATTAGCATTGCCCTAGTATTTTTCTTCACTACGTTAAATAAAGAGTTCGGTTTCGTGCATAATTTAAAACAATTTTAATGGAGAGAAAAATAAAACCACTCCAGCTATATATGCTGCAGCCTTGGCGCTTGTTTTCTAGGGTTTGCTCTTTTCACACTCTCTCTCCACTATATTTATACACGATGGAGCCTCATCGCTTGTAGTTTCTCTCTTCACACTCTCTCACCCTCTCTAGATCTAAACAAGACTACGTTGGCCTCTCTCTCTCTCTCTCCCCTCACTACTGGTCAAAGAGCCGGCAGGATCCTATCTGCCGGGGAAGGGAAGGAGGCTTAACGCTGTCGCCATCGATGAGGGAGGGAATCCACTACCGGCGCGGCTATTCTCTTTCACTCAGCAGCGGTGCGGGAGGGGCTCCGACCCCTTCTTCCTCGCTGTCGTACATAGTGTGGGAAGATCGGCCTCCCGCCGCCCACTGAGCCACACCCCAAGAACCTTAAGGTATAATTTATTTAATCCACATGCATTGCTCTAGCTGCATGTGGATTTTTTCCGCTTCTGCACTCGAATCTAGGTGTTGGATCAAACAGGAAAGTAGTGGGGAAAGTTGTATAGCATCAATCTAGGATGTGGTTCAAAGAGGAAAGGAAGGGGGAAAGTAGTACAGACTGGCTATCCAACACCTACGTTGGTCAAAAAGGGAAAACAATGACAAACGAAGTACGCACATCTGTAACGAACTGATCTTTTTGTGGGTGGGGGACAAGGCTGTAGAGTTTGAGCAGGACTAGATTTGCTGCCCTCACATAGGGAAAGGTGTCTAAAGATAACAAAACTGGGACCAACACAAATATGCTCCTTGGTTTTTTGTTCTTTGTTGCAACAGACTGTGCATCACCCCTTTATACATCGGTAGATGCACATGGTGCTGGTGCGTCCACTGTCCCGTACAACTCTTTAGCTGTTGTTAATCTAATAATGCCGCTGGAAAATTGAAGCAATGCCCAGTTAAAAGCAAATTACATGCTTAACAAATTTTATTGTTAATATAATCTAATGTTAATATGAATCAATGCCACTGTTTGAGAAATGCTACTGTCTTGCTTTCTTTCCCATTTAGATAAGTAAGATGCTTATTTTTGTGGGCTTTTGTGTCATCCACCGTTATTGACCAGTAATTGTTTCCTTTGCACCTCTGTGTAAACAGGGTTATCTACTTCACCTCGTTGTTATTGTGACCTTTTTTTGCACTGCACAAAACACTTTTGCTTTAAGAGTGTTTTGTGCAGTCTAACCAAAATGTCACACCGACAACGTTACTTGATTGCTTGATCTTAGTGGAACTGCACAAGAGGAGATCTGACTTCCTATCTGTGTTGCCAAATTTGTTTCACATCTTCTTGTGAGTTGTTTGAATTCCGTGTCATGAGAGGTCAGTAATGGCCTTCTTCCACATGATTGTGCAGTGAGCTTTCATATGTTGTGCTACTTATACGGTAATGTTGCTTGATTTTAGTGAACTGCACAAAAGGAGACCAGACTTCCATTCTTTATGTGCACCGTAATATCCCATTGAGGTAAGATAATGATATTTCACAACTGTTAGCCTGTATTTTGCTACTGTCATCAAAAAAGTAATGTTGTTGTTTAGTGCTATACTTGTGTTCCCTAGTTGACATGCCAAATCTTACATTGAAGGCGAAGCTTGTCTGTTATTGAACCAAGTGATGAAGGGGAAGAACAAGCGGAAGAAGAACAAAAATCAACTGTTGGTGCTGTAACGAAGCACTGGAACTGTGATGACACAAGTAATGATATAGTTTTGCATCTTAATTTATTGCTATGGCTGGAACGAGCAATTGTTTTGCCACTGTGATTTGATGCCACTCTTAATGTAATACGTAATTATCTCTACCTGTGCAAACAGGGATCTTGTTTGAAGATAACATATATTTTAGTGGAACTGCACAAAAAGATGTTGAAAACATTAAACTAATTGAGGAGCTTATAGTAAGCATGGTAACCATAGTAGATAATAACATATTGTTTCAGAGAAGTGCTTCATCTATATGTTGTACACAAAAGCCTCCTGACAAAGGTTGGTACCGGCCCAAGGATTTCATCCATATGACTGAGCTTTGTCATCTCTATCGGTGTTGTGCTACTGTTAAGCTACTATCATGAGAAAGTCGTATTGTTTCACATGTTAATCTAAGGCTGCTAACAAACTGATGCACCGGTTTGCCACCGTTATAGCCATTGATAACATTAGGTTGAGTTGCTAACAGTTGAAGTTGAGTTGCTGTGTTTGGTATCATATCATTTCCTATGAGGACAATGAGGATGCATCTCTTTGTGACTATACATTTCATCAGTTGCTCGCTTTGTTAATGTAACGGATGTTTTAAATATTTACTTTCCTTTTTTTGAGCAAACAGGGATGCTAGCATTTAGTACTTCTCTTATCTTTGCACAACAGGATCCTCCTCCTCTGAAGAAGAATATGAAGTACGTGAAGTGCCTAGTTCTGATTATGCCAGGATGAAGAAGCCTAGTCTATCTTCTCATCAGAAGAAGCAGTTGAAGGATGGTTACATTACTCCCCACAAGACCAAACTAACTTCACCTCAGAAGGACTCACAGATTTCCTTATTTTTTGTTGTGATGGGCAAGTACAATGTTGTTATAGGATTCTTTCTGGTGAGTTCCATTTTTTTAAATGTGTGCTCTGCATGGACCATGTAGGTGCCTGTGTAAACTGTAAATTCATAATACAGTTGGCTTTACTAATCACTTTTTTGTATTTATGCAAAGAGGGGTGCTCAGCTTGATTTTAATGGGAACTGCACAAAATGTTCTGATGGTTCATGCCCATTATAATTCATCATGCACAATACATCGAATATTCCCGAATCATTCATTTCCACCTACAGCCACAAGATTAGCTACAAGAAAGGAGGTACTGATATGTTCAAGGCATTGCAACATATAAAGGCAAAATCATACAAGCCACGCACGAATTTGGTTGATTTTGGTGGAACTACACAAAAAGAACAGCTGGTTTATTTAGCACGAGGTGCCATGTTAATGTCTGAACTGATCGCAAACCCCGCCCATTCCACAATCGTAGGCATTTGATATTTTTGAAATGGGAAAACCTTGTCAAAGTTTGCTCATTAATGTAAGCAAAAAGACACGCTTTTGATATTTTGGAATGGGACAACCTTGTCGAATTTTGCTCATTGATGTTAGCAAGAAGACATGCGTTTGATATTTTCGAATGGGACGCCCTTTGCATTTAGCAGCATCGATCAACTTTTTTTTATTCTTTAGTTGTGAAGTAAATATTGGCTCTGACATGTGAATCGCTGAGATGCATAATCATCGATTGTTCTGAATGTTCTCTATGAATTGCCAGGCATGTGAGTTTGATTGCAATGTATAGGCACGCTAAAAAGCTGCTCAAACTTTTTGTACTCCCTCTGTTCATTTTTACTTCGCATATTAGATTTCTTTCAAGTCAAAGTTTGCAAAGTTTGACCAAATATATATTAGAAAATGTCAACATCTACAATACCAAATATACTATATAAAATGAAAGTACATTTCATAATGAATCTAAAAATGTTAATTTTACATTGTGAATGTTGATACCTTTTTCTACAAAATTGGTTAAAGTAGAGATACTTTGACTTCAGACAAAACTTATATGCAGACTAAAAAGGGCCGGAGGGAGTGAGGGAGTCCTGGATTAAGGGGTCCTCCATTGGCCAGATTATTCGTTATCTGCCAGACTTGTGGGCCGTGAAGATTATCGCTGAAGACTATCCCCCGTATCTGGATAGGACTCCTATATGTGTAAAATGGCAAGATTAGAGTCCGGGTGTAATATTTCCTTCCTCTGCAAGATGGTCATGTACAACCCTAGGTCCCTTTGGTGCATATATAAACCGGAGGGTTTAGTCCGTAGAGACATCACAACATCCTAGACTAGACTTCTAGGGTTTAGTCATTACGATCTTGAGGTAGATCAACTCTTGTAACCCTATATTCATCAAGATCAATCAAGCAGGAAGTAGGGTATTACCTCGATAGAGAGGGCCCGAACATTGGTAAACATCGTGTCCCTAGTCTCCTGTTACCATCAATCCTCAGGCACACAGTTCGGGACCCCCTACCCGAGATCTGCGGGTTTTCACACCAACATTGGTGCTTTCATTGAGAGTTCCACTGTGTCGTCGACAGAAGGATTAATGGCTCGCTTCGTCATCAACGACGGTGCTACCCCCGGGGAGATTTACCTCCCCGTATAGCTTTTCATGTTCGGCGGCTTCGTGCTACGCGCCAACTCGGATGGCCACCTCGAGCAGGTTGACAGTTGTGCCCCTGGTCATCAGATTAGGTTTGGAAGCTTGAACTATGTTGTTGACATCCGAGGAGACTTAATCTTCGACAGATTCACACCCATGGCTGCTGCTCCCTGGCTACACGATGAAGACATCTTAGATCTATCATCGGATACCATCCAGGGGTCAACACCTGCGACGGCTCTGGACCTAGATCCAGAGCAGACCGTTTTGTCCAAAGACGGGAAGGTCAACCCCGCCATGGAAACCACAGACTTAGCGGCGGTTGAGCCGCTCACAGATCCAGAATTTAGTGGGATCCTCCCTGCCGCTGGAACGCCGGACTTGTCTCAAATTACGAGATCCTGACTTATGGGATCCATGATGACCCACAAGTATAGGTTGTCAATTGTAGCTCTTTTCGATAAGTAAGAGTGTCGAACCCAGCGAGGAGCAGAAGGAAATGACAAGTGTTCTACAGTAAGGTAATGTCTACAAGTGTTGAAATTGTAAGTAGAAGGGTAGTTTGATAGCAAGATAATTTTGTAACGAGCAAGTAACGATAGTAGTAGCAAAACTGCAGCAAGGTAGCCCAATACTTGTGAGGCAGAGGGCAGGCCAAGACGGTCTCTTATAATAAGCAAAGCGTTCTTGAGGGTACACGGGGATTTCATCTAGTCACTTTCATCATGTTTGTTCGATTCGTGTTCGTTACTTTGATAATTTGATATGTGGGGTGGATCGGTGCTTAGGTGCTGTTCTTAATTGAACAAACCTCCTACTTATGATTAACCCTCCCGCAAGCATCCGCAACTACGAGAAAAGTATTAAGAATAAATACTAACCATAGCATTAAACTTTTGGATCCAATGGGTCCCTTACGGAATAGCGCATAAACTGGGGTTTAATCTTCTGTCAGTCTCGCAACCCACCATCTAATTACTACTCCACAATGCATTCCCTTAGGCCCAAATATGGTGAAGTGTCATGTAGTCAACGTTCACATGACACCACTAAGGGTGTGTTTGGTAGTATGTATGGATCTAGCCTAGTTGTTCTCCTCTCATACATGATGAGTGTAGACATGCAGAGTCCATGCAGTTGTTGTTGTTTGGCAGCGATGTATGCGCTGAGACATGCTGAGCTTAGACTTTGTTTGGCAGCCTGCATGTGTTTAGACATGTTGAACAATTTCGAATTTTGATTTTGTTTTCAAATGATAAACAAAATCAAAAAATGTGAATACAAATTTAAACATATTTTGGAAATATTAACAAAATTTGAAATTCTAAATTTTCCAAAAAAAATTAAATCTAAACTTTTTTGAAAATTTGGATTTTTTATAAAAAATAAATAAAATTTGTAATTCTAAACATTTTTATTCAAAATTTAAACAAATTTTGATTTTCTTTTGAAATTCCGAGTATTTTTAAATTTTTCTAAAAAACTAAACTTCAGAACATTTATTGAAAATTCAAACAAGTTTTGAAATTTTGATCATTTTATGAAATTTTAAACAATTTTGAAATTCTAATATTTTCCAAAAGTTGAAAAAAAATCAAAATTCTGAATTTTTTCGAAAATTAAAGAAATTTTGAAATTCTAAACATTTCTTGAAAATATAAATATATCTCGACGTGGTCTGGTGGATGGGGTCGATGGTTAGGGCCAGCATAGTTGCCTCCATGCACCTTGTGTGGGGTGCATGAGATGAGCATGGTTGAGGGGCCTTTTATGCATCACATGAGCATAGTCGAGGTGAGCCCATGCACCCTGCCAAACAAGAAAAACTGGGTCGGATTGGGAACTTTTGCCCTCATGCACCCTACCAAACACACCCTAAGGGAATCACAACATACATACTATCAAAATATCGAACACATAACAAATGCACATGATTACTTGCAACATGATTTCTCACGTGAACTCAAGAACAAAGGCAACTACTCACAATTGATAAACATGCTCAAGATCAGAGGGTTATTAAATAGCATATTGGATCTGTACATATAATCTTCCACCAAATAAACCATATAGTAATCAACTACAAGATGTAATCAACACTACTAGTCACCCACAAGCACCAATCTATAGTTCCGGTAAAAAGATTGAACACAAGAGATGAACTAGGGTTTGAGATGAGATGGTGTTGTCGAAGATGTTGATGGAGATAGCCCTCCCCAAGATGGGAAACTTGTTGGTGATGATGATGATGATTTCCCCTCCGGGAGGGAAGTTCCCCCGGCGGAATCACTCCACCGGAGGCCAAAAGTGCTCCTGCCCAAGTTCCACCACGAGATGGCGTCGCTCTATCCCATAAGTCTTCTCCTTATTTTTTGTAGGTCAGAATGGCTTATATACCAGAAGATGGGCACCGGAGGTGGGCCTGGGTGAGCACAACCCACAAGGCGCGACTGGGCTGCCTGGCGCGCCCAGGTGGGTCGTGCCCACCTGGTGGGCCCCCTTTGGTACTTATTTGCTCCAATATTCTTCAAATATTCCGCTAAAATTCTCCGTGAAAAATTTCAGCTTGTTTGGAGTTGTGCAGAATAGGTAGCCTGACGTAGCTTTTTCAGGTCCAGATTTCCAGCTGTCGGAAATCTCCCTCTTGGTGCATACCTTGCAAATTATGAGAGAAAAGGTGTTAGAATTACTCCAAATAGCATTATTATACATAAAAACAACATAAATTGGAGCAAGAAAACATGATGCAAAATTGACGTATCAACTCCCCCAAGCTTAGACATCGCTTGTCCAAAAGCGAAAACCGAAATCGAAAAACATGTCCACATGCTTTGAGAGAGAGGTGTCGATAAAAACAAAATACGGACATAGAAGCATCATGTTGATTATTATAACAGCAACAAATTTAAACATAAGACTTTTATCAAAGGACTTGTATCATAGACTTCTTATGAATAAGTAACAATTCATCACACAAATGAAGTATAAAGCATAAACTTTATTAGAAACCAACAAAATATGTTCTCCGTCAACTTTTCAACTACAATTCATCATCTTTTCAGGAAGGATCACGTATCGGAGCCTTTAGGCAAGTCCACATACTCAACCATCATATAGTCTTCTATGATTGCTAACACTCACCGCATACACATGAGCAAAACGTTTCAACCGGACACATAGAAAGATGGAGGCTTATAGTTTTGCCTCCCAACGTACACACCTCAAGGGTGATGTCAACAATAATAACTCATGTCACCCATATTCAACTGGACATATGTGCCTAGATCTTTCCTCACCACATGATGCTTACCAAAGGATAAAATAAAAAGGAATATAGAGGAAACATTGACTCTTTGCATAAAGTAAAAGATAGGCCCTTCCCAGAGGGAAGCAGAGGTTGCCATGCGCTTATTTGTTTGTGTGCTCAACCCCTTAGTGCAAAATAACGTCACGTTGCATTGCCCCTTGTGATATCAACCTTTATTATGCAGTATGTCGCTTTTGTTCTTCACCATCACAAGTTCATGCAACGCTCAATTTTCCCTTACACTAAATGATCTCACACTTTTACAAGCAATTTTTATTGCCTGATTGCACCGATGACAACTTACTTGAGGGATCTTACTCAATCCATAGGTAGGTATGGTGGACTCTCGAAAAATGATTGGGTTTAAAGGTTTTTGGATGCACAAGTAGTATCTCTGCTTAGTGTGGAATTTTTGGCTAGAAAAGATATTGAGCAAGCACCACATGTTCAAGGATTTATGACAATATGACTTCTATGTGAATATGAACAAACATAAATCATTACGTTGTCTTCCTTGTCCAACGTCAACAATTTTGGCATATAATATTTTGATGGGGGCTCGCAATCACAAAAGATTTCTAGGATAGCATATTTATATGTGAATCTTCTCTTCCCTTATTAATTCTTTCATGAGTTGCATCATTGACCAAAGCTATGCTTGTCAATCTCTAATAAAATTTTCTACTCATACTTTTCCTTATGTGTGACATCACCTACCATAAGATTAGCATATGATCTTCTTGATTTATTTCCTTTCTTTTATTTATTCAATTATAACCTTTCTTTTTATTGCAATAGGAAGGTAAAGAAAGAAAAAACTCAAAACTAAACTTTATTATATATCTCGCACACGATTACAAAGATAGATCACTAAGCAAACTCACGGAAAGAAGGGATCAAACTAAACTTTCATTTATTATAAAGCATAAGATTGAACTAGAAAAAAGTAAAATGCAAAAGGATAGTGCGGATGATACGATACCAGGGCACCTCCCCCAAGCTTGGCGGAGGCCAAGGGGAGTTCCCATACCCGATACTCAGTTTTATTTTGGTGGTGAAGAAGATGGTGGTGGTGATGATGTATTCTCCAATATAACCATGACTAAATCCTTCAAGCCTTGAATCTCCCGAAGGGCCTGATGAAGCAACTCACCGTTTTTCTTCACCTCAGCCATTATGTGTTTGTTTCCCCATGGGTTTATCCCTGCACTGTTTTCCCTTGGACGAGATATATCCCAATTGGATGGTATGTGCCTACGAGGAGCATTCTGGAACCCATAATTGTGAATTAAATTGGGAAAACCGTTACGATGTAACCCGTGTAAATGCCTTTTTGGTGGGGGTTCTTCTCCTTCCTCTTTGGCCGGCAGTGCTTGTTCTTCCATTGAAGGTGGATCTTTATTCACCACGAAGACAACCCACACACGCACGCAACCTCTGTCTCTCTCGTTTCCTCTCCCGTCTAACTCGTTTCCATGAGCATCGCTAGCGGGAGAGGCTAGCTCCGCTTTCCCACGCAGTCACACCAACTTCGTCGCATGAAGGAAGGAGAGGGTGGGAGGAGAAGGTGGACACGGCGGTGGTCTCGACCTATGATCTGCCACGACGGAGGCGGCGGCAGATTGATTCGGTCGAAGTGGTTGTCAGAGGTGTTAGGGGTGGTAGGAGCACCAGCCAGCAGTGCTGGTGAATGATGATGGGGCCGCATGACGAGGACGGTGAGGTTGGTGTTGACAACTCCAACAAGAGCTCGGCATATCCGTCATCCAAGTGGCCTCCTCGCCAACATGGGTGGACGCCGGTGAGGCCAGTCTTCCCTCCATGCGCAGATACTCCCTCGCTCCCCTCGGCGCCGTCTCCCTTACACTATCTCTCTTTCTAAACATCTCTCTATTGTACACAAAGAGACCCGTAGTGGCAGCACAACAAAGTACGAAATTGGAGGCTAAATAGATAGATTTGTCCAATTCTCAGACTAGATGAAGCTGCAGTTCATTACTTATATGGGCATTATCAAGTAGAAGACGATGTGATGAATTAAATCTCCTTACTAATAAGTTAATTACACTGGTTGGTATTACAGTTTCCTATCTAGATCTTGATTTGTGGAGTAAGGCTACTATTTGTGTTGCTGGCAGATGTGTGTGATGCTGGTTGGATGTGTTTAGTGATGTTGTTTTCTGCTAGTTCTGTTGCGGCTGCTATGTGCTACTAACTGCTGGTGGTTATTTTTGAAACGGAAAACTCCATTTATCACAAGTTAGGCTTGCTTCTATTTTGTTGGTTCTTGATTCCTTGTAGATATACATTTGTTGCTCGAGAACATGACAAGATTTCTCTTGTTTGCTTCGGATTTATTGATCGATCTGCAAGATGTGTCATAGGCGAACGAGGAACACACGGCTGGAGAACATGCCAAGGAGGATTTGGAACCTCACAAGGAAGAAGGAGGTGAGCTCTTTCTCTTGTATTGTAACCTCCTCGTGTGAAACTCTTTTGGGTTGGGTTTATGTGAATTATGTACATGCTTGTAATTTTGTCAACACACAGGAAGGATTTCAAGGCAATGAGTTGTGGTTCTGGTTCTTTTCAAGTTGCCATGATTTTAACCAAAATTTTAGTGTAGATTCTAATTCGTGTGGTAAGTGCATGCCATTTTTGGTTTTAAATGTTTATTTATAGATTACATCACTTATTGCAATTTGTAGGATGAGAATCTTGGCGTGGATCTGTACTATGCTATATGGATTTATGATCTTATTCATGGAAACAGTGCAAAATAGCGAGTCGGTCATTATTTTGTTCCAATGAAGCTCCAGGTATTGCTGATTGCTTGGGATATGAGTTTCAGACTCTGTAGAAGAAATATTTAAGAGAATTAGGCTTAACTAGATATACATACTATACTCCTTGCATTGCCTTTCATTAAACAACTAACTATACGACATTGTAATGGGGTCATGGCAATATTGAGGTCGCCAAATCATGATGTGCAGTGTTGAACTAATTTGACGCGAAGGGATTTGAGTGATGATGTGCAGTGTTTGATCTTTTTTCCAACAATCTACTGCGTATTTCTTCACCGTGGTGCTTCTTTTTCTTGGTAGCTAATGGTATCGATTGTTCCAGTATTCTTGACTAAGCCTAACCACACCTTTTGTTTATACCATTGTCTCTCCTTGGTTCTTTCTCTACGAATCTTAATTTCCGGATTACAAATTAGAACGTGCGAAACTTACTGCCCTTGTTGGTTAGGGTTCCTTGTTACCGACCTCCATTTCTTAATTCATAATAATATTATTCTGTTATCTGAAGTGTAATATTGTGTTTCTTTGCTTCATAAAAATCCAGTACTAGATTGAACAGGCCTGCAAAGATTGTTGTGGTTGCCAATGCATGAAAATTTGACGGCGATCAATTATCATTGTGTCTGAGCAAAAAAAGTTTTAGTCCTTCCACCGAATATATGTGGTTGCATGGCAGCCAAAATTTGTCCGAGACTTCAAATTCTACAAGAAGGTGAATGATTTATTTCCAGTGATTGAGATATGCAATTAGAGACAAAAAGATCATATACTATACTGCATGGTGTACTAATCTACAGAGATCATAACATGCATGTTTTTGTTTATTGAGATATAATGTACCATGGACTATGTGTTTTTCCTTCTTCTAGAGATTGCATATATCTATCCGTCAGCTAACATTCCAATTACCAGTTATTTATTTATTTTGACAAAGTGGTCAGTTGAGTCAGCTACAACCCTGTCCTATTATTTCAGTTAGCAATTTGCATGTACCAATACTTCATATTCTTGTCCTCCGAGTATGATAGATTAACACCATGTAGTACCATGCTTTTCTTCTAGTTTTGTGTACCAAACATATTCAATGCATGCTAGCCTAATTTTGTACATTTTGCTAATCTGGAACCCCATATTTATTTTTCACTGTACTGGAACTATACAAGGCTTCAAAAGTCAGTGTATCAGAACACGAATTAATCCTAGACAACGTATGCTATTGGTCTGCCAGCTTATTCTCATATTATGTCTAATTCTGTGCTTTGGTAATTTCAGATGGACTATGCCCTTAAGTTTCCCTTCTATACCATGTTGGAAACGTCAGACCGCAAGAGGAATGTCAACCATTTTCATGCTAGAGGTTCTCACATCCTAAAGACACAATACTTGTAAGATTCTTATTTATGTAAAAAGATTCGTACTTCAAATCGTTTACTTAGATATCATACTAAAATTTCAAACAATTTACTGAATCGAGCCATATGGTATCAACCAAGAACATTTTGCTTTGACTGTTGAAGATTTAACATTTTCTCAATCTATCTACCAGGGTGAACTCCTGCATCTTGATAGGTCTGGCTATTCTGTTGTCTGGTCATGCAAACTTCCTATGTTCTATGGGATTTTTTTTGCAATAGATGGGTGAAAGAAAACATGTTGGACCAGCTACAGTTTGCATGGCAAAAGTTGACATTGTTATCTCTCTATTGTTGCTATAGTTCCCCCCTGAAATTTCTGAAGCTTGCATATCTTGGGCCAAAAGCGGTGTGCTCAGAACCATTGTTGATGACTTCTTCAATGTTGGAGGAACAAAAGAACTATAAAACCTCATAGCGATAAGTACAGTCCATCAACTTGACGTTTTCTGCTCGCTCTTTCTCAATTAGCGTGTCTTACACATTGCTAATGAGTCATGTTTCTTGTTTTGCCAATGGTAGATTGCTATCATAAAACACCCATTAAAAAACCTACTAATGTTTTCATGTGCAACATAGTACGGGCAAAATTCTTGACAAATTAGTTTTTATGTATGAGCTGAAAATTACAAACATATGTATGTCCGAACAAATTAAGTGCAATTTCTGTTTGTATATAATGGTGAACTGGTGATGTATAATAGATACACACACCGTGAATCAAGCATGTATGTATGTGTATAGATCAGTTGAGAATGAAGAGAATTAAGGAATCATAAGGGGCAGCTGCCTACCTGGCACCGCCCGACTTCCTCTCAGGAGACCCGCAATGGCGGCCCCAACCACTAGTGAATGAGCAAGTGTGTGTGTGGTGTGAGTGCCCCTGGCCGAATGGCTTGTGGCCAGGAGGCCGTATATATCTGTGTGGATGGATAGATGTGTGCTTGTACATATAAGTAGTGGGCATGGGTGTGTGGCGTGAGATGTAAGCTACAGTGGGTAGCTTACATCTCAAGCCGTGTGTAGCTTGAGGGCTAGGCTATGTTTGTCCCTGGGGCTGGGATTGTGTTTAGTTGACTCCCCTAGGGTTTATGGAGTATTTGGGGATTTATAGAGCGAAGAGGCGATGCAGGAGGCACCCTAGTGGGTTGTGTTCCCCTCGGAGCACCCCCTAGGTACTTCTTTGATCCATCTTGTGTCTTCTGGCTCAGAATTTTTTTTCAAAAAATTTCGCTGCGTTTGCACTCCGTTTGGTATTGATTTTCTGCGAAGTAAAAACAAGCAAAAAATAGCAACTGGCACTGGGCGTTATGTCAATAGGTTAGTCCCAAAAATGATATAAAGTTTCTATAAAATGATTGTAAAATATCCAAGAATGATAATATAACAACATGGAACAATAAAAAAATTATAGATATGTTGGAGACGTATCAGTGGGCTCCTACTTCTATGACAAAAAATTGTGATAGAAATGGGCTTTTCATCCTGGGTGTGCCGGAGACATACCAACATGATATTCTTTGGGCCGTCCATGAAGAGCCTAGAACTTCCGGCCAACCCCGGAACTTCCGGCCTCAACTGCTCCAGCGTGTGCAAACCTTCTGGTTAGCCTGGAACCAGCCCCTGATCTTTCGTCCCCAAGAACTTTCGTCCGACCATAGAACTTATACGCACGATGGCTTTGACCAAACTCTCTGGAAACCCCGGATCATGCCCGGAAGCTTGCTCGAAATGTTTGGTGTCCAGAACTTCCAGCCATTCCCGAAACTTCCGGCCCTGCGTGCGAGCAGTGAGTTCGGCGCATCCCATGTACCGTTTTTTCCCTCACTTACCCCTTCATGTCTTGTACTATATATACTCCTCCCCCTCCTCATTTCTAGGGTTAGCTAAGAACAGAAACCAAATCATAGAGCTTATCTCATGTATCACCCCTTGCGGGATTCCTCCTATGGGAGTTGAACCATCTATGGTTGTCAAGGCCTCTTAAGGGAGAAGGATTCCCCAAGTGAATCATCAAGACCTCCAAAGGGAGAAGGATTCCCAAGTGAATCTCCAAGACTCATCTCTCCATGAGATTTGGATGAACTACCCTTGTATCTTTTTTCCTTTGTTGTTCTTGGATCTTGATGCACCTCCTGTAATGCTTGTGATTTGAGGAGTATAAGTGGTGTGGCTCTTGTCCAATAGAGTGTTGCCCCCTTTGATTTCTCCATGTTTTCCCCCATGTTCTTTGTGTCCCTCCTCAAAACCTCCTCAAACCTCATGTATTGGGCCACACGCACACGCACACGCGAGAATGTGCACGCAAACGCACACACACAAACACATAATATTGCTATTAAAAATTTAAGGATCTGACAGTGAAAAAAATGTAGTGCTATTACTCTCCGATCCATGTTTAGTACAACTTTAGTACAAAGTTGTACTAACCTAGCGACAGCTGATATGGATCAGGGAATAACAAAATTATCACTTGAAGGCAGAATTTTATAAAGTTGCACACATAGTCGGTTCCCAATATATAATGTCCCATTTACACACCTACTGCAAGAATTACAAATTAAACGAAATATATGGTCCTCATCGATCATTTTGAGCAGGAAGCAAATCATCCTTGCATGGAGTATAGATAAACGAGGTGATATCTGAATTGATGATGCGAAGAGTATCGTGTGCTGGGTAAAGTTTACCCAAGTACTGCAACTTGGAGCTTCCAAGGTAGTAAGCAAACCCGTTGTAACGGTTTCCCAAGAAAATAATTTCCTTGTAAGGATGATACCCCAACAAGTGAACACCATAGCATTTCTTTGTCTCGCCCTGCAGGTTGTTACCAATCCCTCCCTCCGCGTCAATGATGCTATCATCAGCAGAGTCCCATCCCTGGTCTCCTCTGTCGTATAATCCTTCCTCCGAAATGTCTAAAATCCAGGATTCAACCTCCTTTCTGGTGTTATTTGAGGTGTAGAACCGTGAAAAGGAGGGCTTGAAGTGAACTTGATGCTTCAGCTCCCATTCCGGCATATGACATGATTCTGATACTCCGTGCATTATCCATATCCGAAGTTCATATCCCTCGTGAGCTGTGAGGTAGAGTCCCTGCTTGGATTTCCCCAAATGCAGATAGGGCGTAATACGATACCGGTGGTCGTTAGTATGTGATTCTAAGTTTTGTGCCAATGTTGGTGTTTTGATCGTTACATACTTGTCCTCCAACAATGAAAACCTATGCAGTGGCAAAAGGAAATTGGTAGAAAGAATGGAAAGTTGTTAAAAGCTCCAGGGACAAAGAAGAAAAGAGTCAAACAACTTGTTATAGCACCACCTTTCTTACCTCATGATGAATCCACCAGAACGTATGATGTAGAATGCTCCTTGCCAGCACACGGCGGTGTGACACCCAAGCACACCGTCAGCCAGCGGATTGGACCACATCCCAGACACGGTAGTCACTGCACTGCTTTGTCGGACAAAGTGCCTGTCCTCCCATTGGCCGGTTGCCGACGAGAACATCTGCACGGCATACGAGTACGGCGGCCACTCCATCGAGCCCACGCTCTTCAATTCTTGTTCGTAGCTCTCCCTTAGAGACAAGGGCAGGTTCTCAACATATGTAGTAGTCCAGGTCACCAGCGAATGTCTGCCGCGGGGTCTCTTGGCAGGCGGTGGATAAACTGGCGGCGATGGCTTTTTAGGCACCCTGGGGAAGCACATCACGCGGTAGTGCAGCGACAAGGTTGGATCGAACACGAGGTGCTCACCATCGTGGGGGAAGCCTTCGGCTGGCCACGGCAGCGTTTCCCACCGCCGTGTCCACGGGTTGCACACGTACGTGACCCGTCCGTTCCGGAATAGGATGAGGCCGTTGCAGTGGTCCGAGATGTTGTGACAATAACGATCCCGCCACGCCCGCGATGTGTTCGGCAGGAATCCGAGGGAACCGTCGATCGGCGGTGTGGCGGCGCGGGAGAAGAAGCCGTGTCTTTTGTTGTCGAAGAAGTTGACGAAGATGCCGCGCAGAGGGCCCGGCGCGAGGTGCTCGAGCACCAGTCTGCGGCCGTCTATGGCGTCGCGCCAGTTCCTGCAGACGCGCCGGCAGGCGGCGAGGCGTCGCGGGGGGACGCGCCGGAGGACCTCGTGGAGCAACTCGTCGGGGAGATCCATGGTGAAGGGCGCTTAGGGTTAGGCTGGTGGCGGGAGTTTAAAGGCCGAGGGGGGCGCGCGTCGCGGTATATGTAAGGGGTGGATCACGCGCGGTACAACCTAGATCGAGTTCAAGGCGGAGGCGCGCGAATCCCTGTATCGGTCGGGAGACGTCCGTGCAATTTTCATCACACAGCCAAGATTCATTGCAAAATTCTGTCAATCCGTTTTCATAACTGCCAGATTTTCCAGCCATGTTTACGGTCGCTAGCAAACATGCCGCGCACGTTGCAACGGGGACAAAAAAATTACGGTAATGATAACTCCCGAACGTTCGGGATTTAAGCATGGCAACCCGAATGTTTTAGATGAGAACTTTAATTTGCGTGAGATTAGGGAAATATGACAATTTCTGACAAAAAAACGAAAAAGGGCAAAGTTGTCATCCCTATCAACTAAAGTTGCCATCACCTATGAACTAAAGTTGCCATGTAAAAACGTTCGGGTTGAAATGCTTAAAATCCGAACTTTCGGGAGTTATTGGCTTCCAAAAATTATGCTTTGGCCCAATAAGTATGATCCAATACCATGACAAACGAGCGTCTTCTATTTTAACACGATGGCTCATCATGTTGCCACTTATCTTTCTTCTCATCCTCACTGAAGATGGCTGATAATGATCGCGATGTCGACATGATCACAATGCATTCGACATGGTAAATCTCAAGGCTATTAGCTTGCCATTTTATGCCACACTTGTTATTATGTTGCACAAGGGAATGTCTAAAACTTAAAAAAAATCTCATCAACCACAAACTACTCTCAACGCTTAGACATATAAGACTTTCTAAAAATAATCATATCCCAGACATAAAAGACTTTTGAGTCGATGAGCAGTCTTTCGAATCGACAACGTTTTTTTCTTGAAATTTTGTATAAAACAAAATTACGAACATTTGATTTGTTTGCAAGAATTTTTTGAAATGCATAAACATTTTTCGAATTCATGAATATTTTTTGACTCAACAATTTTTTTGAATCGATGATTTTTTCAAAATTGGGGAACAAAATTTAAAATTCGTCATTTTTTGAATGTGAACATACTCTAAAATTTCATGGATTTTTTTTTTCAGATTCACAAATATGTTTTGAATAGATGATCATTTAAAAAAATCATTAACATGATTTTATTTTCCAGCCATTTTTTTTCAAGTTGTAAATACAAGTGGTCTCTTGTGCCCTCAACATACTCAATATAATTGTTAGTTGTATAGGTACACTAGTTCGGCAAATATATGGCGATACAAGTGTAATATGGATGATAGAAATAGGTTGTTGTAATCTGAACAAATAAAAACAGCAAGGTAACAAATAACAAAAGTGAGTAAAAACAATATAGCAATGCTTGAAACAATGTCTAGGGTTCATACTTTCACTCATGCAATCTCTCAACATCATTAAAATAATTGAACATCATGATAATCCCTCAAAGTGCAGCAAAAAATCAATCCAAAGTTTATATTCTATCGGAGAAAGTATGATGAAATCGTATAGGTAGCAAACCACCTCAAAGTTGCGTTTCCAGTCAATCTATTGAACCACCCACAAAGTGTCACTGATAGCCTAGTAATCATACTACTACCGCACCATATGATAAGTATCATCCAACCTTTATGCCTAGATTACCCATACATCACCATGGGTATCCACAAATTAATTACTAGACATGCATCAAGTGATTTCAAATCTAAAATATTCAATCCAACATAAGGAAACTTCAAAGACTAAGACACAATTCACCACAAAAAGAGATAGAGGAAGATGAACATCATAAGATCCAACTTTATTAATAAAGCACATGATATAATCAAGATCAAATCCATCAAGAACATGAGAGACACAGAGAGAGATCAAACACATATATACTACTATATACTCTCAGCTCCGAGGATGGACTACTCACGCATCACCATGGAGGCAGCAAGGTTGATCAAGAAGCCTCCGTGGATGGTTTCTCCCTCCGGTAGAGTGTCGGAAAAGGCCTCTAGATTGGATCGTCGGAAAGATTCTCGCTTTGAGGATTTGGAATATGTGAATTTATAGGTCAGAAATTAGGTCAAACGGAGCTGCAAGGGCCCCACAAACCTGGATGGCACGACGGGGTAGGTTGCGCCCCTTGGGATTGTGGGCCCCACACCCATCTTCTGCTCTTCTCCCGAAGCTTCCAAGTTTCTTATTTTCCATTAGAAAATCATTGTAATTTTTCACCTGTTCAGACCTTCCTAGATATGGATTTCCTGCGACAGCAAAAACATGCTAGATCAATATGTTAGTCGGTAAAATAATAAATGGCACCAAAATCATATATAAATAATGTAAATATAGCATGAATACTTCATAAATTATATATACGTTGGAGATGTATCACACACCTAGTAAGTTGGTGCATCAGTGGTCGTTTTCAAAGGCCTCGTCGAACCCGGCGGCCCTTGAAGCTCGGGCGTGCAATGAAGCGTTGGCTCTTGCAACTCACATCCACATCGACTTCATATGCATCGCTTCGAACTGCCCGGAAGTTGTTGCGAATATTGATAACAAAGCTCCATATAATTATGCTGCTATCCTTCGAGAGGTAAACCATCGCCGCGGCTCTTTTCGAGCGGTAAAGATCATCCACGAGAAGCGGAACATAATGGAGAATCTCACTCTCTTGTAAAGGCAGCTTCTTCTATTACTTTCCGGCGCCATGTGTGGTTTTCTGTTTTGCCCGACATCATTTGTATCCCCGTGATTTTTGAGCTTTAATAAATGATGCATTTTCTGGAGAAAAAAAAAGGCATTTCATATTTAGCGCTCATAGCACTGCTCTTAGCTCTATTAGTACATGGCGCACACCCTTCAATCCTAATGGTACATGCAAGACATAGGCATTACATATTTAATGTTCGACAGAAGCTCGTTCCTGTTTAGGGAAGCTTGTTGAAGCTTCCAGCCCAGTGTTGGGAAGCTTTCAGAAAGCCCTCGTAATTTTTGCTGTCTTTTAGTTTTCTGGTATGAGTTTTGTTCATTTTTTTCCCAATTTTGTCAACTTTTTAAAATTCTTAAACTCTTTACAAAACTCATAAACTATTCCACAAATTTTTTTACTGTTTTTCAAATTCATATTCTTTTAAATTCATTAACATTTTCCCAATTAGGTTAAAGATTTTCAAATTCAAACTTTTCCCTTCAATTTATGAACATTTTGTAAACTCGTGAATATTTTCCCCATTTTTGTAAACTTACTTCATACGCGTCAACTTTTATAACTTCACAAATTTTTCAAAAACTTGGGAACCTTTTTAAAATTCATTAATGTTTTTCAAAATTAGCGATTTTTTTAGAAATTTTCCAATATTTTTGATTTATTTCCAAATTCCTTCTTTTCTTTCGAAAGTCAACAGTCAATCGGTCATACCGTGAAATCGGTCGAGCGCCCACCAAGACAAGGCGCATGATAGATAGCTCTTGTCCTGGGTCGGTCCAGGCGCATGAGTGTCACTTCATTTCATGGTGGAGAAGGTGTTGTATAGGAGCTCTTGATACAGGTTTTTCTAATTAGCGCTAATAGCATCATTTTTAGCTCTATTTTTTAGAAGACATTTTTAGCTCTATTGATAAAGGGCGCACACCCGTCGATGAAAATGGGCCGGCCCATCTAAGATAACTTTTCTAGGGAAGCTCGCCGAAGCTTCTCAATCCAGTTTTGGGAAGTTTTCGGCAACTTTTCGTCCATTCTCAAATTTGTGAACTTTTATAAAATTCAAAATATGTTTTCTAAAATTTGTTAATCTCTTATCAATTAAGTGATATTTTTTACAAATTCGTAACCTTTGTGTCAAACTTATGATTTTTTTCCAATTAGTGAATTTTTCAAATGTGCGAGCCTTTCCAATTTCGTGAACTAATTTAATTTAAGATTTTTTTTTCAAGTTCCTGAGCTTTTTCAAAATCCATGATTTTTTATTTTTGGATATTCTTTTATTAAATTCGGATTATTTATTTTAGATTCACATTTTTCCTGAAAGTCAATGGTCCACCGGTCGATCAGTCAAACCTTGGAACAATTAAGCGCCCACAAAGGGGCGTGACTATGCTTTGCTTAGCGCGAGACCGTACGAGTGCTCGCCTGCACCAGTGGGTCGCCCTGCACGCGGGTCCTTAAGCACTCATTCTTCTTGCATTGTTTTACATTGTTGTTTTAGTTTGTCTAACTTTTGTTTATATTAATATATATTTTATATATATATTACCGAAGGCACCATTCATAAATTTTTGAAAAACCTTAGTCATGCATTTATTTATTTTAAAATGCTATAGATTTTTTTTTCTGATCTATACAAAAAATATACAGCCTATATGAAAATATTAGATGTCAAAACATGAATATGACAAAAATGCTAATCATGTTTTTTTTTTGCATAGTTGCTAATCATGTATTTGGAAATGTTAAATGTGTACAAAATGACCCTGATGTATACAAAAATTATACAGGGTGTACAGAAAAAGTAGACATCAAACACACGTTTAAAAAATGCTAATCATACATTGGAAAAAATTAAACGTATATAAATAAATGTTTATATCTATAGTAAAAATGTAAGATGTGTATGCAAAAATAGACATCAAAATATGTACTTTTGAGAAGTTAATAATCTATTAAAAAAATTAAACATGTGTTGATGTATACAAAAAATGTACAAGGTGTATGATAAAAAGTAGACATCAAGAAATATGTTTTGACAAATGTTAATCTTATATAGGAAAATGTTAAATGTACAAAAATAATGTTTATATGTACATATAAATGTGCAATGTATATGAAAAAGGTAGACATCAAAACATATACTTAGAAAATGTTAGCCATTTTTTGGGAAATTTTATAGATGTATAATAAAAATGTAGAATGTGTATGAAAAATCTAGAAATTGAAACATGTATTAAAAAAATGTTCGTCATGTATTTAAAAGAAGGGAAATACTTGGGATCACCTGACGGATAATGATGCAAGCATCGGCCGCCTGCATGGCCTTTGGATCTGATTTTTATCAAATAGCTAGGAGTAACATATTATCTAAACTAGGTTTTGCAACTCAGACGTTGTTGCGATCTCCCCCACCGCAACAATTGGTGTGTTGCCGGATCTACATCCGGACCCCCTTCAGAGCAGTGGCCACCCGTGCTCCTCCAAAGATCCCTGTAAATCGACGCCTCCTCATGCTGCTTGGATCGCCGCCACCGACGCTCGTTGTCGGTAGCACTCCGACGATGTCGTCGGTGTGGGCGCCGTCGCCCGCCTCCACCATGAACGTCGGACGTTGTGCTGCGCCCAAACTCAAGCTGCATCCGTTGTCCCACGGGAGCACCGGCACCCACGTCCACCGCGAGGAGCAGCGTTCATCGTTGCTCCGCCGTCCCGTTGGAGCACCGGCCTTTCTTTCGGGCAACGTCCTAGCTACTTGCTGCTAACTACAGCGAGTTTCTGCAACAAGGTCTTTGTTGCAAAAATAACTGTAACAAGACCTCTAATACAAAAAATATATCAAAAAGACCTCTATTGCAAAAAATTAAATTGCAACAAGATATTTGTTGCAGAAATAATATCCAACTTGATTTATGTTGCAATAATTTTCGCAACATAACCCATGTTGCAAAAAAAAAAACAACTGCAACACGACATGTGTTGCAATTGTAGAAGATGACTCTCGACCACTCAATCCGCCAGATCCGACGACTCGTGAGGCGGAAAGATTCGCCGCCCAACACGTAGAAGCTCCCTTAAAAGATCTTAAATGTGCGTGAAAAATATATGTAATGTATACAAAAATGTACTCTTCTATTGAAAAAAAAAGTCAAAGAAAACCTAAAAACAAAGAAGATGAAAAATATATACAATTAATAACCATTGAAAAGGAAGCAAGAAAGAAAAAAATGAAGGAAAAGCGAGAAAAACGTAAAACCAAACTATAAAAAATAAAAAATCATTGAAATACGGAGGAAACAGAAGTATAACGGAAAATAATAATCGAAACAGGATAAAAGAAAACGAGTCTATTACATCGGTGGTGCTAGAACTTGGCGCAAACGATCACTTTAGTGCTAGAATTCGCGACATACATTGAAGTGATGCAAAAAACTTGATTTGGACATGCAAATACGATGCAAATCTCGTTTGTATACGCCCGCAACGCTGATAAGGCATGACAGCGTGGCAGAAGGCCCGCTGTCAGTGACTGCATAGTGAAGACCGGGTGTGTGGCGTGCTATTTTTGCCAAAACACTCTTGGTTTTTTTATTTTTTTTTTCTCACGAAAGGCTCCTGTTAGGCGTGTGGTATTTGGTGGGTCCTACTTGTCACTGAAACATCAAAAAATTTATTAGAATAAAAAAATATGGCACAGAGGGAACGGTAACCTCGGTCTAAGAGCATCTTCAGCCGTTCGGCCCCCCGGGACGCCGAAAAAACGCGTCCTGAGGGCGAGCCGGCGAGAATTTTGGCGTGGGGGCGATTGCGTTCCCAGTCGTCGGCCCCAGGGCTAAACGAATTCGGCGTTTTTTGGCACAAACTCGTCGAAACTCATCCAAACTCGGCGACATTCATTCAAATTTGTACAATAAATAAATAAATAAACACACACGGCCTAGCTACGCCGTCCTCGCCGCGCCTCGCCGCTGTCCGACTTCTACATGCCTAGGCGCTTGTAGAAGTCGGTGTAGTCTCCGCCGTCGTCCTCGTCCTCGCCCTGCCATCCGCGACCGTCCCTGCTGCAGCCCTGTCCAGGGTCGCCGACGCGGGATGGCACGGCCTCCTCCTCGCCGCTGTCGAGGTAGAGGACGCCGTCCACCTCGCGGACGGGGCGGCGGTGGCGCGCCTTGAGTTCCTCGAGGGCGCGGCGCTGGCGAGCCACCTGCTCGCGGACGTAGTCCTCCCTCGCCCTCCTCATGGCCGTCTCGTCGGCGGCGGCCATCGCGAGGTGCTCCGGCTTCACCGGGAGCAGGGGAGGCTCCGACTCGGTTTTTGGCCAGACGAGGCGCAGGCGACCGCCGCGACCTTTCTCGGGGATGGTCAGGGCGTCGCGGCGGGTGCGGCGCCCTAGCGGGGACTCCCCCGCCATGTCCTGCGGCTCGGGCTTGACGGCGAAGGCCGCCGGCGAGCCGCCCAAGGAGGAGGAGGTCACCGCGTCCGACAACCGCCACGGCATCCACGAGCTGCCACAGCGGCGAGAGAAGGACGGGGGTGCGGGGCCGGGGTACTCGAGGCGCGGCGTGTTGCCGGCCTCGATGTAGTCGAGGACGTGCTCGAGGGTGCGGTCGGGCGGCACCGGAACGCCGCCGGCGCTCAAACTCCACGCCGCCGGCACCCTCATGTCCGGGGGAGCCGGGTAGTCGGCCTCGAACAGGAGGCGCGCCTCCCACTCGTGAAGGTGGCGGCGGCGGACGCCGTTCTTCGCCGCCGAATCGCCTGGGTACCGCGCTGCCATTGCTCGTCGGCGGGGGAGTGGAGTGTGCGAGCGCGCGGGGG
>LR738709.1:578665378-578675518 GCA_902687465.1 Secale cereale
CCCCCCCCCCCCCCCCCAAGTCTATGAAGGAATGTTTTTTTAGGAAGATTCTCACACTTGTTTGAACTGTGTCGGTATGGTACATTGATTTTATTTCCGGACAAATTTTAACATGATATTAGCAGCACTTATTATAACATTTTGTTCGGGCCATGGATGGTTTAAGTTCTGCAGTTGTTATATTTTCAGTTTTTAGGGAATTAATTATATATTTTCATGATTAGTTGATCATGTACCTTATCTTGATAGTTTACTATTTCTTTTCATCATATTTGCATTTCTTTTCATGTGTAATGTTTTCTTTGAAGTTAATAATGCATTTGTTGTTATTGTAGTCGGGATGATTAAGAGAACACTTTATTAACTTTACCAAGGAGTAGCTTTATTTATTTTTCTGTAACTATTGCACATTCTATATCATTTCACAATTACTTGAGAAATCAATTTATTATTTTCACTAGTAACATCAGTTAAACATGTATGTTAGGAACACAATGAACATGTGTTGGTGCAATGTCTTGCCCCCTTGTGTTTTAGATATTGTTGTCAGAAACAGTAAGGGGCTGATTTGTTTGCTAGTGCACATAGAGAGTAATAGTTCCTGGTGTACTAAGAAGAATCATGTGCTCTTTCAGGATATTCGAAGAACTTCACCGAGAAACATCTACGCTGCAAGCAAGAGAGAGATATGTTTCAAGAAGAAACCATTCCGAGAAGATTGTGTGAAGAAATTGACCCCTTCAAATATTCCTGACGCAAAGCAATTTTCCTTCGATGTCTTCGAAGAAGAATGACTGCAGTCAAGAAGTTTGAAGGTGAAGTGATGATGTAGTATTTGTTACGTTGTTTTCCTTTCTCTTATATAGGACCACCGTACTATTAAGAGTGGTATAGGCGTTCAAGGCTTAGGTCTGTTGTGATACTTAGCCGAAATCTGTGAAAGACCTAGAGAAATCTCTTTGTGCACCGAAAGTTTACTTGTCAAATATAGACGATGATCTTTTGGGCTGCGAGGGATATTTCTTGGTCCGAGGAGTCAGCTTTACTTGTTCCTCAAGTAAAGTTGCAACATGCTCAAAATCCGACAGCTGGAAAAGTGTTGGTTGGCCATTGGCTAGACCGCAAGTCCTAAATGGTCATTTCCCATTAATGAAGGTTACATATAGCCTCCCCGCTCAAACAATTTTTGTTGGCTGCTCTGCCTGAGATTCCAAGAAGATTGATTGAGCACCCTAATACGTCTCAAACGTATCTATAATTTTTTATTATTAAATGATATTATATTATCACCTTTGTGTTGGGGAATGAAGCATGAAAAAAAAAATCCTACCAAACACCCAAGATCCAATCTAGGACATGCATAGCTACAAGAGGGGAGTATGTCTGCATACCATTGTAGACCAAAAGCATTAGCATCGTAACACGGTTGATGTAGTCATACTCTTCACGATCCAATCGTCATCCAATCCGATCTAGTGCCGAACGGACGGCATCTCCGACATTAGCACATGTTTAGCTCGATGGCATCCTCTCCTTCTTGATCCAGCAAGCGAGGGAGAGGAGGTAGATGAGATCGGAACCAACACGATGGTATGGTGGTGGCGGCAACAGCATAATTCCTACACGGCTTCGCCAAGCGCTTACCGGAGGGACGTGCAAGGAATTGGAAGCGGGAACGGGCCAGGGTCAAGGGGTGGCCGCCCCCATGTGCCTCCCCCATCTATATATAGGCTAGGGGGCAGGGGAGGGCGTACAAGACCCATCTAGAGCCGGCCACAAGGTTGAAATCCCTTTAAACTTGGAGATAACATCTTATCTCTAAATTCAACCCTTTAAATTTAGAGATAAGACCTTATCTCTAGATTTAAACAACATGTGCCTTGGGGAATGGGGCAGCCAGCCTATGTGGGATGTAGCCCCACCATCGTCCCATGTGGGCCCTTCCTAGGTCATTGGGACCCACGGTGGAACCCCCGAAACCTTCTAGAACCTTCCCGGTACAATACAAAAAAACTGAACTTTTCCCAGAACCTAAAATATAACTCCCCATATATAAATATTTACCTCCAGGCCATTTCGGAGCTCCTCGTGATGTCCCGGATCCCATCCAGGACTCCGAACAACATTCGGATTTTCACTATTAATATCTCAATACTACCCTAGCGCTACCGAACGTTATGGTGTGACCCTACGGGTTCGAGAATCATGTAGACATGAGCGAGACTCCTCCCTGGCCAACAACCAATAGAGGTACCTGGATGCCCATATTGGTTCCCACATATTCCACGAATATCTTTATCAGTTGAACCACGATGTCAAGGATCCAGTCAATTCCCATATGCCATTCCGTTTGTCCGGCGATATGTTACTTGCCCGAGATTCTATCGTCGGTATCTCCATACCTAGTTCAATCTCGTTACCGACAAGTCTTTTTACTTGTTCCGTAATACATGATCACGTGACTAACTCATTAGGCACATTGCTTGCAAGCTCTTTACGATGTTGTATTACCGAGAGGGCCCAGAGATATCTCTCCGTCACACGGAGTGATAAATCCTAGTCTCGATCCATGCCAACCCAACAGACACCTTCAGAGATACCTGTAGAGCATCTTTATGATCAACCAATTACGAAGTGACCTTTGAAAGCATACAAGGTATTCCTCCAGTATCTTGGAGTTGGATGATCTCATTGTCAAAGGAACATATACTTGACGTGAAGAAAGTTGTAGCAAATAACTTAAACGATCTGATGCTAAGCTTAAGGTTGGGTCTAGTCCATCACATCATTCTCCTAATGATGTGATCTCGTTATCAAATGACAACTCATGCCTATGGTTAGGAAATCTTAACCATCTTTGATCAACGAGCTAGTCTAGTAGGGGCTCACTAGGGACATGGTATTTGTTTATGTATTCACACATGTATATAAGTTTCCGTTCAATACAATTCTAGCATGAATAATAAACCTTTATCATGAACAAGCAAATACGATAATAACTAATTTATTGTTGCCTCAAGGCATATTTTCAATAGTCTCCCACTTGTACTAGAGTAAATAATATAGTTTACAAAGTTATTAATTTAACACCCATGGAGTCTTGGTGATGATCATATTTTGTCCGTGGAAGAGGTTTAGTCAACGGGTCTGTTATTTCAGATCCGTATGTACTTTACAAAGTTCTATGTCTCCATCCTTTACATAATTACAAATGGAGTTGAAGCGGCGCTTGATGTGATTGGTTCTCTTGTGAAACCCAGACTCCTTGGAAATGGAAATAGCTCTAGTGTTGTCACAAAAGATAGTCATTGGATCCGATGCACTAGGTACTACACTCAGATCGGATATGAACTCCTTCATCCAGACTCCTTCTTGCGCTGCTTCCGAAGCAGCTATATACTCCACTTCACATGTGGATCCCTCCACGACCCTCTACTTGGAACTACACCAACTAACCGATCCACCATTTAATATAAATATATATCTGGTTTGAGACTTACAGTCATCCCGATCTGTGCCGAAACAAGCATTGGTGTAACCCTTTAAGACGAGCTCTTCGTCACCTCCACAAACCAGAAACATGTCCTCAGTTCTCTTCGGGTACTTCATGATATTTTTGATCGCTGTCCAGTGATCTACTTCTGGATCACTTTGGTACCTCCCGGCCAGACTTATGGCAAAGGCACTGATGCGGTTAGAACTGCGTCGGTATTTCCCCAAAGAGGAAGGGATGATGCAGCACATCGACGATAGGTATTTTCCTCAGATGTGAAACCAAGGTTATCGAACCAGTAGGAGACTCAAGCAACACTATGTAAATGGTATATGTACACAAAGAACAAATACTTGCAACCCAACGCGTAAGAGGGGTTGTCAAACCCTGCCGGGTAATAGATTGGTAAATAGGTATATAGGTAAAAGCAAATGGAACAACGGCAAATACAATCGGGCAAGGTATTTTTGGGTTTTTGATAATATAGATATAAAAATAAAAGATGCAAATACAGAGAAAAGCAAATAGCAATGTAGATCTTTATTTTTTTAGGCAAAGCAAAGTAGATCTGAAAGTACTCCCTCTATAAACTAATATAAGAGCGTTTAGATTACTAAAATAGTGACCTAAACGCTTTTATATTAGTTTACAGAAGGAGTATATGATAGGAAAATAGACCCGGGGGCCATAAATGGGCCGGCCCAATTTGCAGCAGCTGAGCGAATCGAAAAAGGAGACAACGGTCCGGATTGGGCGAGGGCTCCTGCTCGACGTTAGCGTCAGCCTACTACGCTAAAGGTGGCGCACAAATGGGCCGGCCCAATTTGCAGCAGTCGAGCGAATCGAAAAAAGAAAAGCGCAGGTGATGGGAGTCGAACTCCAAACCGCGTGATGCTTGCTAGCTCTGCAGCCGAGCTACGTACTAAGTTCGTGTTGTATGCAGCACTAAAGCTAAAGTACCTACCTAGAGAGCGGCAGATCCAGGGGTACTCAACATTTCTTGGAAAAAATGTGAATAAAATTTCTTAAAAATGCGACCAATGCAACTAGAGAGCGGCAGATCCAGGGGTTCTCAACATTTGTTGGAAAAAATGTGGATAAAACTTCTTAAAAATGCGACCAATGTGAGGAAATCATTTTTTTTATCGAATATTCATTTTTAAAACGTGAACATTTTCTAAAATTATGAACAAAATAAAAAAATCTGAAAAAGTTTTTTAACTGTGAACATTTTTAAAAAAGTGTATTTTAGATGTATACGTCAATGGCTCAGCAAACGCAAAAGAAAAAAAAGGCGAAATTTATTAATTTGCGAGTAGCGAATTTGAACTCCAGACGTGTACATTTTTTAAAATCACAGATTTAGAAAAAGTTCAGTGGTTTTAAAAATAAGTTCATATGTTTTCAAATGAAAAGTCCATGGATTTGAAAAAAAATCACGGAATTTCGGGAAAAAGGAAAAGTTGAAAAAGAGTTCGTGGATTGGGAAAAATTCACGGATTCGAAAAGGTCCACAAGTTTTGTAAAAAGGTTCTCGCATTATTTTAGCAGTAAAACAGAAAAAACAAATGGTTCGGACCAGCGCGGAGGACGGCACGCGCCGTGGTCAACAAACGGGCCGGCCCACCAGTCAGATGAATCCCGGTTGACATTTGCCACGTCATTATTTTTATGCTTTGGTTTAGACCGGGATTGTATAGTTCAGGGCGCAAACGACCGAGATTTGGATTTGATGGTTTGATTCGCCCAACTTCTACAAATTAAGGGTTTAGAATGGACTTTTTCCTATTTTTAACCTATAAATGCCACCCTGGGAATGTTCAAGGATAATATTCAAACGGTTAATTAAAACAGCAAATCTAACTTATCCTCACCTGCACTGCAACAACATTCAAACATATTCGATTATCATCATCATTAATTAGCACAAAACACAACACATAACACGCCATTTCAGAAGCAACAACCATAGTCCTTGAGTTCAGCAAGTACATAATATATCGCACAGGTCAGGCAAGTTCCTGCTAGCACCAGTCTCACACAAAATTTTATTAAAGAAATTGAGCAGTTCCAGCCAAGTTATCATAGTTAGACATCAGCTACTATCCACCCATTCTTGGGTGAAGGAATACGGTCAGTGGGATAACATAACGGAAAAAGGGACCAGGCAACTGTAACTTCCATTTCACACGAGCCAACCTTAAGCGAACGAGAGCTTCTACCAGATTTCAATGGCTGAAAAAACACCTCATGGTCAATCTGCTTGCTGCCTAGCCACCCTGCTGCACGCACTCTCAGCTCCCCAGCGCTTTCAACGGAAACCACACGTCGCGAGAGCTCAATGGTGCCATCAGCGGCAATAACAGGCACAGTCTCATCTCCAATATTGAGTAGCAACACCTTCATGTGACTGACGCTAGCAGTTGAGGCAGTGAACCGCCCACTAAATCCATCTGGCCATGGCCCGTCGACGACACGCACACTGATCGTGGCCTCAATGGATGAGACTACAATGCCACATGTCAGCTCCAATGTGCTCAGCTTACTTCTATGTTTTTGGCTGCTCACGCATGATCTGAGGGCGCACTCTCCCTTACTCGCTTGATAATTGATTGACTCACAGCACTCGTAGCGAAAGCCTAGCAGGCTTAGATCTTTGTCCTCTAACTCATTGCTGCACTTCACTTTCAGCATGACATCGAAATGCATAGGCCCAAACAGAGTCACGGGAGCACGGGTAGGACCTGTTAATACTAAATACGGATCCTGCATGCAACACCACCAATTTGAGTAAACAATGAGAATATCTCCAATATTAGTAAAAGAAAAGGGACAGCTGATCATCAACTGTAACTTCATTTATAGTGATAATATATTGGCTTAAACTAGAAATCTGTGGGCACAACAACAAAAAACGGAGAGTGAACACAGTGCCAATAAACTGGGTTTGATCAGCAAGATATTCAAATATTTCTGAAGCCTTCAAACCAACAGAGCAAATATGAACTAATAAGTGAAGTTGAATAAGAGGTAAAATTTGAGCAGCACAATCAAGAGAACGTTACCATGCATAGACCATAATACAATGTGAGGTGCATAAACAAATGATGGCAGAAAACATTAGCCTAAATGCGTTAGCGTAACTTAAAAAAGAAGGAACTATAGTGGTTGAGGTCTGCACATATAGCTCAAAGCATATTAACGAAAGTCATGTCTGCAACATTTGCTTTCCAATACCTTGCAACGTTTCTAAAACATCTTGCAACCATTTCTCATGGAGTACAGTAAAAGACAATACTAGTATCAAACACATACTAGAGGTTGAGAAGTAAAAACCATAACAGACACATGGTACATACAATACGGAAACACTCAAGGACAGTAATAAAAAAAGGCTTTGTTGCAGAGCTAGAAACAAATAATACATAATGAATGTGAGAAATAAGAACCTCCTTATTGAGAGTTTGACAGTTATCCCTTTTGCGCTCAAAGATAATATTGCGATGGTGATCCAGGTCATCCCTCACAGCAACGATACCAAACACATCCAGCGGCCAATGTAAATCCCCATATATTTCCTCAACTTTAACTGAAAAGATCTGCATACTACGCTCGGGGTTAGTAACACCAGGCTTCGTCGGCTTGTCTGTGAAACACATGGCTGGGATCCGAGCTGCATGTAGAGGCAGGAAATTTCACTTCAGTTAAAGAGATATTAACCTATGCATGTGGTGACAGTAAATTGTGATTCAGTAATGTCCTGCCTCTATCTATCCAGATCAATGGTGAAATTAAATATAGAAACATTAATTGATCGAACATACAGCAAGAAGAGATGCAATGGAATCATCAATTGATTGGAAATATACTGTTTAGTCGCTGATGAAAGAACGGATTTTGACATGATAAAAGTTCAACAAAGCAGCCTGAGTTTCTGATATACTAGAAACACTTTGTAATGAGACTATCAGAAATGTAAGCCCGTTGTATAGATTTATTTTCAAATTATAGGAAGCCCGAAAATGTTTACATTTACGGGGGACAAACAGAAGAAGAGAAATTCTATAGTTCTGAACAAGAAGTTGCAGAATGAATTATAAAATCTAGAGGAGACGAGAGTAATTTGCAGAGAGGAACTTGCACGTAGGGGGGAATACAAACTGGATTGTCTAAGCTTTATGAGGATAATGAATACTATTGGTCTCAACGGTGTAGCAAGAAGTGGCTATTGGAGGGCGATAACAAAACAGCGTGCTTTCACAGGGTAGCAAACGAGTGGCAACGGAAACATACTATTTACTCAGTGACGAAGGATGATGTGTGGATTGAAGGTTTGCCCAATTTACCTAATTTAGTCACATGCTTTTATACTGACCCATTTTGTAAAAACAGCAAGGGATACTATAGACATTGAACTTTGAAAAAATGCACGACAAAATCAATTGGAATTTTCTTTTTCATTTCATAGAGAATCAAGGATTTAGTGAAATGTGGCTGAAATGGCTCAAAAGTGTTATAACAGGGGGTACTTTGAATGTCAAAATTGCTTGGCAAAATATGGCACAATTGAGTGATGCAATAATCAGACTCGTACCATATTTGGTTGAAGAAGGGGCTATCTATCCTACAATAGGCGGATGATACTATCATACTTATGCAGGGTGATTCATATGTGGCCAAAAATATGAAACTATTACTATTTATCTTTGAAGGAATACAAGGACTCCAAAATAACTTTTAGTCAGTCAGGTTGGTTCATGGCCAATAATGTCTGTAGGTGTACCAGGGAGGGGCTACTGATTGAACATTAGAGCAATTTAATTAAAAATGCAAAACGCTAGAAAGGTTAAAATATGCAAGCCTAATGGAAAGGAGAGGTATATATAGATGATAGAAGAATAGCTATAGGGGATGGAAAAATACTGATTTTTGGACTGATCGAGCAAAGCTTCCACAACTATTTAAACTGTCAAACCACCAGGGTAAAGAGCCTGAGGCATACAACAGGGGGATCAAAGGCAGACAAACCTATTTGGGGCTCGATTTAAGGCAAAATAATCAGCATCATCAACGCATAACTATCTAATACAGTTCTGGAATAACAGACTGTTTAATCACATTTGGAAAGCAAAATTACCGCTGAAAATCAAACTGACAGGGAATTTACAATGTTGGGTGCTGAAGGTTTACAGAAAGTAGGATCACAGCAACACCAGAAGGGAAATTCAAAGCTGTGAGAAGTAACAATGTGGATTTGACAGGTTTCACTGCGATGGAAAACAACCAGCAGATAGAAGTATACACTAGCACAAGTGGCGGGCTCATTGAGGAGATATCATTTGCTGAGTGAAAACAAAATGGAGGTCAAGACCTCGCCAGCAGCTTAATTCACATGCATTTTCATGTTTTACGCTGCAAAAACTTTTATGTAATAAGTAGAACTATATTTCTGCTTTATCATTCGTACTAGAAATAACTGCCTGCACGACCCTTTTGGGGAAATTTCAGCTGTTTTTGGTTGATTTATCAGGATGTACCGTCGCAGATAGATCTGATGCTAAGCATCACAACTCTGTTACACAGAAGGTAGTGAGATCCGGCACGACCCTTTTGGGGAACGTCCTACACAGTAATAACAGAAAGGAATGGAGATTAACTTACTTGTGGCCTCGAAGGAGCCAAACTCTTTGGCATATTTCCACTCCCAGTTCTCTCGGTAGTATTGGTAAGACAGCTCGTCCGGATCCTTTTTCGGATTAGATTCCTCCATCTCCCGCCTCGCCATGTCTTCCGCCGCCATCTTATCCACGTACGCCTGACCAATCAACACCTCCCTCGCCAAATCCTCTCGTTCAAGCGACTCTCGCTGCTCCTCCGTGAGAGCTTCCACCACGAGTGGCTTCGCATCGGGGTTCTCGGCGTTCCACCTCGCCACCAGCCGCTTCATATACTCCTCTAGTACCTGATTCATCGCGGCATCCATCACGTCCAGCACGGATGGATACTCCGTCTTTGTGATCTTCCTCGACGTTCTGATACTCCCCCCGGCCATCTCGGTCCCCGCCTTCGTCGTCTCCGAACCCGCCTCCATCTCGGCAAGCCGGTGCGGCTGATCGTCCTCCCGCCGTGGCCGCTCTGCTCCTGACCTAGACTCCTCTGTGTACGTTCGGCATTTAGGAGTTGAGAGGCTCGCCCATATGGCGCAAATATTTAGCATTGATGAGAGGCCCATAAGTCTGAAACGGGCCAACCTTTTGTCTTTGAAACGGGCCGACATAATTCTCACCAAAAAAACCGGGGCCGAACAAGGTGACCTCCCTGCATTCTAAAAAAAGGTGACCTCTCCACAAAAAAAGAAGAAAATCTAGTACGACCGGGTCGTACCAAACGTATCGTGAGACCCACTCCCGCGTGTGCCAACTGGCAGTTTGAATCTCAACACAGTGTCCGTCCCACTTCCAGCCCACCCCGTTCATACGGCAGGGGCGGTGTCGCGCCGCGAGCTGGCCGCCGACAAACGAGGCCGTTGCCGGAGGGGATACATCGCCACGAGCAGGAGAGTTTTGAGACCGGCATCGAGAAGCATGTCGTGGACGGATACGACGAGCAGTTGGGCGGTGCCACGAGCTGGCATTTGCCGGGGGGGG
>LR738709.1:578675575-578689390 GCA_902687465.1 Secale cereale
GTCGAGCAGAGGAGTTGCGCCCGACATCAAGAAGCACACCGGGGGGCATGTTGCTAGCAGCCAGGGCGGAGCACGCCGGCGATAGGAGTTGTGTTAGAGATTTGATAACGAGGAAAGAAGAACGACGGGACGAGGAAGGTGCTGGTGCTTTGAGACTCGTAAATGCCACTTGGTGCATGCAAAAGTGGGTTTCACAATCAGTTTAGTACGACCCGATCATACAATAATTTTGTTTTTTGACCTCTCTTACCAAACACTATGCTATGCTTGATCAAGGTCGTCATTTGTAGCTTATTCATCCTCATGATCCAGCAGTGGCGGACCCAGGAATGGGCCAAGCACCGGGCGAACTGGGCCAAGGCCCATGCAGCTCTGTTAACCGTAGTATTTTACTGTAGCTAGTAGCTACAGTGCAAAGTATATGAAGGACATGGGCCTCACGCCCCAGGCCGCCGCCCCTTCTGCCTGGGGCCTAAATCCGCCCATGTGACCCAGCATGTATTCCCATAAAAATTCACATTGATCAGTAAAGTGTTTGCAATTCTAAAAAGAAAGTAAATCTTGCTCTAACAAATAAGAGGGCGTGGACAGGTCAAATCGATCGATACTTAACTAAATCTTAATATAATGATATAACATGTACAAAAGAGGAAAAAACAAAAAAAATGCATGGATCTTAATGTAAAATCACGAATACACTAGTACGCGTCGGTGCTATACAAACGGTTTTTAACCCCATTCCGCGACGGCATTTGGAACCGTCGCCTAGTGAGTGACGGCGATAGGGGGTTCCTTCCCACACGTCCCAGAAACGGTTGGGGATAGGGAGCCTTGATGCATACAGTTGTCCCTATATAACCATTTCTGATATCTCGAATATCCCAAACGCTTCATCCTTGCTATTCGTTTGTGCTCGCATTACCATCGCAGTCGGAGTTTTGTGGTTTTACCTAAATCCAGGAAGATTCCAGGTACATGACTTTTCCAGGTAGATTCCAGGCACGGGAGTTTTACGATGCCTGGCACATCACAAATAGTTCATGATTATAAACCGTGTATGATAGGTAGACAATCACAGACATTTAGTTTTCCCACACTGTATGCGATAGTGTCTGACATCACACACGCTTTGCAAACGACAACTGTGTGCATTGTTACACATGTTTCCTCTCCGCGAACCGTGTCGGATTATGATGTATATCACACGCGTTGTACTTTATTAACCGTGTGCGCCGTAATGACCTGCACACCCTAATTTCTCTCTAATTTAATTGCTATTATTTAAAATTGTACCTAATTTAAACTTGAACGTAGGCTTTAGCTTTATTCATATCCATCAGGTTCAAACAACCAATGCATTATTTGATTCACATGTACATATGTTTAAGAATTACATAAGCACCAAATAAAGAATGATGAACCAAAGTTCTATACTTGTAGTATTACGGATGGTAAAGAAAGAGGCGACAAACATTCTGATTGCTGAACAAAGTGAAGCGGAATGGCCCTATTGTGCTCTCCTGGATGCAGAAGGCATGCATGACTCTAGTCTAGACCTGGCCATGGGCAGCCCGGCCCGGTCGGCCCGACCCGACCCGGCCCACGGGCCAGGCTCGGGCCTAGATTTCAAGCCCGACGGTCGGGCCGGCCCAGGCCCGGGCCCATCATATCTGCTGATTAACAAAGAGGCCAGATCCGTGGCCCGAGGCCCGGCGGGCTTTTAGTGCGATGGGCCGGGCTCGGGCCCATTTTTAGGCCCGACGGCTAGGCCGGACCAGGCTCGGGCCTGGGGTTTTTACGCCGGGCTTTGGTAGGCCCGGCCTGGCCCGACCCGACTAATGGCCAGGAATACCCCTTGTGATGGCCGACCGCCAATCATGTAGTTTGAGAGGTAATCTTGAGTAAATTGCTTCAGGATCCACTACAAAGAAAAAAAGATTCAGACATTGTCATCTAACACAACTCATTACAGTTAGTAAAAAGAAGGTTACAAGGTTCTTACTTACCATCCTGCAGTTCACTATTGTCTTGCATAAAGTGTAAACAAATAGTTTGATTGACGTCTTCGGACCCATTTTAATAACAATATTTATTAGTTTCCTCACTTGATGCTGGTTCATGAATATCTCATTGCCCCATAAAGGGTCGAAGTGTGGAACTTTGGCAATGATATATGTACCTAAAAGCACCAAGTTAATATTAGAAGCTAAACAACAATTGAAAAATGATGTAGTACAACACTCCCTCCATCCCATTATATAAGATTTTATTACATGTATATCTAGACATCATCAGATCATTAAGGTAATACTCTTCCTTGTTGCTATGTAGCCTGGGATTGCATATTTAGTCATTCAGTACAATGTATGTTGCAATGTAGCCTCGGATATATTAAATATGGCCCTAGGTAACCTACTGATAAATGGGTTACAGATATATTCAGTGAAATGTCCGATTCGATGATTAATCCGTTATCAGCCCCAGGCTATATGGTACCAGCTACCGATATCTTGAACAGTGAGTACATATAAGCAATGCGATGAAAATAACCTCGATGGAAAACAACACTGTTCTCAATATTGTCCTGCATGAGTACATATAAAGGCATGTTAAGCACAATAGGCTAAACATCAACCAAATATATCGATGGTAGACAACATAATCTACAAATGATAGCGTTAGTGTGCAGGCTTAAGCACGCTAGTTAAGCAAAACAAAAAGTGGAAATGTGTGTTAACCGCATCATGCATAACATTTAAAAACAAGCAAATAGTCATTCAAACTGGTATTCTGCTGGTCTAAAGTACACTAGTTATTCTTAAAAAAATGAAAAGGCATGTTAACTGCAATATCCTTAACAGCAATCAAATATCACAATTCATAGTGGTATTGTTGAAATAATTATTGTTGAAATTGAACTGCATGGCAAATAGTTGCACATATAGAGTATCACACTGTGAAAAACTGAAATAAACAAGTCATAAGACCATCTCTAGCCGATCCTTTAAAAGTTAAAGTACTAAAAACCTTAGTGGATATATATATATATATATATATATATATATATATATATATATATATATATATATACTCCAGCAATTTTTGGCCTTTTCTAGTCGATCCCCTAAACTTAACGTTGTAAGCTTCAATTTGATCAAGTTCAAAGCAGGTTCAATCGAAAGTAGCATGCATTGAAACATAAACATAGATAGTTTTGCATAACCGAACATAAAGCATAAATTTAAACTAAGCTAAACTACTTTCGGTCGAAGTAGAGGCCGAGCCAATCCTTCCTCGCCATGTATGGTGTGCCGCAAGCAGGGTCCGGGCCGGTGCCGTCGTCGGGGTCGTTGGGGAAGGCACTCCTCAACTCGTCGACATCGATCTCATCGTCCTCGGGGCCCACCTCGACGGTCTTCGCATCGCCATCACCGTCGCCTTCGACCTTGTCATCGGACGATAGTGCGATAACCTCGCCGCCCTCCACGCTACCGTCCTCGCCGCCTTCGACCTCGTCATCGAAGGAGAACGCGATAACCTTGCCGCCCTCCGCGCCGGCAAAGATCGCCCGCTCTGCCTCCACGAGCTTCGGATGCTGCCGGCGGAGCTCTTGCATGTAGGCCTCATCCGAGGCGCTCCCACGCCTTGCGGTCCTCCCGCGCCATAGCCGAGCTCACCACCCCTGACTCCAGCGGAATGAGGTCGGCCGGACGTGTGCCGAAGGGGAAATTGAGCCTAGCTGCCGCGCCGTGGTAGCGGACCTGCCAGCGGTCGAACTCCATGGCCACGAGCTTGGCCATGTGGAAGCTACCTAGCCACCGGCGAGTGTGGGCCTCTCGATCTGTAATCTCGGCGACCCAGGTCCCCCACCGCCGTTGCCAGACCCCGAGGTAGGATCTCGTCGGCTGCCGGGTCCGAGGGAGGACGGGGAAGTCCTCGAACCGGCGTAGGGGCGCGGCGGTGGACGGATCGGGGGACCGGCGATGGCAGATCGAGCCCGCGAAGGACGACGGTGACACCTCGGCGGCCACCTTGCCGGCGTCGGGTGAAAAGGCCGTGATAAACCTCTTTTTGGCCATTGGCTCCTCGAGCTCGCCGGCATACAGGCAGAGGTTGAGGATGGAGGCGTCGGCGATGGCGGCGACCTACCAATGGTTTCGAGGGTTATGTGTGTTTGTGTGAGCGAAGGTTTTGGGGAGTGTGTGGTGTGTGTGGAGGGGTGTGGGGGCAAGGTGGTGTTTGAGGAAATATTGCGACAACTGAAAATTTTACTAGGCGGGAGTAACAAGGCGGGGCTACTGAAAATTTGGATCGAGGGCGACCAGATATTATTGAGATTGCGAGGGATGCAGAGGCGGGAGTAAAATGCTGGGGCTATTGAAAATTTGATCAAGGGACTGAAGTAAAGCGGGAGTAACAGACATCGCACACGGTCCGCACATACTAATCATGTGATATCAATCATTAAAACCTTCCAGGCGGTAGATATTTTCGAGATTACGAGGCAGTGATATTTTCGAGATTGCGAGGGTTGTAGAGGCGGGAGTATTTGGGGAGCGAGTTAGTGTGCTTGACAAGCTAGCTGTGGACTGTAGCCGACGCACCTTCTCGCATAAGCCATAGGCGTACTATACACCGACGGTGCTCCAAGATATTTTTTTACTACATCTCACACGGTTGGTGATAATAAGTTGTGTGGGATCTACTTGATTTTTCATCTAGATTTGAGTTACATAATGATGTCACGGCGGCAATGGACGGTGTTTGAATTGCTAGACCTTTTATCTACAGTGAACATGCAACTATATGTGTGTCGTAAAAGAATTGGAATTATTTAGGGTTCGTTTGGACATTTTATACATTAAACTGGTTTTCTAGCCATTTCAGGTGCACAATTAAAAATTAAACTACATGCACATGCTCCGGTGCATATAAATTGGTTGAAAAATCAAATATGTGTCCTTGGGTGCATGCTTAGGTCCCATGCAAGAAATGGGAATGAATTTCAAACACCAGGGCACTGTTGATTGCCTGCAAAATGTTGAGATACCTGGTTTTTAAATTATAGTAAATCCAAAACTCGTCTGAAATTCATGAAACTTGGCATGGTATCATGGAGCGGCATCGACATGACGTGGTAAAAATTTGTCCCATTTGGGGACAGGTTTGGGTATAAGTTTCTCACAAACCAGAGCTTCTCACAACAAGCGTGATGGTTTCGGTACGGAACATGCCACCTTTGGGGACGAAACGATATTCGTTGCCTCTTATTGCTTTCAAAAAAATTCTAGTGCCAACATAGAACAACATGAGTGTTGTGTTAAGTTTTGGAATTTTCGAAGTTTGTTTGGACATTTTAATACATTAACTGGGTTTTCTAGGCATTTTATGTGCATAATTTAAATTTGAAATACATGCACATGCTCCAGTGCATATAATTTGGTTGAGAAAACAAATATGTGTCCTTGGGTGCATGCTTAGGTTCCATGCATGAAAAGGGAATGAATTTCAAACACCAGGGCACTGTTGATTGCAGGCAAAACATTGAGATACCTGGTTTTTAAATTCCAGTAAATCCAAAACTCGTCTGAAATTCATGAAACTTGGCATGCTATCATGGAGCGGCATCAACATGCCGTGGTAAAAAAATTGTCCCATTTGGGGCAGGTTTGGGTGTAAGCTTCTCACAAACCAGAGCTTCTCACAACAACCGTGATGGTTCCGGTAGGGAACGTGCCACCTTTGGGGACGGAACGATATCCGTTGCCTCTTATTGCTTTCAAAAAAAGTCCAATGTCAACATAGAACAATGATGACCCACAAGTATATGGGGTCAATTGTAGCTCTTTTCGATAAGTAAGAGTGTCGAACCCAACGAGGAGCAGAAGGAACCGACAAGTGTTTCTCAGTAAGGTAGTGTCTGCAAGTGCTGAAATTGTAAGTAGCAGAGTAGTTTGATAGCAAGATAATTTTGTAACGAGCAAGTAACGATAATAGTAGCAAGTATGCAACAAGATAGCCCAATCCTTTTGAGGCAAAGGACAGGACAAAACGGTCTATTAAATAAGCAAAGCGTTCTTGAGGGTACACGGGATTTCATCTAGTCACTTTCATCATGCTGGTTTAATTCGTTTTCACTACTTTGATAATTTGATATGTGGGTGGATCGGTGCTTAGGTGTTGTTCTTAATTGAACAAACCTCCTACTTATGATTAACCCTCCCATAAGCATCCGCAACTACAAGAAAAGTATTAACATTAAATTCTAACCATAGTGTCATGGTTTTGTCACGGCAGATGTCCTAGCATAAGGACATAGTCGTGGAGCCATCGCGACGGGTTAGCTTAAAGGGGTTAAAGCGGACAAAGGACACAGGGAGTTTTATACTAGTTCGGCCCCTTACGGTGAAGGTAAAGGCCTACTCTAGTTGTTGTGGTATTGCTAGGGTTTCGATGACCAAGGAGCGAATCCGCTTTGCCTGTGTCTCGAGCTGTTGTTTGTTGTCCTTGAACCGCCGCCGGGTCGTCCCTTTATATACACAGGGTGACGCCCGGCCGGTTTACAGAATCCCGAGGCCGGCTCATAAACGTGTCCGGCTCGGTTTCTACCTTCCCTATCTTACAATACAAGTTACACACCGTATGGCGGTTTATGTCTACGGGCCCTAATCCGCCTTTGGTCCCTGGGCCTTTTAGTTTTCTATATAACATGCCATACTCCTTGTCTTCATGGGCTTCAATAGGGGTAATTCAGCACAGGTATAACCCGGCCCCTCCTGGGCGATTTATACCTAATAATTATATCCCCAACATTAGGCCCCAGATTGATTTGAACCTGTTCATGTCAATCTTCAACACTTAGGAAAATTTCTTCTTCAGCGCCTTCGAATGATCTTGTAAACCGCCATGACATCATCTTCCAGGATCATAGTAAACCGCCATGACATCACCTGTTCATTAAAAACCCATATATATTTAACCTTTATTAACGAGCCTCCGAAGACCGAAGCGACAGCTCTGTCCCATATCCATTTTTTGGGGTTCCTTGATTCCCGCGCTTGTCGCTTATCCCTTCAGCTTGTAAATAGGGCCAAGGGTCCCTTTCTTTTTCTCCCCTTGCCTCTTCGCCTTTCTTCTACCTCGCGTCTCCTCAGTGCTCGAGCGCCGCCGCCGCCGTCGAGCTTCGCGTCTGCTCCGACAAAGGCCGCTGCATCAACCTGTTTTGACTAGAGTCCCGCCGACGCGCTTCCGCGCCCAATAGCCCTGGTAAGTCCTTTCTTTGCTCCTCCCATAGATCTCATTGGGCTTTGCCGCAAGTTCATCGAAGTTGTCACGCTATTCTTCCCCGTTCTTCTTCATGGCCTCAATGGCGAGTGTAGATCTGATGTTTTCCTACGCGGTTGTAACGATAATCCTCCTTTCTTGTCATTAGCGCACCCTTTAAAGTAATCCCATCTAGGTCTGATGAACTATTTTAGCACCTGTTTAATTTAGGTCTGAATATACCTGAGTTTATTTACACGTTGTCGATCTGTAATTATCATGCTGATCTGTGAAACTTGTTTTTCCATCGCCTAGTTATTTCAGATCTGTACCTTTCATCCCCACGTGGGCGGTTTAACTTTAGAAAATCATAATCCGGTAGGTAGCATTATTCCCCACTTAAACCGCCGTTTCGGTTATTTTCAAAATGCTTCCAATATCTGACTCCGGTTCAATAGTGTGCATATGCCTCAACATCTTCTCCAGCTGACCTTTCGATGCTTTATACTTGTTAAGCATGAATCATAAACCGGCCTTTTAGTTGTAATTTCAGCTTTTTCATTTGAAATGGCCAAGCAATTTTATTCCTGTAACTGGGTTCCGTCCCGGGTTACCGAGGAAGAACTGAACGGGTTAGTTGAGATTGGCGCTTTAGCAAAAAAGGATGTCATCCACTTGAGAGTCCCTGGTCTGGAAAATCCTCCTGAACCCAAAGATGGAGAAGTAATTGTGTTCATTTATTACCTGGCCCGAGGGTTTAGCCCTCCCGGATCAAAATTCTTCTATGATGTGCTTGCTAGCTTCCAACTCCATCCTCAAGATATTGGACCAAACTCTATGTCCAATATTTGCAATTTCCAAGTATTTTGTGACGACCCCGGCCCGACCGTGCACTAATCATACACGCAAATGCACACGATCAAGCCTAAGGACTCACGTGAAGGAATCACAACACAACTCTAAAACATAAATAAATACATACCAGTTATATATTACAAGCCAGGGGCCTTGAGGGCTCGAATACATAACAAGTGTCACACAAGGTTAGCGGAAGCGTTAGGTATCTGGGTACAGATACAACACAGAACAGAAATAGGCCTGTTACACAGGCGGGGCAAAAGAAAAGCTACGATCGAAAAGGCGCAGGCCTCCTGCCTGGGACCTCCGAGCCTACTCCTGGTCGTCGTCCGCCGGCTCCTCGTAGAAGTACTCGCCGGCCGGATAGTAGTAGTAGCCAGCCTCGGGCTGGTAGTAGTAGTCGTCAACGGGGGCTGCAGGCACCATTGCTCCGTCGTCTGGTTTATCATGCGGGTAGGACAAAAGAGGAAGCAAAGCAACCGTGAGTACTCATCCAAAGTACTCAGCAAGACTTACATCAGATCTATACTAAGCAATGCATCATTTTCAAAGGAGGCTTTATGTGGGTGGACTAGACTGCAGAAAGCCAGAGTAGAGAGGGGAAAAGCCTAGTCCTGACGAAGACTAGCATCTTCAGGGTCTTGCAGCAATTAGAAGGGTGCAGATTAGTACATCATAATGTAAAGTGTTTATAGTAATATCAACCTCATATCTCAAGTCACCAGTTCTAGTTGTACCGAAGTGGATACAACTCCGAGTGTCCGTTACCGTAGGACAGGCTATCGATAGATGTTTTCTTCCCTGCAGGGGTGCACCAACTTACCCACCACGCTCGCTTAACTCCGGCCGGACACACTTGCTGGGTCCTGCCCGGCCTCGGCTAAACAACACGACGCAACCCGACCGGATACCGCCAGAGAGGATCAAGCACGTCGGACTAAACCTATGCCCCCGGGGGTCATGGCCCATCGCCCCAGACGCTCCTGCACGTTACGTGGCCGTTCGGTAGCAGACCTAGCAACCCCTTATACAAGCACGCAGTTGCATCCTGGGTCCAATCCGAACGGGCCGCTCAATCGCTGACGTCGTGACGACTCCGGCTGATGTATACGACGCAGAGCACCCACTCACACCCACGTGGTGGTTAGTGCTATCAGACCCGAAGGCCCCTCGGATCAAATATCCAAATCGCTTAGTGGATTGGGAGCGCGCGGTAACGAGCGTTGCCACCACACCGGTGGCCCCGACGTCCCGTCTCGAAGACTTGTGACAAGGACCTTACAGGACCGGCCACGCTTCGTAGTTATCTCGCGGGTACCCTCACTGGTTACCCGACTCCACAGCTCACGCCTCGAAGGCACTCGCGGGTACCCCTCAGGGTCAACCCGTCTCTATCCAACATGTGTAGTAGTAACTGTAAAGTGTCTTCAGACGCACGATACCTCTGGCCGCACGCCTTTGTTCCTGGCGACGTCCGGCCTCGGGGATCGATACGTCTTTAAACACGGTACGGTAAACCAGGGCATCCGTGTGGTTTCCATGCCGATGAGGAATCCGAGGAATCACCCTCGTTGGACTCCTAAACGACAAGTCCCGTTAAGGTGATACCGGAGGAATCACCCTCGGCGGTAATCACCATAGTGGATGCACGACAAAAGCTAAGTCGGAAGTGGGAAGAGGAATCACCCTCGGTAACCCACAACGAGCTAGCTATACTACAGGGACAACATCGGAAGTGAGTTCAGAGGTATCACCCTCGTCACCCGATGTTAACTCTGCGGAGTCGAGCATATTAGGGGGTGTGCGGTGGTGTGAAGAAGGTCAGGGGAAGGGGCTCGATCGCTTGATCGAGGCAAGGGTACTATGCGAGGCAACTACGAGAAAGCGGGACCACAGCAGTGCTACTCAACCTATACTAAGCAGTTTATGAATAAAGACAGGTATCAACAGTATTGCAAAACAGGCTATGCAACAGTAATAGGAGCAGTAGCAGTAGCAGCAATTCTAATGCAAGAATAAGAGAGAATAGACATAGGCGATATCGGAATGATCAAAGGGGGGGGGGTTGCTTGCCTGGTTGCTCGGTGGCAAAAGCAAGGTCGTCGGAGGGGGAACCAATCACCGGGACGGCGTCGGTCTCTGGAGCGGCGTCAGTGTCGGACTCTACCGAGAGAGAAGAGGGGGGAAGAAACAGATAAATACACCGAATACAAGCATCACAAAGCGTGCTAGGCTAATGTGCAGTGCAGGGTTGCCTAAAAACATGTCTAAGTTGTATTAGTTATTTTTAGGAATTAACTGGGATTATTAACCGGTGTATGTGCACTATTCATCTACCGGAAACGGGCTAAAAGTTGCGGGTTCACCTCCGTAGAGGGTCCCGACACGGAAACAGATAGCACGGTTAGCTTCGTCTCGTCGTTCTGAGCAACTTTCATGTAGAAAGTTTTTCCATCCGAGCTACGGATAAAAATATATGAATTTTCAAAGTTTAATGAATTTCTGGAATTGATTACTTTTCAGAAAAGGGGATTATGATGTCAGCATGATGACATGCTGACATCAGCAGGTCAAACAGCGGCTGACTAAGTCAAATATGACATGTGGGTCCAGTGGGACCCACATGTCAGCCTCTGTGACTTTAACAGAGTTAAATTAAACTAACAGTGGGTTAATTAAAGGGTGGGCCCCATCTGTCAGTGTCTCTAACTAATTAACTAATTATGCTTAATTAGTAAAATGACTAACTATACTAACATTCGAGGCGGGCCCACATGTCAGTGGCTGGACCCGGTCCAGTCAGCGGTTGACTGCGGTCAACGAGTCAAAGTGGGGTCCCTGGGCCCACGGGTCAGTGACCCAGGGCGACCCACGTGTCAGCCACGTCGGCGCCGGCGCCGGAGAATGCTCCGGCGACCAAAACGACGGCGGCGCGTCGCCGAAGTTGGTCGGAAACGCGCTGTGATGCGTTGTTTCGCGCGCGGTTAGCTCCGTTCGAACGAGCATTCACCGCCGCATCGTCTGGAGGTGGTGGCAGGGCCGGACTCGGCCGGATTCGTCACCGGCGATGAGCCGTGGCGGAGGTGAGCTTCGGGCGTGCGGCGAGTTTTGGCCACAGAGGGCCAAAACAAGCGCGGGGCGGCGCATACGAACGAGGGGACCGAACCGCGTCGATCCGTGGCACGACAGTAAGCTGAGGCGGCCGGAGCCGGGCGGTACGAGCTCGCCGGCGGCGGGCCGTTCGGGTGAGCTACGAGGCGAGCAAGGCGGCGTGCAAACGAGCGAGTTGAGGCATTAGGGAGGCTCTACGGGCTGCTACGAGCTCAACGGGCACAAGCCCGGGACCTCTTGGTCGCCGGAGACTTGCCGGCGATGAGCGCCACGGCGATGGGTTCGGGCATCGACGACGCGCAGCGCGATGCGCGGCAAAACAGAGCGGAGACGGAGGGGATCCACGGCAAGGCTCACCTAGCGGCCACGAAAGGCCTTTGACAGCTTAGTAGCAGCAGGAGCTCGCCGGAGAGGAAAGGGGATTGCCGGAGTCCGAGAAAGAAGACGACGTCGTAGCGGCAGCTGCAGGACCTCCTTGCTCCTACTGGGGTCACCAGTCGACGAGGCAGACGTGGGCGACACTCTACGGCATCTTGGCGGCTCGAGGCGACGACGGTGGCTGCGAGGGCAGCGGTCGAACGGCGACGACGGCGCTCGGTGGCCGGATCTGAGAGGAGAAGAGAGGCGAGGCGAGCGAGGGAGAGAGGGAAGAAGTGGATGAGGAGGCCCAGGGGGCGGTTGGGGCGTTCTTATCGCCTCCGTCGGCACTGTGACGGCAGGTGGCGGCGGGCGGCGGCGTCGAGCGCGCGTGGCCAGAGCGTGCTCGACACGGTGGCGGGAGCAGGTAGAGGAGGGGTGCTGGGCCGGGCCAGCTGGGCCGCGTGGGCACCAGGTAAGTAGTTTCTTTCTCTGTTTCTTTTATTTATTTCACAGAGAAGAAAAAGAAAAGATTAAGCCTCCAAACACTTTAGTAAAAATGTGGTAGTTGGACCACAAATCACTTTGCAACATTCCTAACCACCAGAAATTGGTTTGGGCATATTTGAATCATTTTTGAAATTTACAAAAATGAATTGACATATTTAAGTGCTGATATTGCACTGTTTTAATGCCCTAGCCCACATTTGGAGTTGCTGGTGATGTTGTTTTCCTCAACAACAATTGTTCTGGAATATTTGCTAAATGATGAACATTTTTCCATAATTTTTGGAGCAACTTCATTTTGCATTTGAATTTGAGTTTTGAATTTTCAGGGGCAAATTTTGGATTGCCTTGTTTAACCACTGTGATTAGCATTGCAAATGAACATGACATGGCATGATTAACCAAATGTCACAGTGCTTAATACAAGGGGGTGTTACAAATTCTCCTCCTCTAAAAGAAATTCTCGTCCCGAGAATTTAGGAGGTAGAAGAAAAGAGGTCGGGGTATTCCGCCCGAAGATTTTCCTCGCGTTCCCAAGTGGCTTCATCTTCGGTGTGATTCGACCACTGCACTTTCAGGAACTTAGTTGTCTTCTGGCGGGTCCGACGTTCAGTTTGATCCAGGATGCGGATCGGATGCTCCTTATAAGAAAGATTATCTTGAAGCTCGAGCATCTCGTGATCCACAGCACGATGCGGGGATTCCTTGAAGGATCGACGAAGTTGCGACACATGGAACACATCGTGGATATGAGAGAATTGCGGAGGCAATTGCAATTTGTAAGCCACGAATCCACGTCTAGCAACCACGGGGAAGGGACCAATGTAGCGTGGAGCTAACTTGCCCTTGATGCCGAAACGGTGCGTGCCCTTCATAGGCGTGACACGAAGATAAACTTGATCACCTGGTTGATAAGTCAATCCCCATCGCTTGCGATCATAGTTGCTCTTCTGACGATCTTGAGCCGCCTTGAGATTCTCACGCACTATACGGACTTGCTCTTCGGCGTGTTGAATAATGTCCGGACCAATAACTTGTCGTTCCCCAGTTTCTGACCAGTTCAGAGGGGTTCGACACTTACGTCCGTACAGAACTTCAAAGGGAGCCATCTTCAAGCTTGCTTGATAGCTGTTGTTATACGAGAACTCGGCATATGGAAGGGATTCTTCCCATTTCTTACCGAATGATATAACACAAGCTCGCAGCATATCTTCGAGCACTTGATTGACTCGTTCAACCTGTGAAAGAACATGCGGTGCCCCCATGTTTGGTTTTGGTAATTGATGACAATCTCTATGGACTAATGGTTGCCTTGAGTTATATTTGAAGGGTTTGTCCATAGGCTTTTCTTGGAGTTCATTTGTTGGTTTCAAGGAGAGTTTGTGATGACCAAGGTGCTATTAAGGAATTATCCAAAGATTGGTCTTGTGAGTGTTGAGCTTATTGCAAGCATGTCTTGAAGAAGAAGAGTGTGTTATCATTCATGTTTACCTTCAAGACATCATCGAGTTGGAAAGATTCAAGGTTGATCAAGACTAAGTGAAGGAGTGAATCAAGTTGATCAACACACAAAGTGTAGAAGATGTACCGAGAGGGATCAAGCAATCCCATGGTATGGTAAGCATTGTCAGTCACGCTTTGTGTACTAACCCATGTTCTTCGTGAGAGTTCTTTGTGGGGTTAGGTTGCGGTGTGCAAGTTCAAGTGGAGCATCACAAA
>LR738709.1:578690390-578701575 GCA_902687465.1 Secale cereale
GATATCTTATTCATTCCTTTTTGCAACAATTTTGTGTGTACATCCTTCTTTGTGGATTGATATCATCATGATCTTCATCTACCTAGAATCTTATACACTTTTGAGAAGTTGCATATCTATTTGATATCCCCTTCTTTCACGTCCACCTTTTTGTTCCTGTTTTATTTCTTTGGTGGCTCCGTGAAGGTGTGTGTCTCGAGTGCGGATCTTATATCGTTTCATCTAGATGCACTCTTTTGTGGTGAAGATCATTCTCTCTTGCTTGTCTTGATGAGGCTTTGCCATTTCTACTGGTATCCCTCCTCATGACAAAGCTATCCTTTTTATATCTTCACCACAGGTTGTCACAAGCATAGGTTATTTATATGATTATTAGTGAGCTTGTGAACCCATTTGCTGTTTTGTGTGGGAATGATAGGCCTTGCACTGTGTATCTCATTCATTCAAGAGTATACTGATGCTTAATGTTCATCTATACATTAATCTTCTCAAGTGCTTTGCCATGACTCACACACATCATTTTGGTTGAGCCTACTCTTAAGTTGACTCTTTTATATATTGCTCAACCAGTTTTTTGTTGCAAGTGCTAGGCTTTTTTATCTTCATGCTCACTTGCACTTGGTGTGAGTGTCTATTGATCTTGGGGGAGTGATGATCCTATTTTGTGCACTTGGTATCCTAATGAAAATATTCTAAGGAGTGCATAAATTATGGGGAGCTTCACTAATGTCTTTAGAACACTCCGTTGCTATGTCGTGAGGTTCTATTGATCTTGGGGGAGCGACGATCCTACTTTGTGCTCGTTGTATCCAAATACAAAACTAAATTGTGCACAAATCATGGAGAGCTTCCTTAGTTTCTATAGAACACTCCTTTGCTCCTATCATAATATCTTTTATTCATTTGGCATGTAGGATCAGTGGTCTAGTTGGGTCAATTGGTATCTTTTGATAGCTTGATTCAATTGGTATCCTTTGATTGCTTGATTGCGTGTTTTTCTCCCTTTGTTATGCCTTTGTGGCATATCATTCTTTTGCAATCTTTGGGCCTCAATATAGTTTGTCTTCCTCCAAGTATTTACAGTTGGATATATGTATTGCCTTCCACTCTCTATTTTGAGGAATACATAATTTATGGAGGAACACAATTTATATTGACCTTCTAAGCTTTTCACCCATTTTGGCAATCGATGCCAATGGGGGAGAAGTTTCAGAGAGTTGAGTTTTGTGAGGAAGTTTAGAGAGTTGTCTCTTCGCTCTTCTTGCTTTGGTTTTGTTCCTAAGCTTTTGCATCTCATGCACATACATTATTGTTGCACGGTATTGTGATGCATAATTCCTTATATAAACTCTCTTGAAAGTGATTGTCATCAATTACCAAAATGGGGGAGATTGAAAGAACATGCGGTGCCCCCATGTTTGGTTTTGGTAATTGATGACAATCTCTATGGACTAATGGTTGCCTTGAGTTATATTTGAAGGGTTTGTCCATAGGCTTTTCTTGGAGTTCATTTGTTGGTTTCAAGGAGAGTTTGTGATGACCAAGGTGCTATTAAGGAATTATCCAAAGATTGGTCTTGTGAGTGTTGAGCTTATTGCAAGCATGTCTTGAAGAAGAAGAGTGTGTTATCATTCATGTTTACCTTCAAGACATCATCGAGTTGGAAAGATTCAAGGTTGATCAAGACTAAGTGAAGGAGTGAATCAAGTTGATCAACACACAAAGTGTAGAAGATGTACCGAGAGGGATCAAGCAATCCCATGGTATGGTAAGCATTGTCAGTCACGCTTTGTGTACTAACCCATGTTCTTCGTGAGAGTTCTTTGTGGGGTTAGGTTGCGGTGTGCAAGTTCAAGTGGAGCATCACAAAGAAATCAAGTGCTTGAATCTTGCCGTCCATTGTCGTGACAATGGACTTGTGAAGATATGCCGAAGAGTGGCTCACCCATAGAGGAGTATGGGGGAGCAATCTACTAGTCTTCACCGAGACAACGCAATCAAGAAAGATGGTCCAACTTGAGGAAGTCAAGATCGTCTACATCAAGCTCAAGTGGACTTTGTGCAAAGCAAAGGTTTGCCCTTGATAGGTTTTCTATTTTACCGGTCTCGTGGTGGTAGTTGGGAGACCGGGTTATAGGATCGTTTTCCGTACTATCAAGGGGGGCTCTCAAGTTGGTAGCTTGATCGTATCGTTAGTAGAGAGCTCAAACCATTGCATCCTTGCATCATGTTTCTTGGTTCTTGTTTGGTTCTCTTTGTAGTCTTAGAGCTTATGGTCATCTTGATGAGAAGCTTGAGTTCATCGAAAACGGAGTTCACATGTGTCTTCTATGATGTTTTCGGTGTTGGAGGTTTTACCGGTCTTATCCGAGAAAGGGTTCTCACCATTTTCTTTTGGGACTTTTCTAACTTGCTTCTTATTGATATTTCTATCAAGATTGTGTTAGCCCTTGTCGCTAGCTTTCCAACAAACTTGGTTTCATCGAATTCGGAGTCCGTATGCAAAAGTTATTGTCGTTTTGGTGTACTGAAAAGGCTGCAGCGGTACTACCGCGCGTAGGAGCGGAAGTAATTTTTTACTACCGCTTTCGGGAGCGGTACTACCGCTTGGAGCAGTACTACCGCGGCTACTTCCGTGGCTACTTCCGCTCGGGACCAAAAACTCGTCACAAGTCCAGCGGTGGTAGGCACGGATGTAACTTTTTAGTACCGCTCGCAAGCAGTAGTACCGCTACCCTTAGCAGTACTACCGCTACCCCTAGCGGTAGTACCGTGAGGTCAAGCGGTACTACCGCTCCGACGGTTTTTCTGGCCTTTTTGCCTCCTCGCTGTTGTTTTTCAAAGGGGTTCTACTGCCCTAGCGGTAGTACCGCTCCTGGAGCGGTAGTACCGCTCTGTGCGGGCTGTGAGCATAACGGTTGGATTTTTCCCCACCTATAAAAGGGGCTCTTCTTCCCCAATGAACCCAATCCTTTGAGCTCGTGTTCTTCCCCCATTGTTGACCTTCTTCGAGCTTGCTATCTCTCAATCCCTCCATGGATTCTTGCTAGTTTTTGGGGGAAAAGAGAGAGGAGATCTAGATCCACATTTCCACCAATCACTTTCTCCTCTAGGTGAGGGGAACCCCTTGGATCTTGATCTTGGAGTTCTTGGTGTTCTCCTTCTTGTTCTTCCTCTCATTTCCCTCCCTAGCATTAGTTGCTTCGGTGGGATTTGGGAGAGAAGGACTTGGGCACTCCGTGTGCCCTTGCCATTGCATTTGGTGCATCGGTTTGAGTTCTCCACGGTGATACGTGGAAGTGAAGTTGAGAAGCTTATTACTCTTGGGTGCTTGGTACCCTTGAGCTTGTTCCTCTTGGGTGCTTGGGCGCCCTAGACGGTTTTGGTCACTTCGGAGCCATATTCCATTGTGGTGAAGCTTCGTGGTGTCGTTGGGGAGATAGCCCCAACCTTGGTGTTCGGAGCTCAATCATTGTGTTGTAAAGCTTCGGGCAAGCGTCAGGGTCTCCAATTAGGTTGTGGAGATCGCCCCGAGCAATTTGACGGGTTCCGGTGACCGCCCCCAAGGGTTGCCAAAGTGTACGGGTTCGGTGACCGCCCCCAAGGGTTGCCATTTGTACGGGTTCGGTGACCGCCCTCAAGGGTCCCTTAGTGGAATCACGGCATCTTGCATTGTGCGAGGGCGTGAGGAGATTACGGTGGCCCTAGTGGCTTCTTGGGGAGCATTGTGCCTCCACACCGCTCCAAACGGAGATTAGCATCCGCAAGGGTGTGAACTTCGGGATACATCGTCGTCTCCGCGTGCCTCGGTTATCTCTTACCCGAGCCCTTTACTTATGCACTATACTTTGTGATAGATATATTGTTTCTTGTCATATATCTTGCTATCACCTAGTTGTTTATCTTGCTTAGCATAAGTTGTTGGTGCACATAGGTGAGCCTAGTTGTTGTAGGTTTTGTGCTTGACAAATTAACCGCTAGGTTTATTCCGCATTTGTTCAAGCCTAAACCGTAATTATTTTAAAGCGCCTATTCACCCCCCCCCCTCTAGGCGACATCCACGATCTTTCAACCTGACCTTGGGACTGGGGGTGGTAAGCTGAACTCCAGTTGATATGAGTTCCCAAAGCTTCTTGAAAACTTTCCCAGAACTTGGAAGTGAAGAGGGTGCCACGGTCCGTACTGATCTCCTTCGGAATTCCGTGGAGGGATACAATTCGGGAGATATATAGTTCTGCTAACTGGCTAGCAGTGACAGTCTCCTTGATTGGCAGGAAGTGTGCAACCTTTGAGAGTTGGTCGACGACGACAAGAATGGCATCGTTACCCTTCTGGGACTTAGGAAAGCCAGTAATGAAATCCATCTGCACCTTATCCCATTTCCACAGCGGAATAGGAAGAGGTTGCAGAAGTCCAGCAGGCTTCTGATGTTCTGCCTTCACGCGACGACAGACATCGCATTCAGCAACATAACGAGCAATATCCCGCTTCATATTAGGCCACCAGTACCTTTGGCGGAGATCACGATACATCTTAGTACTACCAGGATGAATAGACAGCGGTGTATCATGTGCCTCCTTCATGACCTTGTCAGTCATTAGGTCGAAACGAGTTACCACGATGCGGCATCGGAAATACAAGGTTCCATCTTCGGATATTGAGAAATCCCTGTATTTCGGAAGATGCAGTTTCTGTTTCATAACATCAACGTAAGCATCCTTGGTTTGCGCTACCTTGACAGCCTTCTCAAGATCCGGCTGTATCACAAGGTCATTAAGCGAACCATGTGGAACGATATGCAGATTCAGCTTGCGTAATTCCTCATAAAGACGAGGCTGAGCTCGCTTAACCTTGAGGTTGGTGCTGTAAGACTTGCGACTCAAGGCATCGGCCATCACATTAGCCTTCCCAGGGGTATAAGAAATACCGCAGTCGTATTCAGAAATAGTTTCCAACCATCGCTGTTGGCGGAGATTAAGATCCGGCTGAGTGAATAAATACTTCAAACTTTGATGATCAGTATAAATCTCACACCGGTTACCGAGAAGGTAATGTCGCCATAGCTTCAATGCAAAGATCACTGCAGCAAGTTCAAGATCATGCACTGGATAATTCTCTTCATGCGGACGTAATTGACGTGATGCATAAGCAATTACTCTTCGTTCTTGCATTAGGACACAGCCTAATCCTTGACGAGAGGCGTCGCAATATATCACGAAGTCCTTGCGAGAGTCTGGAGGAGCAAGAACTGGTGCAGAAACGAGCTTGTCCTTAAGAGCTTGAAAGCTTTCCTGGCATTTATCTGTCCACTCAAACTTAACGCCTTTGTGAAGCAGATTAGTCAGGGGCTTGGCAATCTTGGAAAAGTTCTCGACGAAACGGCGACAATAGCTTGCAAGGCCGAGAAAACTTCTCACTTGCTTGACATTTTTCGGAGGAGTCCAGTCAAGAATAGCCTGAACCCGTTCCAGATTAACGACAATGCCATCCTTGGAAATCACATGTCCAAGGTAGGTTACTTCAGAAAGCCAGAACTCGCATTTGGAGAACTTAGCATAAAGCTGATGCTCTCGCAGCTTCTCCAGAACAAGGCGAAGATGTTCGGCGTGTTCTTCCTTGTTCTTTGAGAATACCAGAATATCATCCAGATATACCACGACGAACTTGTCGAGGTAATCCATGAATATATAATTCATCAGGCGGGAGAAGGTAGCTGGAGCATTAATCAGTCCAAAAGACATGACAGTGTACTCATAAGAGCCATAGCGAGTTACGAATGCAGTCTTTGGAATATCCTCTTCGCGAACACGGATCTGGTGATAACCCAACCTCAAGTCGAGTTTAGAAAACACCGATGATCCAGCCAGTTGATCATATAAGTCATTGATCCGAGGAAGCGGATATTTATTCTGGATGGTTGCCTGGTTGATAGGTCGGTAATCTTGTACCAGCCTATTCGTACCATCTTTCTTCTTGACGAAAAGAGACGGTGCTCCCCAGGCAGAGGAACTAGGACGGATGAAGCCCTTCTTGAGTGACTTGTCGATTTCCTCCTTAAGCTCTAGGAGCTCATGCGGTGGCATCTTGTAAGGACGCTTCGCAATAGGAGTAGTACCCGGCTTCAGGTCAATAACAAATTCGACGGCTCGAGCAGGGGGTATTCCTGGAAGTTCTTCTGGGAAGACATCCGGGAAATCACGTACCACTGGTATGTTTTCGAGCCCTTCAAGTGGTGAAGCATTCAATGCATTTGAGGCATAGATTTGAGCCTCGGCATCACGAGATATACGAGCGTGACAATTCACCAACTGATTCGAGGGGTGCCGAAGACGTACAGTCTTGGTGGCACAATCGATTTGGGCCTCGTGAGCCTTCAACCAATCCATACCCAGGATAAGGTCTATGCCGCAAGATTTCAGGACAATGGGGTACGCCTGAAATTTTCTCTCTTCAATCTCAACACTAACTTGAGGATAGAAGAGGGTAGATCGGCAAGGACCCGCGGAGGTTTGTATATTTACTGGATGACACAGTGTGTCAAATGCAAATTCATGTTTGAGTGCAAAAGGTTCAGAAATGAAAGAATCCGAAGCACCAGTATCGAACAAAACATTAGCAATTACTGAGTTGACTAGAAGTGTACCCATCACTGTGGCTGGCTGCTCCGGGTCTTCACTCAGATTGACGTGGTGAAGCTGACCACCACGAGCATACGAAGGCCTGGTATTATTGTTGCGCTGCTGAGGAACTCCACGTCCACTGCCACGGCCAGCAGATGGAAGAGCCAGCTGACCCTAAACCTGCGGACAGTCTCTGGCACGGTGACCCGGACGGCCACACTTGAAGCAGAGTCCACTCTCTGGACGAATCGCAGGTGCTCGAGGTGCTGGGACTGCAGGCCTGTACTGCATTGGCGGTGGAGGAGGCAGACGAGGTGCAGCATAAGAAGGCCTGTACACTGGAGCGTTTGGACGATACATGCTCTGAGGAATCCATATGCGGCGCTTCTCAGAAGACGAGCCCGAAGATGAGCCCGACTCGCGAGAGCGCTTAAGAGCGTCCTTGTGGAGCTTGAGTCCAGTTTCAACCTGAATGGCCTTGTTCACTAAAGTGGCGAAGTCCGGAAAATCCAGCGCCACTAGAGCAAGCAGAATATCATGATGAAGTCCGCGCCTGAACTTCTCCTGGCGTCTTGCGTCAGTAGCGATATCCTCCTCAGCATAGCGGGACAGTTCCAGGAACTCCCGCTGATAAGCATCAACTGACTTGTTGCCCTGAATCAGGTTGCGAAACTCCGTACGCTTGCGGTCGATAACCCCTTCCGGGATGTACCGAGCATGGAAGGCAGTCTTGAAGTCTGCCCAGGTGATGACAGTTCCAGCAGGCACTGTGTTCCGGTGAGTGTCTCACCACTGGGCCGCCGGACCCTTCAGGAAATATGTCGCGAACTTGACATAGTTGTCAGGGGACACGGCGGCAGAATCCAGCTCAAAGAATATGTCTCGCAGCCAATCATCGGCATCCAAGGGGTTGGCGGCACTGCGAAATATCGTTGGACTGAGCCGCAGAAATTCTTGCAGAGTGATAGCGGCTGGCTGATGCTGAGCATTGGCGCTGTTCTGGGGTATCTGGTTGAGCATACCCTGCAGCACCTGACGCTGCATGTCAATGGTCTGCATTACGTCAGCCATATAGTCTGGCGGCGGAGGCGGAGGCGGAGGTGCAGGGGGATCATTGTTACCAGCCATCCTGATAATTCCAACAGGGGTGGTTTAGCGACAAGAATACACGTTGCATGAGTTCAACAATGAAGTAAATATGCACGACATAAGGGAGGTGCAATAAATACAACATCATACACATCATGACATACGGGTTCGTACATAACGTCGGTTACAAACGGGCAGCATAACGGCGCAAAATCAAAAACTAGACATAGTAGGCGGCGCGCAGACCGCGGTAAGGAAGTACACAACGAGACATAGCAAAGGCTACATCAACGTCGGAGAAAGGAACTGAAACGGGGTAGCTGCAAGTGCGGACGGTGGATCTCAATCGCAGAAGGATCCTGAGCTCCATGTGCACTCTGATGCAGAACCCGGTATCGGACGGGAATCAGAGGTCCACGAACTGGCGTGTGACCTCCAACCGCAGGCCACTCGACGCCTGGAGGTGTGTTGATCCTGCGCGGGCAAAGGATAGACTGAGGAAGTGTCCCTGCTTGGACAGCCGGTACCAACTGCGTCAACGTCTGGTAGAGAACTGTCCGAGTGATGGACAACTCAACCGCCAGGGCCCGAGCAGTTCGATCCAGCGCCTGAGTGTGCTGAATCAGAACCTGCGGGTCATAACGTCGACTCTCGTACGGGGCACAGATAGCTGAGTAGTATCCAGTCTCATCTCCAGCAGGTGCATACAGAATGTACCGAAACTCAGAGGCATCCAAGCTATCTCTGTGCTCTCCTCGGAGGCGTGCGACAGCAGCGTAGGCAGCATCATGGACTGCCATCGCAACCGTCACGCCACTACCGCGAAAGCGGTACAGCTCAATGTCTGAGTCATCCTGCCGGTCATAGATACGAACATCAGCATAATACTGCTCCTGGTTGAACTCGCGATACTCCTCGTAGACCATGTACTCGGGGTACCAGCGGTAGCCCAGCCTGGTCAGGAGAGCGACTAGAATGGCCGGAAACCCAGGGGCATCTCGAGCCCAGGTGCGAAGCACAAGCTGAGTCTCCGGGCGAGGTGGAAACAGAGGATCCATCTGAAAGAAGAAGAATCAGACTTGTCAAGTCCTGATGATAATTGAACAGAACTTGGTAAGAAAGGTTAAACAAACAAATGGAAAGGAATGATTATCAGACTAATCAGGTCAATGATAAGAAACCGCACTGATATCCAGCTCTCCGGGTAGATGTGAAAACGAGAACCTAATGGAGTTAGTAAAATTTAACCCGAATAGACGAGAGAGAAGAGTCCCAGAGTATAGATGAGGAATAAAAGAAGCTACACCACCCAAGTGGCGACGTGGGGCCATAAGCCACACAGCCAAGTTAGTAAAACAGTTTTTGACCTCTAGACTCAACTTCGACCAAGGAGTTGGAAAGGGGGTTCCTACATGCAGTCGGCTCTGATACCAACCTGTGACGACCCCGGCCCGACCGTGCACTAATCATACACGCAAATGCACACGATCAAGCCTAAGGACTCACGTGAAGGAATCACAACACAACTCTAAAACATAAATAAATACATACCAGTTATATATTACAAGCCAGGGGCCTCGAGGGCTCGAATACATAACAAGTGTCACACAAGGTTAGCGGAAGCGTTAGGTATCTGGGTACAGATACAACACAGAACAAAAATAGGCCTGTTACACAGGCGGGGCAAAAGAAAAGCTACGATCGAAAAGGCGCAGGCCTCCTGCCTGGGACCTCCGAGCCTACTCCTGGTCGTCGTCCGCCGGCTCCTCGTAGAAGTACTCGCCGGCCGGATAGTAGTAGTAGCCAGCCTCGGGCTGGTAGTAGTAGTCGTCAACGGGGGCTGCAGGCACCATTGCTCCGTCGTCTGGTTTATCATGCGGGTAGGACAAAAGAGGAAGCAAAGCAACCGTGAGTACTCATCCAAAGTACTCAGCAAGACTTACATCAGATCTATACTAAGCAATGCATCATTTTCAAAGGAGGCTTTATGTGGGTGGACTAGACTGCAGAAAGCCAGAGTAGAGAGGGGAAAAGCCTAGTCCTGACGAAGACTAGCATCTTCAGGGTCTTGCAGCAATTAGAAGGGTGCAGGTTAGTACATCATAATGTAAAGTGTTTATAGTAATATCAACCTCATATCTCAAGTCACCAGTTCTAGTTGTACCGAAGTGGATACAACTCCGAGTGTCCGTTACCGTAGGACAGGCTATCGATAGATGTTTTCTTCCCTGCAGGGGTGCACCAACTTACCCACCACGCTCGCTTAACTCCGGCCGGACACACTTGCTGGGTCCTGCCCGGCCTCGGCTAAACAACACGACGCAACCCGACCGGATACCGCCAGAGAGGATCAAGCACGTCGGACTAAACCTATGCCCCCGGGGGTCATGGCCCATCGCCCCGGACGCTCCTGCACGTTACGTGGCCGTTCGGTAGCAGACCTAGCAACCCCTTATACAAGCACGCAGTTGCATCCTGGGTCCAATCCGAACGGGCCGCTCAATCGCTGACGTCGTGACGACTCCGGCTGATGTATACGACGCAGAGCACCCACTCACACCCACGTGGTGGTTAGTGCTATCGGACCCGGAGGCCCCTCGGATCAAATATCCAAATCGCTTAGTGGATTGGGAGCGCGCGGTAACGAGCGTTGCCACCACACCGGTGGCCCCGACGTCCCGTCTCGAAGACTTGTGACAAGGACCTTACGGACCGGCCACGCTTCGTAGTTATCTCGCGGGTACCCTCACTGGTCACCCGACTCCACAGCTCACGCCTCAAAGGCACTCGCGGGTACCCCTCAGGGTCAACCCGTCTCTATCCAACATGTGTAGTAGTCACCATAAAGTGTCTTCAGACGCACGATACCTCTGGCCGCACGCCTTTGTTCCTGGCGACGTCCGGCCTCGGGGATCGATACGTCTTTAAACACGGTACGGTAAACCAGGGCATCCGTGTGGTTTCCATGCCGATGAGGAATCCGAGGAATCACCCTCGTTGGACTCCTAAACGACAAGTCCCGTTAAGGTGATACCGGAGGAATCACCCTCGGCGGTAATCACCATAGCGGATGCACGACAAAAGCTAAGTCGGAAGTGGGAAGAGGAATCACCCTCGGTAACCCACAACGAGCTAGCTATACTACAGGGACAACATCGGAAGTGAGTTCAGAGGTATCACCCTCGTCACCCGATGTTAACTCTGCGGAGTCGAGCATATTAGGGGGTGTGCGGTGGTGTGAAGAAGGTCAGGGGAAGGGGCTCGATCGCTTGATCGAGGCAAGGATACTATGCGAGGCAACTACGAGAAAGCGGGACCACAGCAGTGCTACTCAACCTATACTAAGCAGTTTATGAATAAAGACAGGTATCAACAGTATTGCAAAACAGGCTATGCAACAGTAATAGGAGCAGTAGCAGTAGCAGCAATTCTAATGCAAGAATAAGAGAGAATAGACATAGGCGATATCGGAATGA
>LR738709.1:578701745-578814695 GCA_902687465.1 Secale cereale
TTGCTTGCCTGGTTGCTCGGTGGCAAAAGCAAGGTCGTCGGAGGGGGAACCAATCACCGGGACGGCGTCGGTCTCTGGAGCGGCGTCAGCGTCGGACTCTACCGAGAGAGAAGAGGGGGGAAGAAACAGATAAATACACCGAATACAAGCATCACAAAGCGTGCTAGGCTAATGTGCAGTGCAGGGTTGCCTAAAAACATGTCTAAGTTGTATTAGTTATTTTTAGGAATTAACTGGGATTATTAACCGGTGTATGTGCACTATTCATCTACCGGAAACGGGCTAAAAGTTGCGGGTTCACCTCCGTAGAGGGTCCCGACACGGAAACAGATAGCACGGTTAGCTTCGTCTCGTCGTTCTGAGCAACTTTCATGTAGAAAGTTTTTCCATCCGAGCTACGGATAAAAATATATGAATTTTCAAAGTTTAATGAATTTCTGGAATTGATTACTTTTCGGAAAAGGGGATTATGATGTCAGCATGATGACATGCTGACATCAGCAGGTCAAACAGCGGCTGACTAAGTCAAATATGACATGTGGGTCCAGTGGGACCCACATGTCAGCCTCTGTGACTTTAACAGAGTTAAATTAAACTAACAGTGGGTTAATTAAAGGGTGGGCCCCATCTGTCAGTGTCTCTAACTAATTAACTAATTATGCTTAATTAGTAAAATGACTAACTATACTAATATTCGAGGCGGGCCCACATGTCAGTGGCTGGACCCGGTCCAGTCAGCGGTTGACTGCGGTCAACGAGTCAAAGTGGGGTCCCTGGGCCCACGGGTCAGTGACCCAGGGCGACCCACGTGTCAGCCACGTCGGCGCCGGCGCCGGAGAATGCTCCGGCGACCAAAACGACGGCGGCGCGTCGCCGAAGTTGGTCGGAAACGCGCTGTGATGCGTTGTTTCGCGCGCGGTTAGCTCCGTTCGAACGAGCATTCACCGCCGCATCGTCTGGAGGTGGTGGCAGGGCCGGACTCGGCCGGATTCGTCACCGGCGATGAGCCGTGGCGGAGGTGAGCTTCGGGCGTGCGGCGAGTTTTGGCCACAGAGGGCCAAAACAAGCGCGGGGCGGCGCATACGAACGAGGGGACCGAACCGCGTCGATCCGTGGCACGACCGTAAGCTGAGGCGGCCGGAGCCGGGCGGTACGAGCTCGCCGGCGGCGGGCCGTTCAGGTGAGCTACGAGGCGAGCAAGGCGGCGTGCAAACGAGCGAGTTGAGGCATTAGGGAGGCTCTACGGGCTGCTACGAACTCAACGGGCACAAGCCCGGGACCTCTTGGTCGCCGGAGACTTGCCGGCGATGAGCGCCACGGCGATGGGTTCGGGCATCGACGACGCGCAGCGCGATGCGCGGCAAAACAGAGCGGAGACGGAGGGGATCCACGGCAAGGCTCACCTAGCGGCCACGAAAGGCCTTTGACAGCTTAGTAGCAGCAGGAGCTCGCCGGAGAGGAAAGGGGATCGCCGGAGTCCGAGAAAGAAGACGACGTCATAGCGGCAGCTGCAGGACCTCCTTGCTCCTACTGGGGTCACCAGTCGACGAGGCAGACGTGGGCGACACTCTACGGCATCTTGGCGGCTTGAGGCGACGACGGTGGCTGCGAGGGCAGCGGTCGAACGGCGACGACGGCGCTCGGTGGCCGGATCTGAGAGGAGAAGAGAGGCGAGGCGAGCGAGGGAGAGAGGGAAGAAGTGGATGAGGAGGCCCAGGGGGCAGTTGGGGCGTTCTTATCGCCTCCGTCGGCACTGTGACGGCAGGTGGCGGTGGGCGGCGGCGTCGAGCGCGCGCGGCCAGAGCGTGCTCGACACGGTGGCGGGAGCAGGTAGAGGAGGGGTGCTGGGCCGGGCCAGCTGGGCCGCGTGGGCACCAGGTAAGTAGTTTCTTTCTCTGTTTCTTTTATTTATTTCACAGAGAAGAAAAAGAAAAGATTAAGCCTCCAAACACTTTAGTAAAAATGTGGTAGTTGGACCACAAATCACTTTGCAACATTCCTAACCACCAGAAATTGGTTTGGGCATATTTGAATCATTTTTGAAATTTAAAAAAATGAATTGACATATTTAAGTGCTGATATTGCACTGTTTTAATGCCCTAGCCCACATTTGGAGTTGCTGGTGATGTTGTTTTCCTCAACAACAATTGTTCTGGAATATTTGCTAAATGATGAACATTTTTCCATAATTTTTGGAGCAACTTCATTTTGCATTTGAATTTGAGTTTTGAATTTTCAGGGGCAAATTTTGGATTGCCTTGTTTAACCACTGTGATTAGCATTGCAAATGAACATGACATGGCATGATTAACCAAATGTCACAGTGCTTAATACAAGGGGGTGTTACATATTTTGTGAGGCTTATCTGCAAGAGGAACCCACAGTTGAACTGTTTAGGGATTTCTTCCACTTGAACCGCCGTACGGAATTTACGGACGGACCCAATACCGAGCTTGGCGGGATGTCAATTCTGAAAAGAAAAGACGTCATCTTCCCTCATGCCAAGCATCATAGTCATCCCAAGGACTGGAATCAGACTTGGTTTTACTGCCGAGATACCTCTCCAACTGATGAGAATCCCTTGCCGGGTTATCATCCTCACCGGCTCTCTAATACCCATCCATTTCCCCAACGGCTTAGCGCCAAGGAGCGATCCAAGTATGCACCACAACTTTCGAAGCTTCGGGCCTTCACTGCAAACGGTTTAACGGGCGTCGATTTTGTTCGTTGATGGATCTCTTGGAGCATTCTGCCTCTAAGACGACGCTCCGGTTTAATGTGCGAGTATATTGGGGATTTGAAAGATCCTCAACGGAATACTGAGGCTCAGTTGACAGAAACTGAAGTTACTGAGTCTGTTAAGAGGATACTGGATGAACCGGTGGCTGTCTGCAGCAAAATAGGGCTGAATCCCTTCTGTGAATCCAATAAACCATCAGCTGTAAGGATCCTATAACTTGTTGCTTTAATTCAATCTTTTAAATATCCTCCTAAAATTTCTCAATCTCTGACAGGGCGATGATCCGTTCTGGAAGAAGAAAGCACAAGATAAATCGGCAAAGGTATCTCGCCCCAAGACCAAGGTTGTTAAGAAGGCTGCCAAAAAGAAAACTGCTGAATCTTCCGAAGTAAATATTGATGATGATCTGGAAAAACCGGAATCAGAGGTAGAACTTGACTCTCTTGGCTCCCTTTTCATACACCTCATTGACATTGATTATTATCAGGATAACACTGAAGGCAACCAAGCAGATGACGTAGAGGTAATTATCCTTTCCTCCGGTTCAGATCCTCTGCCAACACAGAAAATCCGTCAAGCAAACCTGAAAGTAAGATTTTCTCACCCCTTAGCTCACTTGGACCCAAACTTTCTTTTGAAGAAGCAGCAACATGAAGCTCGCCGCACAACCCGGCACAGCGGTCAAGCAATTACTTCAACTGGTTTACCTAATACTCCAATCCAGAAACGTCGATCAGAGGTCTCATATATTCCTCATGTTTCTTATCCCAAAGCGGGTCATTTCCGACAACCTCTTAATCCATCTGATTCGAACTATCAGGAAACGCCTCATTCATCATCTGGCGAGTCGACGGCCACACAACTTCCACCCCTCAAGACGGTCCCTGGGTAAGTTTTAATTTACTGTTAACTCCTTATGTTTATCCAATGTACTGACTTTTCTGCTTATCCTTCAGTGGCAGGCCTAGACCCAGTAAGAAGGCCAAACTAAGTAAACCGGCTGATGATAATATGGTCCCTGAACTGGAAAGAACTCCAGAGCCGGTAGAAGCAAATGCTGACGCCATGCTTGATGATCCGCCTGCACCGGATCATGAACTTTTCGTTGAACAAGAAGTTGAACCAACGGGCCATCTTGATAAACCAACTAGCCCAGTCCGAACCAATGACAAACCGGCAAGCCCAACTAAAGATGCTGATGATACAACGGAAGATGTTACAATCACCGGTTTTGGACACACCACTCCTGGCGATCCTGTCGCTTTGTAAAAGCATAGCGCCAAGGAGGAAATTTCTCCTATGGACAAAGGCAAATGGAATGCCGATTTATCGAGCTATGCGCATCTCAGCGCCTAGGACCTTCACTCTGGATTCTTGAACCATCTGTACACAAGCCGTGACTATGAAGCCGGTTTAGTAAGACTGATGAAGGAACGATATGAGGTAAATGTTGCTTAACTTCTGTAATACTGTTTCTCCCTTTGTCAAATTTCTTGTATCAACTCCTGTGTAGCCCCCAAGAGACGGTTTATCTTTTCAAGATGAACCGGGACTTGTAGAATATCAAACTTGCAACTTTTGCCAGTGTAGCTCCCAAAGGCCGGTTTATCTTTTCAAGATGAACCGGGACTTGTAGAATATCAAACTTACAACTTTCGCCAGTGTAGCCCCCAAAGGCCGGTTTATCTTTTCAAGATGAACCAGGACTTTGTCATGTAACTTTACTTTGAGCAAATATGCATTAGCCCCCAAGTGCCAGGAACAATACTTGTATTGAGCTTGGGACTTGTAAAAAACTTATGATAACAGCAAATAGGCATTTGCCCCCAAGTGCCAAGTATATAACTTGTTATGTGCTTGGGACTTCCAATATGTTCCGCCAATTCATGATATGTATGTCTCTTACAGGCTGATCTAAGCCAAAAGGAAACTCAAACCGCTGATCTTCAAGAAAACCTCAAGTTCCAGCAAGCAACAACCTCCAAAGCCAAGGATGAACTGACCGGCGCTTTAGCAGCTATGGAAAAACTGAAGGAAGATTTCAAGAAGGAGCGGGCGGATTGGGATATAGAGAAATCCGCTTTGAAGAATAGGGCTGATGATGCAGAGGCCGCCCTTAAACCGGTAACAGAAGAGCTAACTGGCTTAAAGCGGTAGATAAACGCCATGACCACAGCTGTGTTTGGTAAGCATTCTTATTATGAACTCTCAATACGTATTATCCCATAAACTGTCGGTTTATCAATGTTTGTAATGATGCAGGAAACGTACTGCCCATTTGGGATCTGATATGCAGAAGAAGTTGAAGGCCGCCTATACTCTTATAGAGCAACTTTACACCGACACGCATTGGATCATTTGTACTACTGCTCATAACAAGCCGCCCCCAACTTTGATCAAGGAAACTTTGGAGAAGTTGTCAATGCTGCCCGCCCGGTTTGAAGAACTAAAGAGATCAGCTGCAAGGGTAGGTGCTCTGACTGCACTAACCCGGGCAAAAGCATGGGTGCTTGATCTTGATCCGGATGATGTGGGAAATGGCTATCCAAGCTTAAAGGAGGACATATCAGACTTTGATAATGATGATCTCCGAGCTTTGACAAAGGAAATGCGCCCCTTGGCTAGCAAGTTGGCTGAAGAAGCTGATCTTTCCCACTATCAGTCGGTTTATGATGCTGACAACAAACGGGTTAGCGCGCCAACTCATTATGTGGAAAATCTCATCCCGCCTTCGTAAGCACACTTATGCCCCTGATGTTGAACCCTCCGTGCTTATAAGTGATAGCTGTTTTCCAAGCCCTAACTGGGATCAATTAGGCAACCACTGACTTCCAGCCACTGGGTGGAGACGAGGAGGAGGAAACGACGCAGGATGACCCACAGCCATCAAGTCGGCCCGGCGAGGAATCATGAATCGGGAGCCGGTTTAGTCTTTTGCATATCGCAATACTTGGTGAAAACAGTTATTCTTGTGGGCATAAAAGCGCCTTGTAATAGGGCTAGTTGAAATACTTGGTCTGCTCTGCCATCGTGCATATTCATTTTGCGTGACGATGTTAATCCACCATTATTATACCATGGCTACTTATCCTTCTGAACAGTAGTATTCAACCTGTTTCTGCATAAAACAAGTTTAAAGTGTCCTGGCGGTTTATCGCCGGCCGGGTCATAATGCCCAAACACATGACCTAGGTTTATAACCCAAGCTGCATTTTGAAATAATTAAATATGAAATAGATCATACCTGTGATATTGAATCACATCGTTGGTTTTACCAACTTTTGTAGTAAGGGTGATAATCCCTAATCGTGAGTATTGATGACTCCTGCAATATTTTGCCGGTTAATGATAAAACCATACGGGGTTGTGATAAACACCGGATTAGCTGTATATGATACTGGCGATTTGTAATCGAAGCCAGACCGGTTTATAAACACCGGATATTTGATAGCAGTGACTTATAGTCAACAATTAGGCCGAGTCAATAAACATCGGTTTATCATAAAAAGTGTTGTAAGTCGCAACAAAGAGAAAAACTTGTCAAACAAAAATCATGTGAGGCTTTTTATGGGCTGACAGGCCTAAAATCGAGGCTTTTCATGGGCTGCCAGGCCACTGAGTTAAACCATTTCACAAAGCCTTTTTAGATGGACCTCACATTAACCAATCGTCGTTTTAACGTTGACAAGTTCAGGGTCTGTATAAGATTGACTTGTCAAACGTTTGGCGGGTCAAACCAGGATTACCTGGACGGAGTGACTTACTTGATGAAGGCAGTTTAACCTGGGGTTTTAGGTGAATACACCTGGCTTCCAGGCCTAGATTGATAGCCTATTACAAGGGTCTTAAAAACACTTTGTAGCTCTGCAACAAGAGCCCCCAGGTAACATTTTGAGTTGTGCGCATTGGGTGTCTATGTTTGAGTTGTCATGTGCAACAAACTCTCTTTGACCCCTGATAATAATATTGGCATAATAGCCAGATTACCGAAGTAACTAGAGTTGTGCTCTTATGCTAATATGGGCTTGATAGTCGGTTCAAGAGGGTAGTCAGAACTTCGCTTTATAAGCAGAAACCCCCATGTAACTAAAACTCTTATGGAAAAAACAGCAAAGGCCCCGCTTTAGCAGGGATGCCGGTTTATTATATTGATCATAATATATACATTGTCAAAAATATATACATGAGAGGAGCCTATGCCTCAGGTGTAGTAAGACCGAAGATGAGCAATGTTCCACGGCCGTTGAGTCTCCTCCTCCGATGTGCGTGAGTCCTTGTGTTCTCGAACGTCGATAAGGTAGTATGATCCATTATGCAGATTCTTGCTGACCACAAAGGGTCCTTCCCAAGGCGGGGATAACTTGTGCATATCAGTTTGATCCTGGATGAGGCGGAGCACCAGATCGCCTTCTTGAAAAGTTCTGGTTCTAACCCGGCGGCTGTCATAATGACACAGATCTTGCTGGTAAATCGCCGACCGAGCTGCTGCAATGTCACGCTCCTCCTCTAATAGATCAAGCGCTTCCTGTCGTGCCTTCTCATTGTCAGCTTCAACGTAAGCCGCCACATGAGGTGAATCATGACGGATGTCACTAGGGAGAACCGCCTCTCCTCCATAAACCATGAAAAAAGGCGTGTAACCCGTAGATCTATTGGGCGTGGTATTGATGCTCCATAATACGGAAGGTAACTCCTCCACCCAACAACCCGGCGTCCTCTGCGGGAGAACCATAAGCCGGGGCTTGATGCCTCTCAGGATCTCTTGATTGGCTCTCTCCGCTTGACCATTAGATTGAGGATGAGCCACTGATGATACGTCAAGCCAGATGTGCTCACGTTGACAAAATTCTTTCATAACACCCATGGACAAATTAGTGCCATTATTAGTTATAATGTTGTGTGGAAAACCAAACCGGAAAATCACCTTCTTGATGAATTGAACCGCCGTGGCTGCATCACACTTGCTGACTGGCTCTACTTCCACCCACTTGGTAAACTTATCGACTGCCACCAGAAGGTGGGTCTTCTTATCCTGAGATCTCTTAAAGGGCCCAACCATATCTAGCCCCCAAGTTGCAAACGGCCAAGTGATTGGAATCATCCTCAATTCTTGAGCCGGTACATGAGCACGACGTGAGAATTTTTGACAGGAATCACACTTTTTGACCAAGTCTTTAGCATCAGCATGAGCTGTCAGCCAATAGAAACCGTGAAAAAAAGCTTTAGCTACCAAGGATTTTGAACCGATGTGGTGACCACAATCTCATTCGTGGATCTCTCGCAAAATCTCACGGCCTTCATCCGGAGATACGCAACGCTGAAACGCCCCTGTTACACTGCAATGATATAATTCGCCATTAACGGTAGTCATTGACTTGGACAGCCGGGCTATCTGCCTGGCCAAAATCTCATCCTCTGGTAACTCGCCTCGGTTCATATACGCCAAATATGGGACCGTCCAATCCGGGATAGCATGAAGAGCTGCTACCAACTGAGCCTCCGGATCAGGAACATCCAAATCCTCCTCCGTGGGCAGCTTGACCGACGGGTTATGCAAGACATCCAGAAAAACATTAGGTAGAACCGTTTTACGTTGGGAACCCAAACGGCTTAATGCGTCCGCCGCTTCATTCTTTCGCCGGTCCACATGATCAACTTGATAACCCTTGAAGTGTCCAGCAACAATATCCACCTCTCGTCGATACGCTGCCATGAGCGGGTCCTTGGAGTCCCAAGTACCAGATACTTGTTGAGCCACCAGGTCCGAGTCACCAAAACACTTAACCCGGCTTAAATTCATCTCCTTAGCCATTCGAAGACCGTGGAGGAGAGCCACATATTCGGCTGCATTGTTAGTGCAAGGGAACATTAAACGGAGAACATAACAAAATTTATCACCTCGTGGGGAAGTTAATACGACTCCAGCCCCCGAGCCCTCCAATTGCCTGGATCTATCGAAGTGAATAGTCCAGTAAGTATGATCCGGCTTTTCTTCCGGCGCCTGTAACTCTGTCCAATCATTGATGAAATCCACAAGTGCTTGGGACTTGATTGCAGTACGAGGCACATATTTTAACCCATGAGGTCCAAGCTCAATGGCCCACTTGGCAACCCGGCCAGTTGCTTCTCTGTTTTGGATTATATCTCCCAAAGGGGCAGAGCTGACCACAGTGATGGGATGACCTTGAAAATACTGCTTAAGCTTCCGGCTTGCCATGAAGACTCCATACACCAGTTTCTGCCAATGTGGATACCTCTGTTTGGATTTAATAAGAACCTCGCTAATATAGTAAACCGGCCGTTGAACCAGTTATTCCTTCCCAGCCTCCTTGCGTTCCACTACAATGGCCACACTGACGGCCCGGGCATTAGCAGCCACATACAGCAACAGTGGCTCTTTATCGATCGGAGCAGCAAGGACAGGTGGTTCTGCCAACTGTTTCTTCAAGTCCTCAAACGCCGCATTAGCAACATCACTCCAGACAAAATTTTCTGTCTTTTTCATCATCTGGTAGAGAGGGATAGCTTTTTCTCCCAATCGGTTGATAAACCGGCTCAGCGCTGCAATGCGGCCCGCCAGACGTTGAACATCATTGATACACGCTGGTTTAGCCAGGGATGTAATAGCTTTGATTTTCTCTGGATTAGCTTCAATGCCCTTGTTTGATACCAGAAACCCCAATAGCTTGCCTGTCGGTACACCAAAAACACACTTGGCCGGATTAAGCATCATCTTATAGACCCGGAGATTATCGAAAGTTTCCTTAAATTCATCTATTAATGTCTCCTCCTTTCTGGATTTTACTACAATATCATCCACATATGCATGAACATTACGCCCAATCTGTTTATGAAGACAATTCTACACACAGCGCTGATAAGTCGCCTGGGCACTTGATACGTCCATTTTGCATCCTGCTTATATGTTGATATTTATTGCATTATAGGCTGTTATTATATGTTTTGTCACAATACTTATGCCTTTTCTCTCTTATTTTACAAGGTTCACATGAAGAGGGAGAATGCCGGCAGCTGGAGTTCTGGGCTGAAAAAGGAGCAAACTCTGGAAACCTATTCTGCACAACTCCAAAAGCCCTGAAACTCAACAAAACATCGTTTCGGAAAATATAAAAAATATCTGGCGAAAGAAATCCACGAGGGGGGGGCCACCGGCTGCCCACGAGGGTGGGGGCGTGCCCCCCTTCCCAGGGCGCCCCCCTGCCTCGTGGGCCAGCCGGCAGGCCCCCGATGCCTATCTTCTCCTATATGAGGTGTTTTGACCTGGAAAAATCATAAGGAGGCTTTCGGGACAAGACACCGCCGTCTCGAGGCGGAACCGAGGCGGAAACCAATCTAGGGCTCCGGCAGAGCTGTTCTGCCGGGGATACTTCCCTCCGAGAGGGGGAAATCGTCACCACCATCATCACCAACAACTCTCCCATCTTGGGGAGGGCTATCTTCATCAACATCTTCACCAACACCATCTCCTCTCAAACCCTAGTTCATCTCTTGTATCCAATCTTTGTACCCAAACTTCAGATTGGTACCTGTGGGTTGCTAGTAGTGTTGATTACTCCTTGTAGTTGATGCTAGTTGGTTTATTTGGTGGAAGATCATATGTTCAAATCCATTATGCATATTAATACCCCTCTGATCATGAACAATATTATGTCTTGTGAGTAGTTACTTTTGTTCCTGAGGACATGGGAGAAGTCTTGCTATTAGTAGTCATGTGAGTTTGGTCTTCGTTTGATATTTTGATGAGATGTATGTTGTCTTTCCTCTAGTGGTGTCATGTGAACGTCGACTACATGACACTTCACCATTATTTGAGCCTAGAGGAAGGCATTGGGAAGTAATAAGTAGATGATGGGTTGCTAGAGTGACAGAAGCTTAAACCCTAGTTTATGCGTTGCTTCGTAAGGGGCTGATTTGGATCCATATGTTTCAGGCTATGGTTAGGTTTACCTTAATACTTCTTTTGTAGTTGCGGATGCTTGCATTAGAGGTTAATCATAAGTGAGAGGCTTGTCCAAGTAAGGGCAGCACCCAAGCACCGGTCCACCCACATACCAAATTATCAAACTACCGAACGCGAATCAGATGATCGTGATGAAAACTAGCTTGACGATAATTCCCATGTGTCCTCGGTTGCGCTTTCCTTTATATAAGAGTTTGTTTAGGCTTGTCCCTTGCTACAAAAAGGATTGGGCCACCTTGTTGCACCTTATTTACTTTTACCTTTTGTCACTTGCTACCAATTACCTTATCACAAAACTATCTGTTACCTATAATTTCTGTGCTTGCAGAAAATACCTTACCGAAAACTGCCTATCATTTCCTTCTGCTCCTCGTTGGGTTCGACACTCTTACTTATCGAAAGGACTACGATAGATCCCCTACACTTGTGGGTCATCAAGACTCTTTTCTGGCACCGTTGCCGGGGAGTGAAGCGCCTTTGGTAAGTGGAATTTGGTAAGGAAAAATTTATATAGTGTGCTGAAATTTATTCTCACTTGTCACTATGGCTCAAAATCCTTTGAGGGGATTGTTCGGGGTATCTTCACCCCGACCAGAAGAGCAAAGAGTTGCTCCTCAACCTACTTTGAAAATATTTACTTTGAGATTCCTTCGGGTATGATAGAGAAGCTGCTTGAAAATCCCTTTACAGGAGACGGAACACTGCATCCCGATTTACATCTAATCTATGTGGATGAAGTTTGTGGATTGTTTAAGCTTGCAGGTATGCCCGAGGATGTTATCAAGAAGAAGGTCTTCCCTTTGTCTTTGAAGGGAGATGCATCGACATGGTTTAGGCTATGCGATGATATGGGATCATGGAACTATAATCGTCTGAAGTTGGAATTTCATCAGAAGTTCTACCCTATGCACCAGGTTCATCGTGATCGTAATTATATTTATAATTTCTGGCCTCGCGAAGGAGAAAGCATCGCTCAAGCTTGGGGGAGGCTTAAGTCAATTTTATATTCATGCCCCAATCATGAGCTCTCAAGAGAAATGATCATTCAAAAATTTTATGCTCGGCTTTCTCATAATAATCGCTCCATGCTCGATACTTCTTGTTCTAGCTCTTATATGATGAAGACTATTGATTTCAAATGGGATTTATTGGAAAGGATTAACCGCAACTCTGAAGATTGGGATCTCGACGAAGGTAAGGAGTCAGGTATGACCCCTAAGTTTGATTGTGTTAAAGCTTTTATGGATACCGATGTTTTCCGTGAGTTTAGCACTAAATATGGACTTGACTCTAAGATAGTAGCTTCTTTCTGTCAATCTTTCGCTACTCATGTTGATCTCCCTAAGGAGAAGTGGTTTAAATACCATCCCCCTATTGAAGAAAAAGTAGTTGAACCTATTAAAGTTGAAGAAAAGATTATCACTTACAATGTTGATCCTATTATACCTACCGCTTATATTGAGAAACCACCTTTCCCTGTTAGGATAAAGGATCATGCTCAGGCTTCAACTGTAGTTCGTAAGAGTTATACTAGAACATCTACACCCTCTGAGCAAATTAAAGTTGAACCTAGTGTTGCTATGGTTAAAGATCTCTTGGTACAAGATTTAGATGGACATGTTATTTACCTCCAAGAAGAGTCTGCTAGAATAGCCAAACCCAATGCTAGGAATAAACATAAACCTGTTGTAGGCTTGCTTGTTATCTCTGTTAAGATAGGAGATCATTGTTATCATGGTTTATGTGACGTAGGTTCTAGTGCGAGTATTATCCCTCTTGACTTATATAACGAAATTATGCATGATATCACACCTGTTGAGTTAGAAGGGATTGATGTTACTATTAAGCTTGCTAACAGAGATACTATTTCACCAGTTGGGATTGTTAGAGATATTGAAGTATTGTGTGGAAAGCTCAAATACCCTGCTGATTTACTTATTCTCAGTTCCCCACAAGATGACTTCTGTCCCATTATATTTGGTAGACCCTTCTTGAACACTGTTAATGCCAAGATAGACTGCGTGAAAGATATTGTCACTGTTTGATTAGGGGATATGTCTCAGGATTTTAACTTTGCTAAATTCCATAGACAACCCCTTGAAAAGGCACCACCCAGTAAGGATGAAATTATTGGTCTTGCTTCTATTGCCGTGCCACCTAATGATCCTTTAGAACAATACCTGCTAGACCACGAAAAGGATATGCATATGAATGAGATAAGGGAAATAGATGAAATATTCCTTACACAGGGACCTGTATTAAAAATAACTTGCCTGTTGAAATCCTAGGGGATCCTCCTCCACCCAAGGGTGATCCCATGTTTGAACTTAAACCTTTGCCTGATAATCTTAAGTATGTTTATCTTGATGAAAAGAAGATATATCCTGTTATTATTAGTGCTAACCTTTCAGAGCAGGAAGAAGAAAACCTATTGAAAACTCTGAAGAAGCACCGTGCTGCTATTGGATATACTCTGGATGATCTTAAGGGCATTAGTCCCACTATATGCCAAAACAAGATAAAATTGGAAGAAAATGCTAAACCGGTTATTGATCATCAGCGACGGTTAAATCCTAAGATGAAAGAAGTGGCAAGAAAGGAAATACTAAAGCTTCTAGAGGCAGGTGTTATCTATCCAGTTGCTGATAGCCAGTGGGTAAGTCCTGTCCATTGTGTCCCAAAGAAAGGAGGTATGACTATCGTTCCTAATGATAAAGATGAATTGATCCCATAGAGAATAGTTACAGGTTACATGATGGTAATTGACTTCCATAAGTTAAATAAAGCTACTACGAAAGATCATTACCCCTTGCCATTTATTGAACAAATGCTAGAAAGATTATCCAAACATTCTCATTTCTGCTTTCTAGATGGATATTCTGGTTTCTCTCAAATACCTGTGTCAAAAGGGGATCAAGAAAAGACCACTTTTACTTGTCCTTTCGGTACCTTTGCTTATAGACGTATGCCTTTTGGTTTATGTAATGCAACTGCTATCTTTCAAAGATGCATGATGGCTATATTCTCTGATTTTTGTGAAAAGATTGTTGAGGTTTTCATGGATGATTTCTCCGTTTATGGAACTTCTTTTGATGATTGCTTAAGCAACCTTGATCGAGTTTTGCAAAGATGTGAAGACACTAACCTTGTCTTGATTTGGGAGAAGTGCCACTTTATGGTTAATGAAGGCATTGTTTTGGGACATAAAATTTCTGAAAGAGGTATTGAAGTTGACAAAGCTAAGGTTGATGCTATTGAAAAGATGCCATGCCCTAAGAACATCAAAGGTATACGAAGTTTCCTTGGTCATGCCGGGTTTTTTATGAGGTTCATTAAGGACTTCTCCAAAATCTCCAGGCCTCTGACTAATCTCTTAAAAAAATATTCCTTTTGTCTTTGATGGTGATTGTCTAGAAGCATTTGAAATTCTTAAGAAAGCATTGATCTCTGCACCTATTGTCCAGCCTCCTGACTGGAATTTACCCTTTGAGATTATGTGCGATGCTAGTGATTATGATGTAGGAGCTATTCTAGGGCAAAGAGTTGATAAGAAATTGAATGTTATCCAATATGCTAGTAAAACTCTAGATAGTGCCCAAAGAAATTATGCCACTACTGAGAAAGAATTTTTAGCAGTTGTATTTGCTTGTGATAAGTTTAGACCCTATATCGTTGATTCTAAAGTAACTATTCACACTGATCATGCTGCTATCAAATACCTAATGGAAACGAAAGATGCTAAGCCTAGACTTATTAGATGGGTTCTCTTGCTGCAAAAATTTGACTTGCATATTATTGATAGAAACGTGATACGTCCAAAACGTATCTATAATTTCTGCTTGCTCCATGCCTCTTTTGTGTGATATTGCTATGATATTTATGCACTTACATACACTTTTGATCATATTTGGACTAACCTACTAATGGTTGCAAAAGTGCACAATGTTCTTGTTTTACACTTTATTGTGTAGGAATTACTTGGAAATTGACAAAAACGCAAAAAGAGTCGTATTGGAGTAGGACTCTGACTTTCCTGAAATCTGTCTGAGAACGTTTTTTAAAGATGGTCAGGTTCCGGCCCGAAGACGACGTCAAACGGAAAAAGTCTAGTTGCAAAAGTTGTGGGGAATTTCGAGAGGATGCTTCTGGATATACAATTCGTCCAAATCGGAGTCCGGACGGCCGAGAAAAGCCCGTTTTATTGAAGCCCAAAATCTGATGACGGGAATCCGAGAGTCTATATAAAGGGAGGAAACCTAGGTCACCAAGGGCAACGAATTTTCCTCCTCCCAAGCCGCCGTCTTGGAGGGGAGGACCAGCACCATTGCAGCACCATCCACAAGGAAGAAGGGGGGGCCAAGGAGCCGCTGCCCCCTAGGGCCGCCGCCGCCCCTAGGGTCGCCGCCGCCCCCTAGGGCCGCCGGCCGTCTCCTCTCGCGGGGCTGCACCTCTCCATCAACACCACCATCAAGCTCCTTCTCACCATGTCCATGTGTGAGTAGTCTTCTCCGGGGATGAGGGCTTGTACGTGTAGCTATGTGGTCAATTCTCTCTCCCATGATGTGATCTTCGTTGTGATCATATGCTATGTTAATCTAGGGTGATCCCATGATATTTCCCCTTCCTCTATGTATTGGATTGATGTACTCACTTGTCTTTATCTAGTATAATCCCCGAGACCAAGGTGACAGCGGTCTATTGGACATGGATTAGAAGAATATTTTCATGAGTGATTTCCTCTTTTGTGTGTTGATTGAAGATTGAGAGTCTCTAGGTGCTTGTCTTTGACTATCCTTTAGATATGTTGTGGTGATTGTGGTACTCTCTTTGGATGGCCGCGGTGACATTGGGAAATCCATATATTGAGAACTACGAACTTTGAGGTGTGCTTTTGTAGCCCTACATAATTCTCGTCCTCTCTTGACCACAAAGGAATGACCTCCGGGTGCGTCTCCATTGCATGTTTTATGGGAAATATCATGTGATTCGATTATGTTAATGTTGTTGGGAGTTGCCACTAGTGAAAGTATGAAGCCTAGGCCTTGTTTCCACCATTGCAATACCATTTGTGCTCACGTTAACCACTTGTTTGCTTTCTGCACTTTTTATTATAGATTTATATTACTTTGTTTTGCCATCCATATCACTTGCCATTTAACATCTCTTCGCCGAACTAGTGCACCTATACATCTGACAAGTGTATTAGGTGTGTTGTGGACACAAGAGACTTCTTGTATCTTGATTGCAGGGTTGCTTGAAAGGGGTACGTTCAACCTCCACTTCCCTGAGTTCGATAAACCTTGGGTTACTCACTTAAGGGAAATTTGCTGCTGTCCTACAAACCTCTGCTCTTGGAGGCCCAACACTGTCTACAGGAATAGAAGCGTGTAGTAGACATCAAGCTATTTCTGGCGCCGTTGCCGGGGAAGTGAGTGCTTGAAGGTATATCTTTAGATCTTGCAATTAAATCTTTTCGTTTCTTGTTTTTAGTTTCACTAGTTATGTTTATGGAAAACCGCGCTCTTAGTTCGCTGCTTGGGAAGGCCGCTTTACCACACCCGTGGTAGAGAAGTCTCCTCCACCTACTAAATGTATCCCGTTCAAAATACCACTTGGGATAATTGAAATAATTAGGAATGATTGTTATGATGGGACATTCAATCCTAGTATTCATTTGTTGAAACTTACAGAACTTTGTGAGTTGTTTAAGATTTCAGGTTTGACAAGAGATGGAGTCATGAGGAAATTATTTGCCTTGTCACTGAAAGGAAAAGCATTGGAATGGTATAGGCTACTAGATGACTCTCACCTGCTGGATTGGGAAGAGATCCAGTCTCTCTTTTACTCCAAGTTTTATCCTCTTCATGAAGTCCATGAGAATAGGAATTATGTTTATAATTTCTATCCTCATGACGGAGAGAGCATAGCTCAAGCTTGGGGGAGACTGAAAACGTTAATGCTAAAATGTCCTAACCATGGGCTCCCCAAAGATATGATTATTACTAATTTCTATGCGAGGCTCTCTCGACATGATAAAGATTTGCTCGATGCTTCCTCTATGGGTTCTTTCACAAACGAAAAGATTGATGCTAAATGGGAACACCTTGAAAGAATTCAACGCAACACTGAAAATTGGGAGATCGACAAAGGTAAAGAGTCAGGTATAGTTTATGAGTATGATTGCATTAAGTCCTTTGTTGAAACTACAAGTTTTAATAAGTTTAGTGCTAAGTTTGGGCTTGATTCTCAACTCCTTGTTGATTTCCTCAAATCTTTTGCTTCACATCTTAATATGCCTAAGGAGGATTGGATCAAGCATCATGAACCTTTTAAAGAGATTTGCAAAGAAAATGAAATTGTTCATGATGATTGCAACATGCATGATCCAATTCCTAAAAATGAAGTTTTATATAAGCATGTTAATTTTTGTGGAGTGGATTGACCTTGTGAAAGGCCTATGATTGAAGAAGAGAAGTATTGTAAGCAACATAAGCATGAAAGAACAATCACTTGGGTCAAAGATTTAAATGAAATTGCTAGAGAATTGTGTGACCTTTATCCTTTTACTTGTGAACTTTGCTGTATAGAGGGTCACTTTAATTTTCAATGCATGCACTTTCAAAACACAACTGTTTATCAGTTGTGTGATAACATGATCACCTCTGATCTTTATGATGAGCTTATGTTATTTTTGATGTGTGAAGAGTTATCAGAAAAGACTTCTTGGCTAGATGTTAATGCCATAGGAATAAAAAACACTTTGCAAAATTGCCATCTCTATTGTGTTGTTAATTGCCATGAAAATGATTACATAAGTAAGATTAGAAAGGAGGGAACTTTACCAAAGTATAAAAATGTCTCTTATATTTCTGCTAATAAAAAGGAGAGTTTCTCCCAAGTTCCCCCTATTGTTTCTAATGATAAACCAGGATATGTGGAGAAGCTTCATCTCCAACCACTCCCTCCTAAGGTGAAGAAGAAGAAAAAGAAGAGGAGGAGGAAGAGGAGCAAGAAGGAAGAAGAGTGGGTATCAACCTGGCCTGAGCATATTCCTCCCATCAACTTTTATCCTAACGGTTGTAAGTTTAAAGAAGAAGGTGATGTTTATTGCCTTAATTATCATCTTGATGATACGTCCGTAGGTACTATTGAAGATGATTTTGATTATGATATGCATGTTACTTATTGTGATTGGGAAAATGATGATAATGCTACTTATGATCTTGAAAATCTTTTTGGTACCAACTCTGAAAGTGATGATATGGAAAGCTCTAAGCTTGGGGATGATAGGATTGCAAATCCTTTACCCACTAGTGATGTGATAATTGATAATTCTTTTGCTAGTAAGAATAAAGACAACATGTTTACAAATATAGTTGCTAGCAATGATAATGCTCTTCTCTACTATGATGATGTTATAACTCCAATCTATAGTGATTATAAAGGTACCTATGACATAAGGAGAAATTATCCTTATGAAACTTGTCATAATCATGGAGGGAATTACTCCCTTGTTGAACACCATCTTCCTAATACACAATTAATCTATAGTGTTCAAGTTGTTTATGATAGTCCTACTCCCACTATTACCAATGAGAAAGATTATGCTTATGTGGAGAGTAAGAGTACATTTTTGCATGTGGATCATGGTAACAATGCTTTATGTGATGCTTATATTGTTGAGTTTATTCGTGATCCCACTGAAAATTGTTATGAGAAGGGAACATATGCTTATAGATATTTCAATATTATCAAGTTCCCTCTCTTTATGTTGAAGGTTTTGAAGCTGCACTTGTTTTGTCTTCCTATGCTTATTGCTTTGTGCTTCAATGAATTATTCTATTGCAATATTCCTATGCATAGGAAGCATGTTACGCTTAAATGTGTTTGATATTTGCTTCTTGATGCTCTCTTTTGCTCTTCAACTCTTATTCCTACGAGAGCATCATTAAAGTCTTAAGCCTATCTTTATGGCTATAAAGAAAGAGCTCTAGGGAGACAACCCTTGTTATCTTTGCTTTCAGTGTGTTCTTTCAGTTTTTAGTGGTCTTGATGTTTGTTACTACTGTAGCAACATCATTGTATCTTTATTTTTCAGCTTTGTGCCAAGTTTAGCCTCCGATTGCAAGAAAGTTCAAAAGTTGTGACGTGCTGTCCAGGAAACAGATTCTATCCTTGGACAGAAAAATTCGTATAATATCACCAGATCATATTTTTGGTCTGAATTTTTTCGACAGCGTGCTCTATATAATTGGCATTCGGGCATCTATTCTGAGTTTTTTCATTTGAGTTGTAGAAGTGCCCCGAAAAAATTATTTACTACCTGCTGGTCTGTTTTTCACAGATTCTGTCCTCTTTTGCCTTTCCTTCGTTTTGCAAACCTTGAGCTTGCTTATTCTTTGCAAAAACCTTTTGGCAATCTTGAGAAACAGTAGACCTTCAAGATTATCCTTATTTCCAGCAAGGAAAAATTATTTTATTATGGGTACTAACCTCGCTAATCAGATTATGATGAGTTATGTATGAAGGGAGTTTTCAAGTGTGCGAGGGAAGATGATAAAAAGATTCAGGAGGGTCAAATGCTCAAGCTTGGGGATGCCCCCGTGCACCCCCAAGAAATATTCAAGAAAACTCAAGCGTCTAAGCTTGGGGATGCCCCCGTGCATCCCCTTCTCCATCAACAATTATCAGTCCGTCTTTCGTTCCACTATATTTTAATCACTTCATGCGTTATGTGCTATGCTTGGAGCGTCTTGCTCTTAGTTTCCTTTTTAGTTTTCTTTAGCTTTGCTTGCTGTTCGTAACAAGTTGGATCCTAGCCTTCATCGTTTGGGAGAGAAACACGCTCCACTCCACTGTAGAACACAACATAGGCTTGCATGCGTATCTTCTTGTGTGTGTTCTTTATCTTTTCATAGCTGCTGTCATGCTTAGCTCTTAGTTTTCATGCTTATCTTTTTAAGAGCTTTTGTTTAGGTTGTTGCTTCTAGAACTCTCTTGAGTTATCATGCTTATCTTGTTAAGAGAGTTGGCTTCTGTGGCACTGGTTGATATGTCTATGATAAAAATGCTATGTGCATAATGGTGCTTAGTAGTTCATGTTTTCTTATGGTTAGTCTCAAATAGCTGGGGGTTCTTAATGTGTTATTGAAGTACCAGCATGATTTGTTTGCCTATGATGTGGTATGGTTTAGTGATATCTTCCTCCAAGAATTTATTTTGATTGACTTGGCATATGCTCACGCATATTTGAGACTGTAAAGAAAGTCTATCAAGCCTTGATGATCTTTAATTTCTGAGTAGTGATATAACTTCCATGCCCGATTCAATGTTGCTTTGTCGCTCTGCATGATTATGGCCGTCATTGCTCTCTTAGTTGGTCGCTCCCAGTCTTTTGCTAACCTTCGCCTGTACTAAGCGGACTGACTGCTTGTGCATCCAAAATCCTTTAAACCAGTTATGCCATATGAGTCCACCATACCTTCCTATACATGGTATTTACTTGCCATTCCTAGAGAAGACTATCTTGTACCATCTCGAAATTATTCAAAAAAGCATTTCTCTTTTGTGCCTCTGTTTTAGCTCATGAGGAAGTAGTAGTTAATTCATGATCTTTTTAAGTTGGACAAGTTTCACCCCGGGATTGCATGTCTAATCTGCAAACCCCTAATACGAGAAGGAACTGGCAAAGAGTGCGCCCGGCTCATTAAAAAATATACAACAAACAAACCCTCCTTCACGCTTTGTTCATGAGAAATCAGAAAACTTTGGCAGTGATAAACAAAGGAGATTAAGGGGATGTGATCGTCCCCGTGCGGGAGCCGTTCCTCGAAACTTGTCCAGCTCGGGAAGTAATTGAGTTATCTACTAGCATTCGTTGACGAAATATGCATATCCCAAAAATAATTTTTACCTCTGTTTTTAAAAAACCAAGAGCTCTGGTACATGTTTAGTCTTTGCTTCCAACCACGGGTTTTCAACCTTGCCATCAAAAGCCACGGTTCGAGAGTCTCCACCTTCTTTCTTCAAAGCACCAACTATTGAGAGCATGATTGTCATTCTGAGTGTAATGTGCATTGTCCCAAAGTACCATTGTCTTCTGCATGATTATGATATCGCTTATTCTGAAATCATTGTATCTAGTCATCACTTAAACTTTGGAGGTGCTCGTGCATTTATGTTTTGCTTCACTAAAGGGGGCAAGCGAGGTATCACTTTGTCATGTTTGCACACCATGCTCATTACAAATTTATTGGGTGTTTCAGTATCATATTGTAAAACTTTCAGTTCTTTGTGATATTCTCATGAGGCAACTTAATTACTAAAGATTCATTATCTCAGTAAGCATTTGTCATGTGACTGTGAAAAGTTCTTATATGGTTGATAGCATGTCACCACAGAAATTATGCTTGTGAAAAGTTCTTCGGAGGTGCTCCTGCATTTATGTTTTGCTTCACTAAAGGGGATCAAGAAAAGACCACTTTTACTTGTCCTTACGGTACCTTTGCTTATAGACGTATGCCTTTTGGTTTATGTAATGCACCTTCTATCTTTCAAAGATGCATGATGGCTATATTCTCTGATTTTTGTGAAAAGATTGTTGAGGTTTTCATGGATGATTTCTCCGTTTATGGAACTTCTTTTGATGATTGCTTAAGCAACCTTGATCGAGTTTTGCAAAGATGTGAAGACACTAACCTTGTCTTGAATTGGGAGAAGTGCCACTTTATGGTTAATGAAGGCATTGTTTTGGGACATAAAATTTCTGAAAGAGGTATTGAAGTTGACAAAGCTAAGGTTGATGCTATTGAAAAGATGCCATGCCCTAAGAACATCAAAGGTATACGAAGTTTCCTTGGTCATGCCGGGTTTTCTATGAGGTTCATTAAGGACTTCTCCAAAATCTCCAGGCCTCTGACTAATCTCTTAAAAAGATATTCCTTTTGTCTTTGATGATGATTGTCTAGAAGCATTTGAAATTCTTAAGAAAGCATTGATCTCTGCACCTATTGTCCAGCCTCCTGACTGGAATTTACCCTTTGAGATTATGTGCGATGCTAGTGATTATGATGTAGGAGCTATTCTAGGGCAAAGAGTTGATAAGAAATTGAATGTTATCCAATATGCTAGTAAAACTCTAGATAGTGCCCAAAGAAATTATGCCACTACTGAGAAAGAATTTTTAGCAGTTGTATTTGCTTGTGATAAGTTTAGACCCTATATCGTTGATTCTAAAGTAACTATTCACACTGATCATGCTGCTATCAAATACCTAATGGAAACGAAAGATGCTAAGTCTAGACTTATTAGATGGGTTCTCTTGCTACAAGAATTTGACTTGCATATTATTGATAGAAAGGTGATACGTCCAAAACGTATCTATAATTTCTGCTTGCTCCATGCCTCTTTTGTGTGATATTGCTATGATATTTATGCACTTCCATACACTTTTGATCATATTTGGACGAACCTACTAATGGTTGCAAAAGTGCACAATGTTCTTGTTTTACACTTTATTATGTAGGAATTACTTGGAAATTGACAAAAACGCAAAAGGAGTCGTATTGGAGTAGGACTCTGACTTTCCTGAAATCTGTCTGAGAACGTTTTTTAAAGATGGTCACGTTCCTGCCCGAAGACGACGTCAAACGGAAAAAGTCTAGTTGCGAAAGTTGTGGGGAATTTCGAGAGGATGCTTCTGGATATAAAATTCGTCCAAATAGGATTCCGGACGGCCGAGAAAAGCCCGTTTTACTGAAGCCCAAAATCTGATGATGGGAATCCGAGAGTCTATATAAAGGGAGGAAACCTAGGTCACCAAGGGCCACGAATTTTCCTCCTCCCAAGCCGCCGTCTTGGAGGGGAGGACCAGCACCATTGCAGCACCATCCACAAGGAAGAAGGGGGGGGCCAAGGAGCCGCTGCCCCCTAGGGCCGCCGCCGCCCCCAAGGACCGCCGCCGCCCCCTAGGGCCGCCGCCGCCCCTAGGGCCGCCGCCGCCCCCTAGGGCCGCCGGCCGTCTCCTCCTCGCGGGGCTGCACCTCTCCATCAACACCACCATCAAGCTTCTCCTCACCATGTCCATGTGTGAGTAGTCTTCTCCGGGGCTGAGGGCTTGTACGTGTAGCTATGTGGTCAATTCTCTCTCCCATGATGTGATCTTCGTTGTGATCATAGGCTATGTTAATCTAGGGTGATCCCATGATATTTCCCCTTCCTCTATGTATTGGATTGATGTAGTCACTTGTCTTTATCTAGTATAATCCCCGAGACCAAGGTGACAGCGGTCTATTGGACATGGATTAGAAGAATATTTTCATGAGTGATTTCCTTTTTTGTGTGTTGATTGAAGATTGAGAGTCTCTTGGTGCTTGTCTTTGACTATCCTTTAGATATGTTGTGGTGATTGTGGTACTCTCTTTGGATGACCGCGGTGACATTGGGAAATCCATAGATTGAGAACTACGAACTTTGAGGTGTGCTTTTGTAGCCCTACATAATTCTCGTCCTCTCTTGACCACAAAGGAATGACCTCCGGGTGCGTCTACATTGCATGTTTTATGGGAAATATCATGTGATTCGATTATGTTAATGTTGTTGGGAGTTGCCACTAGTGAAAGTATGAAGCCTAGGCCTTGTTTCCACCATTGCAATACCATTTGTGCTCACGTTTACCACTTGTTTGCTTGCTGCACTTTTTATTACAGATTTATATTACTTTGTTTTGCCATCCACATCACTTGCCATTTAACATCTCTTCGCCGAACTAGTGCACCTATACATCTGACAAGTGTATTAGGTGTGTTGGGGACACAAGAGACTTCTTGTATCTTGATTGCAGGGTTGCTTGAAAGGGGTACGTTCAACCTCCACTTCCCTGAGTTCGATAAACCTTGGGTTACTCACTTAAGGGAAATTTGCTGCTGTCCTACAAACCTCTGCTCTTGGAGGCCCAACACTGTCTACAGGAATAGAAGCGTGTAGTAGACATCAAAAGGGAGCTGAGAACCCTGTTGTAGATAACTTGTCTAGGTTAGAGAATATACTTGATGACCCACAACCTATTGATGATAGCTTTCCTGATGAACAATTAGCTGTCATAAGTACTTCTTGTACTGCTCCATGGTATGCTGATTATGCTAATTATATTGTTGCTACGTTTATACCTCCTAGCTTCACATACCAGCAAAAGAAAAAGTTCTTCTATGATTTGAGACATTACTTCTGGGATGACCCACATCTTTATAAAGAAGGAGTAGATGGTATTATTAGACGTTGTGTACCTGAGCATGAACAGGAATAGATCCTACGCAAGTGCCACTCCGAAGCCTATGGAGGACACCATGCGGGAGATAGAACTGCACACAAGGTATTGCAATCCGGTTTTTATTGGCCTACTGTCTTCAAGGATGCCCGTAAGTTTGTCTTATCTTGTGATGAATGTCAAAGAATTGGTAATATTAGTAGACGACAAGAAATGCCTATGAATTATTCACTTGTTATTGAATCATTTGATGTTTGGGGCTTTGATTATATGGGACCTTTTCCTGCCTCTAATTGGTACACACATATTTTAGTTGTTGTTGATTACGTTACTAAGTGGGTAGAAGCTATTCCAACTAGTAGTGCTGATCATAACACTTCTATTAAGATGCTTAAAGAAGTTATATTTCCGAGGTTTGGAGTCCCTAGATATCTAATGACTGATGGTGGTTCACACTTTATTCATGGTGCTTTCCGTAAGATGCTTGATAAATATGATGTCAACTATAGAATTGCATCACCTTATCACCTACAGACTAGTGGTCAAGTAGAACTAAGTAATAGGGAGTTGAAACTAATCTTGCAAAAGACAGTTAATAGGTCTAGGAAGAATTGGTCCAAGAAACTTGATGATGCATTATGGACCTATAGAACTGCATACAAAAATCCTATGGGTATGTCTCCATATAAGATGGTATATGGAAAAGCTTGTCACTTACCTCTTGAGCTAGAACATAAGGCATATTGGGCTATTAAAGAGCTCAACTATGATTTCAAACTTGCCGGTGAAAAGAGGCTATTTGACATTAGCTGTCTCGATGAATGGAGAACCCAGGCCTATGGAAATGCCAAACTGTTTAAAGAAAAAGTTAAAAGATGGCATGACAAGAGGATACAAAAGCGTGAGTTTAACGTAGGTGATTATGTCTTACTATAAAACTCTTGTTTAAGATTTTTTGCAGGAAAACTTCTCTCCAAGTGGGAAGGACCTTACGTTATCGAGGAGGTCTATCGTTCCGGTGCCATACAAATCAACAACTTTGAAGGCACAAATCCGAAGGTGGTGAACGGTCAAAGAATCAAACATTATATCTCAGGTAATCCTATTAATGTTGAAACTAATGTTATTGAAACCGTAACCCCGGAGGAATACATAAGGGACACTTTCCAGAACGATTCAGCATCCGAAAAGGAAGGGGTACATGATACGGTAAGTAAACCGACTCCAAAACAACTCTAAAGGTGAATTTTCTCCGTTTTGGAATATTTATAAAAATAGAAAAATAAACCGCAGTACGGAAGACACGAGGCGTCCACGAGGGTGGGGGGCGCGCCCCCCATCCCAAGGCGTGCCCCTGCCTCGTGGGCCAGCCGGCAGGCCCCCAATGCCCATCTTCTCCTATATGAGGTGTTTTGACCTAGAAAAAAAATCATAAGGAGGCTTTCGGGACCAGACGCCGCCGTCTCGAGGCGGAACCGAGGCGGAAACCAATCTAGGGCTCCGGCAGAGCTGTTTTGCCGGGGATACTTCCCTCCGGGAGGGGGAAATCGTCACCGCTGTTATCACCAACAACTCTCCCATCTTGGGGAGGGCTATCTTCATCAACATCTTCACCAGCACCATCTCCTCTCAAACCCTAGGTCATCTCTTGTATCCAATCTTTGTACCCAAACCTTAGATTGGTACCTGTGGATTGCTAGTAGTGTTGATTACTCCTTGTAGTTGATGCTAGTTGGTTTATTTGATGGAAGAGCATATGTTCAGATCCATTATGCATATTAATACCCCTCTAATCATGAACAATATTATGTCTTGTGAGTAGTTACTTTTGTTCCTGAGTACATGGGAGAAGTCTTGCTATTAGTAGTCATGTGAGTTTGGTCTTCGTTCGATATTTTGATGAGATGTATGTTGTCTTTCCTCTAGTGGTGTCATGTGAACGTCGACTACATGACACTTCACCATTATTTGGGCCTAGAGGAAGGCATTGGGAAGTAATAAGTAGATGATGGGTTGCTAGAGTGATAGAAGCTTAAACCCTAGTTTATGCGTTGCTTCGTAAGGGGCTGATTTGGATCCATATGTTTCAGTCTATGGTTAGGTTTACCTTAATACTTATTTTGTAGTTGCGGATGCTTGCATTAGAGGTTAATCATAAGTGGGAGGCTTGTCCAAGTAAGAGCAGCACCCAAGCACCGGTCCACCCACATACCAAATTATCAAAGTACCGAACGCGAATTTGATGATCGTGATTAAAACTAGCTTGACAATAATTCCCATGTGTCCTTGGGAGCGCTTTCCTTTATATAAGAGTTTTTTTAGGCTTGTCCTTTGCTACAAAAAGGATTGGGCCACCTTGCTGCACCTTATTTACTTTTACCTTTTTTCACTTGCTACCAATTACCTTATCACAAAACTATCTGTTACCTATAATTTCAGTGCTTGCAGAAAATACCTTACCGAAACCTGCCATCATTTCCTTCTGCTCCTCGTTGGGTTCGACACTCTTAGTTATTGAAAGGACTACGATAGATCCCCTACACTTGTGGGTCATCAGCACTCTTGAGCCCAAAGGGCATAGACACATAGCAGAAGGCTCCAAAGGGAGTTATGAAAGATGTCTTCTCCTCGTCCTTAACTGCCATTTTGATTTGATGATAACCGGAATATGCATCTAGAAAGCTCAAACGCTCACAACCCGCCGTAGCATCAATGATTTGATCAATACGAGGGAGAGCAAAGGGATCGGCTAGACAAGCCTTGTTCAAATCTGTATAGTGCACACACATACGCCAAGTGCCGTTTTTCTTAAGTACCAGCACCGGATTAACCAACCATTCAGGATGAAATACCTCAACGATAAATCCAGCCGCCAAGAGCCTGGCTACCTCTTCCCCAATGGCCTTTCATCTTTCTTCATTGAAGCGGCGGAGAAACTGCTTGACCGGTTTAAGCTTGGGATCAACATTAAGAGTGTGCTCAACGAGTCCTCTCGGTACACCTGGCATGTCAGAAGGTTTCCATGCAAAGATGTCCTGGTTCTCAAGGATGAACTCGATGAGCGCGCTTTCCTATTTCGGATCCAAGTTAGCGCTGATGCTAAACTGCTTGGATGAATCGCCAGGGACAAAATCGACCAGCTTAGTCTCATCAGCCGATTTAAACTTCAAGGCCGGATCATGCTCTGTAGTTGGCTTTTTCAAAGGGGACATATCCGCCGGATCAACATTGTCCTTGTAGAACTTCAACTCCTCTGTTGCGCAAACCGACTCAGCATAGGCTGCATGATACGTCTCAAACGTATCTACTTTTCCAAACACTTTTGCTATTGTTTTGACCTCATTCTTGCATGATTTGAACTAAACTAACCCAGACTGACGTTGTTTTCAGCAGAGCTGCGTGTATGGTTTTATTGTGTGCAGGAAAACAGATTTTTAGGTATCTCAGAAAATTCCAAGAAAAATCACAGAAAATCCACGCACCCGAAGGAACCTTGTGCCAGAAGATGGACCAGAGGGCAGCCAGGGGGGGGCCCAGGCGCCCTGGTGGCGCGGCCCCACCCCTGGTCGCACCGGGAGGCCGCCTGGGCTGCTCCCACCTCCTCTGGTGCCCTACTTTGACCTGTATTTATCCCCGTGATGCAAAAACCCCAGAACAGAAGTCGTTTTCCCAGTTTCCGTCGCGGAGCCGCCGCCACCCTCTGTTCTTCTTCGGGAGGGCTAATATGGAGGCTGATTTGGCCTCCGGAGAGGGGAGATCGTCGCCATCGTCATCATCATCACCACTCCATCCTCCCTCCATGACTTCTCCTTCCATGTGTGAGTAATTCCCTGCTGTAGGCAAAGGGGATGGTAGGGATTGGATGAGTTAGATCATGTAATAGTTCATCAGATTGTTGGGGGCATGTTGCCTATCATCTACTTTGGTGTTTATCATCTTTGTTTCAACTTGTTGCTCTTAATGCTTGTCACTTAGGGCCCGAGTGCCATGATTTCAGATCTGAACCATATGTGTTTGCATGAATATATTTGTGTTCTTGATCCTATCTATGAGTTGTTTGCACCTATTACGGTCCGGAACCGGCGATCCCAAAAGTGACAGCTTGGGACACCAAAGGGGATGGTCCATAGTTTGAGGATCACATGTATCCATTGTGTTTATTGCTTTGTTCTGGTGCTCTTTGACAAGAGCACCTTAATCTCCATAAGTTCCTTTTGGCCCCGTTCGTAGCGGGATGGTAGGACAAAAGATGTTGTGCAAGTTCTTATTGAAAGCACGTACAACTACCCGTGGGATACATGCCTAATGTTTGATACTTGCCTAGATGATCATTACTTTTCTGTGTGCCTTGCCCCAAGTTAGATTCATGATATATCTCATCCATGCAGCGCCCAACCATCCATCTCCCTAGCCTACAATGTTTTAAAATCCTGCTGGTCACTAGTCGTTACTTTTGCTGTTTACTTTTGCTGTTTACCTTTACTATCACCACCATCACTATCATATCACCGTTACCACTTATCTTTTGTTGCAAGTAAGTATATTTCAGGTGCGGTTGAATTGACAACTCAACTGTTAAAGCTTATAAATACTCTTTGGCTCCCCGTGTGTCGAATCTATAAATTGGGTTATTCTTACCCGCGAAGACTATCTCGATCCCTTACGGTTGAGGGTTATCAAGTACCGTTTTCTGGCGCCGTTGCCGAGGAGCATAGCAATATTTACAAGTCTACTTGAAGTATCCTACCTACTGCACTTCATCCGCTATGGGTAAGAAAGGAGACCCCAAGGTTCCGATCTTACTATCCACTACAAGAAGAGGTACTGTTCTGAACACTAGTGCTACACTTGATTCACCTTCTGTTATGAGTAAGTTTGCCTCACCGCCACCACATGATGCTCCTACTGAATCTGTTACTATGTCCGATACTCTTGATGATGCTTCTACTACTCTTGATGATATTAGTTCACTTGGTTATGCTCTTGAGAAACAGATCGCTGCTGCTGCAAAAAAATCTGGAATTGAAATTCCTGTTACTCGCTACCCTATTGGTGGAACTTATGATTATCCTGATTTGAGTAAACTCAAGGAGAGACTCCTTGATGATGATTACATTATGCTTGATGATGATTTATGCAGGGAACTGACAGAGTTTGCCGGCTCTGACCCTGAAGCTATTAAGAAGCTGCTTGAAAAACACTCCTTGAAGAACAAGATTGTTCCTGATCCTGAATTTGCTACATCTCCTATATGCATCAATGATCCTGATTATGATTTCTCTATTGATCTTTCACTTATACCTATGGTTGAAGATGACCCCTTTTATGGCAGAGAAAATGATGATGCTATTGCACACCTGACCAAACTCACTGAGTTGGGTGGCTTGTTTACCAAGGATGAAAAGATACGAAACTTTTATGTGACTAAGCTTCTTCCTTTCTCTTTGAAGGAAGGTGCTAAAACATGGTATGATTCACTACCATGTGGTTCCATTAAGAGTCCTCAAGACTTGGCTCACTCTTTTGTTGATAAGTACTTTCCTGCTCACATGCAACATGCTGCTTTACAAAGAATTTATAACTTTAAACAGTTGCAGGATGAGCACCTCCCTAAAGCTTGGGGGAGGTACTGTAGTCTGATCCGGGCTAGGCCAGGACATGGAGTCCCTAAGAATGAATTAATCGATATATTTTATGCTGGTCTAACTGATGAATCCAGGTCCTATTTGGATAGTTGCGCTGGTTGTGTTTTCAGGAAAAGAACACCGGACGATGCAGAGGATTTGATGGACAGGATTGCCAAAAACCATGAAGATTGGTCCGTCCCTGAACCACCTCCACCACCAAAGAAGAGGGGCATGTTTGTTCTAAGCCCCGAAGATATGCAAGAAGCAAAGAAGTCTATTAAAGAGAAAGGTATTAAAACTGAAGACGTGAAGAATCTACCCCCTATTGAGAAGTTGTGTGAGCCTACCACTTACCCTCCTATGGTAGAGGTACACTCTCTTTTAGATTTCAATGCAAGTGACATCCCTCATGGTAAGCCTCCTGATCAATGTTTAGATGAGTTTGATAATTTTATTATGAAACAAAATCATTTTAATGAGAGAATACAAAGTCAATTGCATGATAATTCCCTTGCTATCAAAAGTTTGCTTGATGTTCTAGGTAGAACAATTAATGATGTTAAATGTCTTGTGAAGCATTTTCATATGGTTCAAACTCAGCTTGAACAAATTTTTAATGTGCAAAAAGATTTGCTTGCTAACAATGCCAAACAAGATGATTTGCAGGCCTTTGGGATTAAGACCCGAGGAGGAACTAGCACTCAAGATCCTCTCTATCCAGAGGGGCATCCGAGGAGAATTGAGCAAGATTCTCAAATGCAGGAAGAAGAAATTGTTGGCTCCCCAAAGAAGAAGAAGAAGAAACATAAGGAGGCTGACAATTCCAATGATCCTATTACAAGTGAAGAGCCAGCTGTTGATCCCAACAGTGTATCTATCTCCGATGCTGAGACTGAAGACGGTGCCGAACCTGAAGGTAAGGATAATGATGATCCGCCTGAAGTTCGAGAAGAAGAAGCACCTGACAAACACAAGAAGTACACTAGAGAAGACTTCGTCGCAAGAAGACATGGGAAGGAAAGAGAACCATGGATACAGAAACCCATGCCCTTTCCAGGCAAGTCTCTCAAATCTAAAGAAGAAGAGCATTACAATAAGTTTTGTGAGTGGATGAAACCTCCTTTTCTTCAAATCCCTTTGACTGATGCTATTAAGTTACCTCCCTATTCAAAATATATGAAAGATATTGTCACTAATAAAAGAAAAATTCCTAATGAAGCAATATCTACTATGCTTGCTAACTACTCTTTCAGTGGCAACTTTCCTGAGAAGCTTGGTGATCCAGGTATACCCACCATTCCTTGCTCCATAAAGAATAATTATGTCAAAACTGCTTTATGTGATCTTGGAGCAGGAGTGAGTGTTATGCCTTTCTCTCTTTACAAGAGGCTTTGTTTAGAGAAGCTAATCCCCACAGATATCTCTCTTCAGATGGCTGACAAGTCAACCGCCGTTCCGATAGGTATTTGTGAGGATGTTCCCATAGAAGTTGCTAATTGTTTGATCCTTACTGATTTTGTCGTGCTTGACATGCCCGAGGATGGGAGCATGTCCATTATTCTTGGTAGACCTTTTCTTAACACCGCGGGTGCTATTATTGATTGCAATAAAGGAAAGGTTACCTTCAATGTGAATGATAAAGAACACACGGTGTATTTTCCAAAGAAGACCGACAAGAGGCATGGCCTCAACTCTATAGAAAATATCGAGACCGTGAAGATTGGAGAATGGGACTGTCCACTACATGTGCACCACAAATACAAAACTATTATGGTGGGGACAATGTTCATTAAAGTAAAGGTACAATGATCACTGCGTAAGAGGTAAGTCTTTTTTCTCTATATATCGCCTGTTTGTTGGTAAGACTTGATCAACCTTACTAGTGAGCATGTTTTATATAGGTAAAAAAGTTGAGCTTGTTATGTTTTCATTTGTTTTAGCTTTTGTTCTCCTTGCTGTACCAAGTGTTTATGTTTTTGAAGCTTCACAATACTAATCACTACTTTAAGTTTTCAGAAAGTATTGCAGCTTTTTGAACTTCGAAAAAATTTCAACAGTGAAGTTTTCAGAAAAATTCCAGAAAAATAAAAATAAAAATTTCCATGCCGGGAGTGACCCAGAGGCACCTGGGGCCGACCAGGGGGAGACACTAGTGGCCCAGGCGGCCAGCTGGCGCGGCCTACCCCCTGGCCGCGCCCATAGGGCGCCTGGGGCCCACAAGACCCCCCTCCAGGTGAGTCTTCTTCCTCTCTCTCTCTCTCTTTCTCTCCGAAAACACGAGTTCTGCACTTGTTCTTGCGTTCTTGCTGCTCTTGGAGGCGATTTTTGATCTCTCTCTACAGCCTATCATTCGAGCTGAGATTTTGAACAAATACTCCCTGGTATGTAACTCCTCCACCCCTCCAATTAGATTTCTGATTGGTGGCTTCATTTGTGAGTATTTAGTAGTTCTTGGTGCTGTGTAGATGAACTTGCATGCATGTGTAGAAATTTATTTTCCAAGTTTTGATGCAAGTTTATGCCTTAGGTAAGTGAGTTGAGTAGTTTGCCTTAATCCACTTTGTTTAAATCCTTATTTTTGTAATTTGTCAAAAATTTCAGAAATGAGTTTGTTAGGAAGGGCAAAGGGATGGCTTGAGAAGAAGAGACCCGCGCACTCCGATCGAGTTACTAGAGCCGCATCCTCACCCTCGACTGCTAGGGTGAGCTACAATGAAGATCATGTGCCCCTAGAGTTGTTGGAAGACACAAGTCCAGCACGTGCTATGATGTTCCCATGTGATGAATTCCTTGAAGCTGCGGGAATTAAGGATGAGTTTTATAATCTTTGTGCTAATGCAGGTCTGACACGGCTCGTCACGTGCCGTGTTACTCAGTATCAAAAACTCACCTCCGGTTTCATTAACAGTTTTAGATATAACCCTGATACTGGTGCTATTGAGTTTAAAATTTACAATGATCTTATCACCATGCCCTTGGGAAAGTTTTGTGAAATAATAGGTGTGCCAAACGTTGGGCGGACGGCTAAGATGACCTCTCAGCCCTCCGAGTTGAAAACCGTCTTCAACTCTCTCTGCAGCATGGGTACGAGGGATATTCATCGGTCAAAAACCTCCAGCATCTTATTCCCTCACCTCAGGTATTTTGCATATTATGTTGCTAGAGGGGTATTAGCTCGTGACAACACGAGCAACACTTCTGCACCAGATATTGCTATCCTGGCAACCGCCCTCTCAGGGAGGTTTGATTATAATTTGGGTGCCTTAATTGCTCGACGCCTTGCTATGAACGGTAACAGGGGAGATTTATTTGGTGGCGTTTATGCCACACTTATCTTAGAATATTTTAAAGGCACCCCACACCCTGATGATAAGCCTTTTACTTATTTAAGTTTTGATCTTGCAGCTATGAAAAGGCATAAGTTTGTTACCATGACTTCTGAGCTTGATAATCTTGTTTATATCTTGCGTTTCGGAACTACCGCGGAACGCAAGATCCGTCTACCTGCACCTCTTTTGTTTGATTTTTCTCGCAGGAACGGATGGTCCTTTGATGTTATCTAGTTCGATGAGTTCATGGTACAGCATCAGTTTCATAACCCCATGGAGGGGGTTGTGCCCGACGAGGAGGAGCACGGTGAGTTACCACCTTTTCAGAGGGAGACCGTCACCCAGTTTGGTGAAGGGTCTTCCTCTGCTTGGAGTACGGACCCTTCTTCGTGGGAGGATCCGAGGAGTTTGGTGTACGCGCCGGCATCCTTCTACGACCCTTGGACTCACCAGCATTCCCCCGGAGCAGGAGGCTCCGGGGGCAGTAGCTACTACCAACTTAGGCCAAAAGCCTAAGCTTGGGGGAGTACGTGCACTTCTCACTTTTCCATTGTATTATTCGTTTTATTTTTGTTCGCTTTGATCTTTTTGAAGTTTTTGCCCGTTCTTCTTTATTTCTTTCTTTGCAAAAACAACAAAAAGATTTTCTCTTTATTTTGCTTTCGTTCAACCTTTGAAATAATCCAAAAAGATTTCCTTTCTCTCTTTAGTTGCTTTGTTTTCAGAGTTCAGCTCGAGTCCGTGATGGCATTTAATTATATTTCCTACGTTCGATCGTGCAAGTGACGGGGCAGTAATGACGAAGATCGACTGAAGGGAAGCAACAAAAAAAACCGGTATGAACTCTTCCTGTTTCTACTTTTGTACATATGCCTGTACTTATGATCTAGAGACCAGCTTGTAGCGACATAGTGCTATGTTTACAATGCTTTCCCAGTGGTTCATGCTTTCCTTGTGGCTAGTCTCAAATAGCTAGAGTAAATAATGTGTTATTGAAATGATTTACATGCATTGCACTGTTCATAGTTTGGTATACTGAGGTGGTATTTCCCTTTGGAGAATTCTTGGATTGACTTGGCACATGCTTACACATGTTTAAGACTAAAAAGTTTGCTTTGCCTTGATGATCTTTGAGTTTCAGAATAGTTATATCACTTTCATGCCCGATTCAATGTTGCTTTGTCGCTCTGCATGATTATGACCGTTATTGCTCTCTAGTTGGTCGCTTCCCAGTCTCTTGCTAGCCTTCGCTCGCACTAAGCGGAATTCATCTTATGCATCCAAATCCTTTCAAACCAGTTATTCCATATGAGTCCACCATACCTTCCTATGTGGTATTTACCTGCCATCCTAACGAAGACTTTCTTGTACCATCTCGAAATTATTCAAATTTACTCCTGTTTTGTGCCTCTGTTTTAGCTCATGAGGAAGTAGTAGTTAATTCATGATCTTTTTAAGTTGGACAAGTTTTATCCCGGGATTGCATGTCTAATCTGCAAACCCCTAATATGAGAAGGAACTGGCATGAGTGCGCCCGGCTCATAAAAGATAATACAACAAACAAACCCTCCTTCACGCTTTGTTCATGAGTAATCAGAAAACTTTTGGCAGTGATAAACAAAGGAGATTAAGGGGATGTGATCGTCCCCGTGCGGGAGCCGTTCCTCGAAACTTGTCCAGCTCGAGAAGTAATTGGGTTGTCTACTAAACATTCGTTGACGAAATATGCACCTCTCAAAATCATTTTTACTCTGTTTTCAAAACCGAGAGCTCCGGTACATGTTTAGTCTTTGCTTCCAACCATGGGTTTTCAACCTCGCCATCAAATTCCACGGTTCGAGAGTCTCCACCTTCTTTCTTCAAAGCACCAACTAGGAGAGCATGATTGTCATTCTGAGTGTAATGTGCATTGTTCCAAAGTATTACATTGTCTTCTGCATGCTTGTGATATTATTTATTCAGAAATTCTTAGTTCTAGTCTCCTTTAAAACTCTGGAGGAGTTTCTGCATTTATGTTTTGCTTCACTCATGGAGGCTAGCGAGATACCACTCTAGTATGTTCAAGCTATGTGCAATGTAATCTTGTCTTGATTTTCAGTAGTATATTATTTACTTTTGGTTATTTGTGATTGGTCACTTGAAAGAAGGATTGCTTCGTGCATTGTCCTCATAGCATTGTTTCAATACTTGCTAGATTCTTTTCGTAGTACATGCTTATATACATCTAATGAAGCAAAAGAGTTTGTCAAAGTTTTCTTTGTCGCGTCCAGTTCGTTGAACTGAATTGCTTGAGGACAAGCAATATGCTAAGCTTGGGGGAGTTGATACGTCTCAAACGTATCTACTTTTCCAAACACTTTTGCTATTGTTTTGACCTCATTCTTGCATGATTTGAACTAAACTAACCCGGACTGACGCTGTTTTCAGCAGAGCTGCCTGTATGGTTTTATTGTGTGCAGGAAAACGGATTTTTAGGTATCTCAGAAAATTCCAAGAAAAATCACAGAAAATCCACGCACCCGAAGGAACCTTGTGCCAGAAGATGGACCAGAGGGCAGCCTGGGGGGGCCCAGGCGCCCTGGTGGCGCGGCCCCACCCCTGGCCGCGCCGGGAGGCCGCCTGGGCTGCTCCCACCTCCTCTGGTGCCCTACTTTGACCCGTATTTATCCCCGTGACGCAAAAACCCCAGAACAGAAGTCGTTTTCCCAGTTTCCGTCGCGGAGCCGCCGCCACCCTCTGTTCTTCTTCGGGAGGGCTAATATGGAGGCTGATTTGGCCTCCGGAGAGGGGAGATCGTCGCCATCGTCATCATCATCACCACTCCATCCTCCCTCCATGACTTCTCCTTCCATGTGTGAGTAATTCCCTGCTGTAGGCAAAGGGGATGGTAGGGATTGGATGAGTTAGATCATGTAATAGTTCATCAGATTGTTGGGGGCATGTTGCCTATCATCTACTATGGTGTTTATCATCTTTGTTTCAACTTGCTGCTCTTAATGCTTGTCACTTAGGGCCCAAGTGCCATGATTTCAGATCTGAACCATATGTGTTTGCATGAATATATTTGTGTTCTTGATCCTATCTATGAGTTGTTTGCACCTATTACGGTCCGGAACCGGCGATCCCAAAAGTGACAGCTTGGGACACCAAAGGGGATGGTCCATAGTTTGAGGATTACATGTATCCATTGTGTTTATTGCTTTGTTCCCGTGCTCTTTGACAGGAGCACCTTAATCTCCATAAGTTCCTTTTGGCCCCGTTCGTAGCGGGATGGTAGGACAAAAGATGTTGTGCAAGTTCTTATTGCAAGCACGTACAACTACCCGTGGGATACATGCCTAATGTTTGATACTTGCCTAGATGATCATTACTTTTCTGTGTGCCTTGCCCCAAGTTAGATTCATGATATATCTCATCCATGCAGCGCCCAATCATCCATCTCCCTAGCCTACAGTGTTTTAAAATCCTGCTGGTCACTAGTTGTTACTTTTGCTGTTTACTTTTGCTGTTTACTTTTACTATCACCACCATCACTATCATATCACCGTTACCACTTATCTTTTGTTGCAAGTAAGTATATTTCAGGTGTGGTTGAATTGACAACTCAACTGTTAAAGCTTATAAATACTCTTTGGCTCCTCGTGTGTCGAATCTATAAATTGGGTTATTCTTACCCGCGAAGACTATCTCGATCCCTTACGGTTGAGGGTTATCACCGCATCACCTTCTTCACATTCCAAAGCGATCTTACGGCTCCCATGTACTGTGATGGTCCCCTTATGACCCGGCATTTTGAGCTGCAGATAAACATAACAGGGCCTCGCCATGAACTTAGCATAAACTGACCGTCCAAACAGGGCATGACACGGGCTCTTGATTTTTACCACTTCAAAGGTCAAAGTCTCTCATCTTGAGTCATGCTCATCTCCAAAGGTAACCTCCAGATCTATCTTACCAACTGGATACGCTGATTTACCAGGCACTACACCATGGAAGACAATGTTTGACGGTCTAAGCTTTTTATCTGTTAACCCCATGCGACGGAAGGTTTCATAATAAAGGATGTTGATGCTGCTCCCTCCGTCCATGAGCACCTTGGTGAACTTATACCCCCCAACCTGAGGTGCTACCACCAATGCCAGCTGATCCGGATTATCAACCCGGGGCGGATGATCCTCACGACTCCACACAATGGGCTGCTCCGACCAGCGTAAATAACGAGGCATCGTCGATTCAATGGAGTGCACTGCCCTTTTATAAACCTTCTGATCGCGCTTACACAGTCTAGTGGTGAAGACATGATACTACCCACTATTCAACTGCTTTGGGTTGCTCTGGTGACCCGACTGTTGCTGCTGATGATTCCCACCTTGGCTGCCTTGACTGCCCTGATTGCCGTGTCCGCTCTGATTGCCATGTCCGCTCTGATTGCCTTGAAATCCTGAGCCAGAACCACCACCGCCATAACCCAGCCCATGAGAACCAGGCCCTGAACCGCCGGACGGTCCATGATCATATTGGAAACGATCCGAATTTTTGAACTCCCGCATAATAAAGCAATCCTTCCAGAGGTGCGTAGCGGGTCTTTCCTTCGTCCCGTGCCTCGGGCAAGGCTGATTTAACTAGCGCTCAAGATTGATATTTGATCCTCCGCTCCGCGGGGGCGGCCTACCTTTACGACGCGGACCATCATTCTGCATATTGGTGTTAGCCACAAAATCTGAATTGTTATCTGCTTTACGCTTACCGCTGTTTCCATGGCTCACCGGATTATGCTGCGGTGCTTAACCGTTTTTCTTTCCCTTCCCCGACTTTTCGTCATCAGACTCTGGGTCCTTGGTACTATCAAAATCGGCGTACTTAACCAGAGCTGCCATGAGCGTTTCCATGTCATCACAGTGATGTTTGAGCCATCCCAACTTCAGCTTTAGAGGCGTGAACCGGCAATTGCCTTCCAATGTTAAAACTGTTGTATCGGCGTTGATGCAGTCTGATGAGTGCATGATCTCTGAAACCCGGCGCACCCAATGGCTTGTCGATTCATTCTCTCCTTGGACACAGGCAGCTAAGTCCACAATTGATATGGGCTGCTTGCATGTGTCTTTGAAATTATGGATAAACCGGCGCCTCAACTCGGCCCATGAACCGATGGAGTTAGCTGGCAAACCTTTTAGCCAAGTACGAGCTATTCCTTCCAACATCATGGTGAAATATTTAGCACACGCCGCATCGTCCACATCCAGCATCTCCATCGCCATCGCATAGCTTTCAACCCACGACTCGCAGGATAAATCGGTAGTGTAATTGGGCACCTTCCACGGTCCATTGAAATCCTTGGGCAGACGCACATTACGTAAAGCGAGGGTGAGACACGGCATTCCCAAAGAGCTGGAAGTAACTCCTAGTTCCACCGAGGTGGTTGGATGAACCGGGGTAAGTTGACGGGCGTGTACTGCGCTGCTAACTCGGCTTCTCAACGTTGTCTACCCTGATCCACCACATCCTGAGCATTCGCACCACCATCTGCCAGGTTATGCCCCCGAGGCGGGTTACGGTTTCGCGCACTGCTTGATATGGTCGGTTCATCTATATGCCTTCTGTAACTCCGGCTTGGGCGAGGGGTGGAATGAATCCTCTCGCGGCTGTACGAATAAGCATGCTGCTGAGTCAAAGCTGTCTCAAGGAGCTCCCTAGCCTGTCGCGTCTCCACCGCTACGGGGGACTCACCTTCGACAGGGAGGGCCGCCATTCGTGAAGCGGCTACGACTATGTTATCTAAGGGGTTGGTGTAATGACCCGGAGGCGTCGGTACATGTTGTGACGGGATGATCTGACGAGGCGGATCCGTTGTGTGTGGCTGGACCGATGCCCCCGTTCCAGGTGCTTCTGCCCGGTTTACCACTGGTTGATTGCTGGTTCCTGCTCCTAGTGTGCTAAAGAGATTTCTTTCCTCGTAAACCGGAGGCAGGCGAGACTGGTACCTTCTCCTCATTACATCATTTGATGCGTTCTGATCCAACATGAGCCGAATAAGCCTGAGCATCCAACTCGGCCTGCTTCGCGGCCATCCTGGTGTTTTCAGCTGCCAGATCTATCTTAGCTTGAGCTATCTGTTCATTTACTTTAGCAATTTCTGCTTCATGCCGCTCCTGATCCTCCGGGCTAACTTTAGCAGTCAATAACGCTGCCAGAGTGTCGAATAAACCGGACAACACCTAGGCTGGTGGCTGCGCAGGGCCTCCTGCCCCACCTGCTGCTATTGCCGCCAAACTGGATGTCAACGCTGCTGCGGTCGAAGAGTGTTGCATGGGTTGTCATCCGGCCATGAAGACTGCAACTCAGCTCAGCGGATCGAGGGGGTCTGGAACACTGTCGCCATCGGAACAGCCCCCAAACCGACCATCTTGCAATAAGTACAAAGACTCGGTCTCTCCGGTAGATGACTCGTCACCGGAATAAATGACGGTCTCACCACCAGATTCCGATCTATCTTCAGTTTCCGTTCCGTGGACGACTCCCACAAAGACACGCTTCATGGCCGGCCAAACTCGGGCTGGTCTCGCATGCTGAGCCGTCTCGACGATGTTGGTGTAGATGTCCGGCTCAGGGCCTGGTTCGCCGATCTTACCAATGAAAACGTAGATGCCGCCGAAGGGGACCCGGTACCCGTACTCAATTGAGTTGGCCTCGGGGCCCCAGCCTGCGTCGTCGATGTAGATTTTGCCGCGACGACTCTTGGTCATCCGGCCCACTGCGTATCCCTTGAGCCCTTCAAAGCTACACTCTAAGAACTCGAAACCATCGTGCGATAGCCCCACGGTGGGCGCCAACTATCATGGTTTTGTCACGGCAGATGTCCGACCATAAGGACTTAGTCGTGGAGCCATCGCGACGGGTTAGCTTAAAGGGGTAAAAGCGGACAAAGGACACAGAGAGTTTTATACTAGTTCGTCCCGTTACGGTGAAGGTAAAGGCCTACTCTAGTTGTTGTGGTATTGCTAGGGTTTTGATGACCAGGGAGCGAATCCACTTTGCCTATGTCTCGAGCTGTTGTTTGTTGTCCCTGAACCGCCGCCGGGTCGTCCCTTTAAATTCACAGGGTGACGCCCGACCAGTTTACAGAATCCCGAGGCCGTCTCATAAACGTGTTTGGCTCGGTTTCTACCTTCCCTATCTTACAATACAAGTTACACACTGTATGGCGGTTTATGTCTACGGGCCCTAATCCGCCTTTGGGCCCTGGGCCTTTTAGTTTTCTATAGTAACACACCATACTCCTTGTCTTCATGGGCTTCAATAGGGGTAATTCAGCACAGGTATAACCCGACCCCTCCTGGGCGGTTTATACCTAATAATTATATCCCAAACACATAGCATTAAACTTTTGGATCCTTACGGAATAGTGCATAAACTTGGGTTTAAGCTTTTGTCACTCTCGCAGCCCACCATCTAATTACTAATCCACAATGCATTCCCTTAGGCCCAAATATGGTGAAGTGTCATGTAGTCGACGTTCACATTGAAGAAAATATGCCTTAGAGGCAATAATAAAGTTGTTATTTATATTTCCTTATATATCATTATAAATGTCTTTTATTCATGCTAGAATTGTATTAACCGGAAACTTGATACATGTGTGAATACATAGACAAAACAGAGTGTCCCTAGTACGCCTGTACTAGACTAGCTTGTTAATCAAAGATGGTTATGTTTCCTAACCATAGACATGAGTTGTCATTTGATCAATGGGATCACATCATTAGGAGAATGATGTGATGGACAAGACCTATCCGTTAGTTTAGCACTATGATCATTTAGTTTTACTGCTATTGTTTTCTTCATGACTTATACATGTTCCTACGACTATGAGATTATGCAACTCCCGAATACCGGAGGAACACCTTGTGTGCTATCAAACGTCACAACGTAACTGGGTGATTATAAAGATGATCTATAGGTGTCTCCAAAAATGTTTGTGGTGTTGGCAAATATCGAGAATAGGATTTGTCAATCCCAGTGTCGGAGAGGTATCTCTGGGCCCTCTCGGTAATACACATCATAATAAGCCTTGCAATCAAACGACTAATGAGTTAGTCACAGGATGATGTATTATGGAACGAGTAAAGAGACTTTCCGGTGTTGAGATTGAACTAGGTATGATGATACTGATGATCGAATCTCGGGCAAGTAACATACCGATGACAAAGGGAACAACGTATATTGTTATGCGGTTTGACCGATAAATATCTTCGTAGAATATGTAGGAACCAATATGAGAATCCAGGTTCCGCTAATAGTTATTGACCGGAGATGTGTCTCGGTCATGTCTACATAATTCTCGAACCCGTAGGGTCCACACGCTTAACGTTTGATGACGATCTGTATTATGAGTTTATGTGTTTTGATGTATCGAAGGTAGTTCAGAGTCCCGAATGTAATCACGGACATGACGAAGAGTCTCTAAATGGTCGAGACATAAAGATTGATATATTGGAAGATTATATTCGGACACCAGAAGGGTTTCGGGGGTCGCCGGATAAATACTGGAGTACCGGGAGGTTCCCGGAACCCTCGGGGAGTAAATGGGCCTTATTGGGCTTTATAGGAGAGAGAAGGGGGCTGCCTAGGGCACGCCGCGCGCTCCCCATGGCCTAGTACGAATTGGACTAGGGGGAGGGGCGGCGCCCCCTCCTTCCTTCTCTTTTCTCCCTCCCCTTCCTTCTTGTCCTACTCCTACTAGGAGAGGGGGAATCCTACTCCTAGTGGGAGTAGGACTCCCCCCTTGGGCGCGCCATAGAGAGGGCCGGCCCTCTCCTCCTCCCCTCCTTTATATACGTGGCCAGGGGCACCCCATAGACACACAAGTTGATTTCTTAGCCGTGTGCGGTGCCCTCCTCCACAGTTACACACCTCGGTCATATCGTCGTAATGCTTAGGCGAAGCCCTGCGCCGGTAAATTCATCATCACCGTTACCATGCCGTCATGCTGACGGAACTCTTCCTCGACCTCAACTGGATCAAGTGTTCGTGGGACTTCATCGAGCTGAACGTGTGCTGAACTCGGAGGTGCCGTACGTTCGGTGCTTGGATCGGTTGGATCACAAAGACGTTTGACTACATCAACCGCGTTACTAAACTCTTCCGTTTTTTGTCTACGAGGGTACGTGGACACACTCTCCCCGCTTGTTGCTATGCTTCTCCTAGATCCGCTTTTTATCTACGAGGGTATGTGGACACACTCTCCCCGCTTGTTGCTATGCTTCTCCTAGATAGATCTTGTGTGATTGTAGGAATTTTTTTGAAATACTTCATTCCCCAACAGTGGAATCAGAGCCAGGTCTATGCGTATATGATATGCACGAGTAGAACACAATGAGTTGTGGGTGATAATAGTCATACTGCTTACCAGGATGTCATACTTTGATTTGGCGGTATTGAGAGATGAAGCGGCCCGGACAGACATTACGCGTACACTTACGCGAGACTAGTTTCACCGTTACAATCACTCGTTTCTTAAAGGTGATCGGGGGGTGTCTGTCTCTCTCACTTTAGCTGAATTGAGTGTGACTACGCCCGGTCCTTGTGAAGGTTAAAACAACACACTTGACGAAAAATCGTTGTGGTTTTGTATGCGCAGGTAAGAACGGTTCTTGCTAAGCCCGTAGCAGCCACGTAAAACTTGCAACAACAAAGTAGAGGACGTCTAACTTGTTTTTGCAGGGCATGTTGTGATGGGATATGGTCAAGACATGATGAGTTATACGTTATTTTATGAGATGATCATGTTCTGTAAATTATCGACAACTCGCAGGAGCCTTATGGTTGTCTCTTTATTGTATGAATTGCGAAGGCCATGTAATTGCTTTACTTTATCACTATGAGTTAGCGATAGCAGTAGTAGCAATAGTTGGCGAGACAACCACGACACTACGATGAAGATCATGGTGTCAAGCCGTTGACGATGGAGATCATGACGATCCTTTGGAGATGCAGATCAAAATCACAAATGATGATGGCCATATCATGTCACATATTTTGATTGAATGTGATGTTTTATGGTTCTTATTTTGCTTAGTACGGCGGTAGCATTATAAGATGATCACTTACAAAATTTCAAGGTACAAGTGTTTTCCCTGAGTATGCACCGTTGCGAAAGTTTGTCGTGCCGAGACACCACGTGATGATCGGGTGTGATAAGCTCTACGTTCAAATACAACGGGTGTAAGACAGTTTTGCACATGCAGAATACTCGGGTTCAACTTGACGAGCCTAGCATGTCCAGACATGGCCTCGGAACACTAGAGGCCAAAAGGTCGAGCGTGAATCATATAGTAGATATGATCAAAATAAGATGTTCACCATTGAAAACTACTCTATCTCACGTGATGATCAGACATGGTTTAGTTGATTTGGATCACGTGATCATGTAGATGACTAGAGAGATGTCTATCTAAGTGGGAGTTCTTTAGTAATATGATTAATTGAACTTTAATTCATCATGAACTTAGTCCTGATAGTTTTTGCATATCTATGTTGTTGTAGATCAATGGCCCATGCTACCGCTCCCTTGAATTTTAATGCGTTCCTAGAGAAAGCTAAGTTCAAAGATGATGGTAGCAACTACACGGACTGGGTCCGTAACTTGAGGATTATCCTCATTGATGCACAGAAGAATTATGTCCTTGAAGCACCGCTAGGTGACAGGCCTGCTGCAGGAGCTACTCCGGACATTAAGAACGTCTGGCAAGCTCGTTCTGATGAGTACTCGATAGTTCAGTGTGACATGCTTTACGGCTTATAATCGGGACTTCAATGACGTTTTGAACGTCATGGAGCATATGAGATGTTCCAAGAGTTGAAGTTAATATTTCAAGCAAATGCCCGAATTGAGAGATATGAAGTCTCCAATAAGTTCTATAGCTACAAGATGGAGGAGAACAGTTCTATCAGTGAACACTTACTCGGAATGTCTGGGTACTACAATCACATGACTCAACTTGGATGCAAAGTTGATGAAGATAGTATTATTGGTAGAGTTCTTCAATCACTGCCACCAAGCTGTAAAGGCTTCGTGATGAACTATAATATGCAAGGGATGCAGAAGACAATTCCCGAGCTCTTCGCTATGCTCAAATCTGCGGAGGTAGAAATCAAAAAGGAGCATCAAGTGTTAATGGTTAACAATACCACTAGTTTCAAGAAAAAGGGCAAGGGAAAGAAGGGGAACTTCAAGAAGAATAGTAAGACAGTTGCTACTCCCGCGAAGAAACCCAAGTCTGGAGCCAAGCCTGAAACTGAGTGCTTCTACTGCAAAGGGGCTATACACTGGAAGCGGAACTGCCCCAAGTATTTGGCGAATAAGAAGGATGGCAAAGTGAACTAAGGTATATTTGGTATACATGTTATTGATATGTACCTTACTAATGCTCGTAGTAGCACCTGGGTATTTGATACTGGTTCGGTTGCTACTATTTGTAACTCAAAACAGGGGCTACAGATTAAACGAAGATTAGCTAAGAACGAGGTGACGATGCGCGTGGGAAATGGTTCCAAAGTCGATGTGACCGCCGTCGGCACGCTACCTCTACATCTACCTTCGGGATTAGTTTTAGACCTAAATAATTGTTATTTGGTGCCAGCGTTGATCATGAACATTATATCTGGATCTTGTTTGTTGCGATTGGTTATTCATTTATATCAGAGAATAATGGTGGTTCTATTTATATGAGTAATATCTTTTATGGTCATGCACCCTTGATGATTGGTCTATTTTTGTTGGATCTCAATTGTAGTGATACATATATTCATAATATTGAAGCGCAAAGATGCAAAGTTGTAATGGTACTGCAACTTATTTGTGGCACTGGCGTTTAGGTAATATTGGTGTAAATCGCATGAAGAAACTCCATGCTGATGGACTTTTAGAATCACTTGATTTTGAATCACTTGGTTCTTCCGAACCATGCCTCATGGGCAAGATGACTAAAACTCCGTTCTCCGGAACAATGGAGCGAGCAATTGACTTATTGGAAATCATACGTACTGATGTATGCGGACCAATGAGTGTTGAGGCTCTTGGCGGGTATCGTTATTTTCTGACCTTCACTGATGATTTGAGCAGATATGGGTATATCTACTTGATGAAGCACAAGTCTGAAACATTTGAAAAGTTCAAAGAATTTCAGAGTGAAGTAGAGAATCATCGTAACAAGAAAATAAAGGTTCTACGATCTGATCGCGGAGGCGACTATTTGAGTTATGAGTTTGGTCTTCATTTGAAACAATGTGGAATAGTTTCACAACTCACGCCACCTGGAACACCACAGCGTAATGGTGTGTCCGAACGTTGTAACCGTACTTTATTAGATATGGTACGATCTATGATGTCTCTTACCGATTTACCACTATCGTTTTGGGGTTATGCCTTAGAGACAGCCGAATTCACGTTAAATAGGGCACCATCTAAATCCGTTGAGACGACGGAGTATGAACTGTAGTTTGGCAAGAAACCCAAGTTGTCGTTTCTTAAAGTTTGGGGCTCCCAAGTCGAAGAAATGTGTCTTCATAGGATACCCAAAGGAAACTGTTGGGTACACCTTCTATCACAGATCCGAAGGCAAGATATTCGTTACTAAAAATGGATCCTTTCTAGAGAAGTAGTTTCTCTCAAAAGAAGTGAGAGGGAGGAAAGTAGAACTTGATGAAGTAATTGTACCTTCTCCCGAATTGGAAAGTAGTACATCATAGAAACTAGTTGCGGTGATTTCTACACCAATCAATGAGGAAGCTAATGATGATGATCATGAAACTTCAGATCCAGTTACTAATGAACCTCGTAGGTCAACCAGAGTGCATTCGGCGCCAGAGTGGTACGGTAACCAGGTTCTGGAAGTCATGTTACTAGACCATGATGAACCTACAAACTATGAGGAAGCGATGATGAGCCCAGATTCCACAAAATGGCTTGAGGCCATGAAATCTGAGATGGGATCCATGTATGAGAACAAAGTGTGGACTTTGCTTGACGTGCCCGATGATCGGCAAACCATTGAAAATAAATGGATCTTTAAGAGGAAGACTGACGCTGATGGTAATGTTACCATCTAAAAAGCTCGACTTGTTGCGAAAGGTTTTCGAAAAGTTCAAGGAGTTGACTACGATGAGACTTCCTCACCCGTAGCGATGCTTAAGTTTGTCTGAATCATGTTAGCAATTGCCGCATTTTATGATTATGAAATCTGGCAAATGCATGTCAAAACTGCATTCCTTAATGGATATCTCAAAGAGGAGTTGTATATGATGCAACCAGAAGGTTTTGTCGATCCTAAAGGTGCTAACAAAGTGTGCAAGCTCTACCGATCCATCTATGGACTGGTGCAAGCATCTCGGAGTTGGAATATACGCTTTGATGAGGTGATCAAAGCATATGGTTTTATACAGACTTTTGGATAAGCCTATATTTACAAGAAAGTGAGTGGGAGCTCTGTAGCGTTTCCGATATTATATGTGGATGACATATTGTTGATTGGAAATGATATATAATTTCTGGATGGCATAAAAGGATACTTGAATAAGAATTTTTCAATGAAAGACCTCGGTGAAGCTGCTTATATATTGGGCATCAAGATCTATGGAGATAGATCAAGACGCTTAACTGGACTTTCACAAAGCACATACCTTGATAAAGTTTTGAATAAGTTCAAAATGGATCAGTCAAAGAAAGGGTTCTTGCCTGTGTTACAAGGTTTGAAGTTGATTAAGACTCAATTCCGACCTCTTTAGAAGCTAGAGAGAAAATGAAAGTCATTCCCTATGCCTCAGACATAGGATCTATCATGTATGCAATGCTATGTACCAGACCTGATGTGTGCCTTGCTATAAGTTTAGCAAGGAGGTACCAAAGTAATCCAGGAGTGGATCACTGGATAGCGGTCAAAAACATCATGAAGTACCTGAAAAGGACAAAGGATATGTTTCTCGTTTATGGAGGTGACAAAGAGCTTGTCGTAAATGGTTACGTCGATTCATGCTTTGACAATGAACCGGATGACTCTAAGTCACAAACCGAATATGTATTTTTATTGAACGGTGGAGCTGTCAGTTGGTGCAGTTCAAAGCAGAGTGTCGTGGCGGGGTCTACGTGTGAAGCGGAGTACATAGCTGCTTCAGAAGCAGCAAATGAAGGAGTCTGGATGAAGGAGTTCATATCCGATCTAGGTGTAATACCTAGTGCATCAGGTCCAATGAAAATCTTTTGTGACAACACTGGAGCAATAGCCTTGGCGAAGGAATCCAGGTTTCACAAGAGAACCAAGCACATCAAGAGACGCTTCAATTCCATCTGCGATCAAGTCAAGGAGGGAGACATTGAAATTTTCAAGATACATAGGGATCTGAATGTTGCATACCCGTTGACTAAGCCTCTTCCACGAGCAAAACATGATCATCACCAAAACTATGTAATCTAGATTATTGACTCAGTGCAAGTGGGAGACTGAAGGAAATATGCCCTAGAGGCAATAATAAAGTTATTATTTATATTTCCTTATATATCTTGATAAATTTCTTTTATTCATGCTAGAATTGTATTAACCGGAAACTTGATACATGTGTGAATACATAGACAAAACAGAGTGTCCCTAGTATGCCTCTACTAGACTAGCTCGTTAATCAAAGATGGTTATGTTTCCTAACCATAGACATGAGTTTTCATTTGATCAACGGGATCACATCATTAGGAGAATGATGTGATGGACAAGACCCATCCGTTAGCTTAGCACTATGATCATTTAGTTTTACTGCTATTGCTTTCTTCATGACTTATACATGTTCCTATAACTATGAGATTATGCAACTCCCGAATATCGAAGGAACACCTTGTGTGCTATCAAATGTCACAACGTAATTGGGTGATTATAAAGATGCTCTACAGGTGTCTCCGAAAGTGTTTGTGGTGTCGGCATAGATTGAGAATAGGATTTGTCACTCCGAGTGTCGGAGAGGTATCTCTGGGCCCTCTCGGTAATACACATCATAATAAGCCTTGCAAGCAAACGACTAATGAGTTAGTCATGGGATGATGTATTACGGAATGAGTAAAGAGACTTGTCGGTGATAAGATTGAACTAGGTATGATGATACCGACGATAGAATCTCGGGGAAGTAACATACCGATGACAAAGGGAACAACGTATGTTGTTATGTGGTTTGATCGATAAAGATGTTCGTAGAATTTGATGGAACCAATATGACCATCAAGGTTCCGCTATTGGTTAATGACCGGAGATGAGTCTCGGTCATGTCTACATAGTGCTCGAACCCGTAGGGTCCGCACGCTTAACGTTCGATGACGATCGGTATTATGAGTTTATGTGTTTTGATGCACCGAAGGTAGTTAGGAGTCTCGGATGTGATCACAGACATGAAGAGGAGTCTCAAAACGGTCAAGCCATAAAGATTGATATATTGGAAGGTTATATTTGGACACCGGAAGGGTTCCGGGGGTCACCGGATAAATACCGGAGTATTGGGAGGTTACCGGAACCCCCCGGGGAGTAAATGGGCCTAATTGGGCTTTAGACAAGAAAGAAGGGGGCTGCCTAGGGCAGGCCGCGCCCCCCTTGGCCTAGTCCAAATTGGACTAGGGAGAGGGGCGGCGCCCCCTTCTTCCTTCTCTTTTCTCTCTCCCCTTCCTTCTTCTCCTACTCCTACTAGGAAAGGGGGAATCCTACTCCTAGTGGGAGTAGGACTCCCCCCTTGGGCGCGCCATAGAGAGGGCCGACCCTCCCCTCCTCCCCTCCTTTATATATGTGGCCAGGGGGCACCCCATAGACACACAAGTTGATTCCTTAACCGTGTGCGGTGCCCCCCTCCGCAGTTACTCACTTCGGTCATATCGTCATAGTGCTTAGGCAAAGCCGTGCGCCGGTAACTTCATCATCACCGTTATTGCGCCGTCGTGCTAACGGAACTCTCCCTCGACCTCAACTGGATCAAGAGTTCGTGGGACGTCATCGAGCTGAATGTGCGCTGAACGCGGAGGTGTCGTACGTTTGGTGCTTGGATCGGTTGGATCGCGAATACGTTCGACTACATCAACCGTGTTATTAAATGCTTCCGCTTTCGGTCTACGAGGGTACGCAGACACACTCTCCCCGCTTGTTGCTATGCTTCTCCTAGATAGATCTTGCGTGATCGTAGGATTTTTTTAAATACTTCGTTCCCCAACACACATGACACCACTAAGGGAATCACGACATACATACTATCAAAATATCGAACACATATCAAATTCACATGATTACTTGCAACATGATTTCTCCCGTGACCTCATGAACAAAGGTAACTACTCACAAGTGATGAACATGCTCAAGATTAGAGGGGTAATATATAGCATAATGGATCTGAACATATAATCTCCAACCAAATAAACCATATAGTAATCAACTACAAGATGTAATCAACACTACTAGTCACCCACAAGCAACAATCTATAGTTCCGGTAACAAGATTGATCACAAGAGATGAACTAGGGTTTGAGATGAGATGGCACAGGTGCATATGTTGATGAAGATATCCCTCCCCAAGATGGGAGAGTTGTTGGTGATGATGATGACGATGATTTCCCCCTCCGGAACGGAAATTCCCCCCGGCGGAATCGCTCCGCCGGAGGGCAAAAGTGCTCCTGTCCAAGTTCCGCCTCGAGATGGCGGTGTTCCATCCCGAAAGTCTTCTCATTATTTTATCTAGGTCAGAGAGACTTATATACCAGAAGATGGTCACCGGAAGCGGGCCTAGGTGAGCAAAACCCACCAGGGCGTGCCCAGGTGGGTTGTGCCCACCTGGTGGGGCCCCCTCTGGTGGTTATCAGCTCCAATATTTCTTAAATAATCCATAAAAAATCTCTGTGAAGTTTCAGCTTGTTTGGAGTTGTGCAGAATAGGTGGCCCGACATAGCTTTTTCAGGTTCAGATTTCTAGCTGCCTGAATTCTCCCTCTTCGTGTATACCTTGCAAATTATGAGAGAAAAGGCATTAGAATTACTCCAAAAAGCATTATTATGAAAAATAACAACATAAATAACAACAAGAAAAGATGATGCAAAATAGACGTATCAACTCCCCAAGCTTAGACCTCGCTTGTCCTCAAGCGAAAACCGAAAACGAAAAACATGTCCACATCCTTTGAGAGAGAGGTGTCGATAAAAACAAAATAAGGCCATAGAAGCATCATGTTGATTAGTATAACATCAACAAAATTAAACATAGTACTTTTATCATAGAACTTGTATCATAGACTTCTCATGAATAAGTGAGAGTTCATCACACAAATGAAGTATAAAGCATAAACTCTATGAGAAACCAACAAACTATGTTTTCAGTCAACTTTTGCAACTACAATTCATCATCTTTTCAGGAAGGGTCACGTATTGTAGCTTTTAGGAAAGTCCACATAATCAACCATCATATAGTCTTCTATGATTGCTAACACTCACCGCATACACATGAGCGAAACATTTCAACCAGACACATAGAAAGATAGGGGCTTATAGTTTCGCCTCCCAACATACTCACCTCAAGGTTGATGTCAACAATAATAACTCATGTCACCCATATTCAATTGGACATATGTGCCTAGATCTTTCTTCACCACATAATGCTTGCCAAAGAATAAAAATAAAAGGGGAAAGAGGGAAAACTTTGACTCTTTGCATAAAAGTAAAAGATAGGCCCTTCGTAGAGGGAAGCGGAGGTTGCGATGCGCTTATTTGTTTGTATGCTCAATCCCTTAGTGCAAAAGAACGTCACGTTACATTGCCCCTTGTGGTAGCAACCTTTATTATGCAGTCTGACGCTTTTATTCTTTACCATCAAAATTTCGTGCAACACTCAATTTTCTGTTACAATAAATGATCTCACATTTTTAGAAGCAATTTTTATTGCCTTATTGCACCGATGACAACTTACTTGAAGGATCTTACTCAATCCATATGTAGGTATTGTGGACTCTCGAAAAAGGTTTGGGTTTAAGGGTTTTTGGATGCACAAGTAGTATCTCTACTTAGTGCGAAATTTTTGCCTAGAAAAGATATTGGGAAAGCACCACATGTTAAAGGATCTATGACAATATGACTTCTATGTGAATATGAACAAACATAAATCATTAAGTTGTCTTCCTTGTACAACGTCAACAATTTTGGCATATACTATTTTGATAGTGGCTCACAATCACAAAAGATTTCTAGGATAGTATATTTATATGTGAATCTTCTCTTTCCTTATTAATTCTTTCATGAGTTGCATCATTGACCAATGCTATGTTTGTCAATCTCTAATAAAATTTTCTACTTATACTTTTCCTTATGTGGTGCCATCACCTCCCATAAGATTAGCATATGTTCATCTTAATTTATTTCCTTTCTTTTATTCATTCAATTATAACTTTTCTTTTTATTGCAGCAAGAAAGTAAAGAAAATAAAAGGGCCAATTCCATTTCCCCCCTAATGTCGGGGAAACTGGTCGCCCACGAACACCTATGGGACCAGAGCCCCTTTTCGGTACGGCAAGGGAGCGGAGGGAGCACAAAGAGCAGATCGAGGGGCACACGCGAGCAGTTTACCCAGGTTCGGGCCGCACGGATGCGTAAAACCCTACTCCTGCCTTGGTTGTATTAAGTTCTTGAGCTCGGGAGCTTGAAGATCTATAGTACTAGCTACACCGAGCGTGGGAGTGATCGAGTTTCTGGAACCGAACCCCCTCTACGTTGTGCATGGGCCTCCTTTTATAGCTCAAAGGGGTCACCGACAGGTGTCAACGTAGACGAGGGTAAAAGTGTAAAATTGGTGGTAGTTGTAACAGTGCATGTACAGTGCTTCGTACCTAACCCAGACGGTGGGGGACAAAGGCATTGAATGCCCGTCGCCGTCACCCCTAAAGTGTCCGTCCATGCGTCTCTGTTCGCCATGACGATGGCCTCGTCACCGTGGCTTGCCACCGTGTACCCCAGGCTGCACAGCCATCTGCCACGTGCCCCTGGAAGGGCCCCAGGGCGACGCGTGGCCAGATGAGCTGGAGCGTAGGCACGCAGTGTAAGCTTCCCCCGGCAAGCACCTTGCCGGGGTTGCTATCTTGCCGGGCCCGGAAGCTTGTCGCTCTTCGGGCCCTGCCGGGGCGCGTGATGCGCCACGATATGTCTTCTGAGATGCTGTTCTTTGGCCTTCCTGGCAAGCTCCTCTTGCCAGGGTCTTGTGCTGAAGTGACAACCTCAAGCCTGGTGCGGCCTTCCCGGCAAGCTACTCTTGCCGGGGCCTTGTTCTTCTGACTTGTATACTTTGTTCTTGAACGGCTTCAAGGGGACCAGAGTGGGCCTTGGCGGGCGCGTGGTGAGCCTGACCACGGCACGCTGCTACTGCCCGTGCACAAGTCACGATACTAAGGTACCCCTACTTTAGTACACCGACAGGAGCCCCCGGGCCTGGGCCACACACGGTGCCGAGCACTGTTGGGCCAGGCCCAAAACAGTGCATGGACACACGCGGCCCACGGCGCGCCGTTTCCCACTCCGCATCTGCCGCATCCCTCCCTAACGGCATGCGTCGATTGCGGCGTCGTGGGAGAGATCGTGGCTTGTTTCTTTAATGGGAAAATGCGGATCGTCCTCCACTTCCCCCTTAAAAGCAGAGGAAGCAGGGGCAGTTTCCCCCCATTGCTTTCATTGTGTCTTCAATCTCCAGAAACCCCCGCCGCCCTCCGCCTCCCCAAAGGTCGACAGAGAGCCGAGCTCCACCATTCTTCCGCCGCCTCCTGCCTCCCCGGCGCCGCCGACCCCTCTCGCCGTCCCCGCCATGGCCACGAAGAGCAGCAAGACGAAGAGCGAGAAGTCCGACAAGGCGGCGAAGCTGGCAGCAATGCGGAAGAGGATGGTGGTCTTCCCGCCGAGGCTCGGCGCGAGGGAGTTGCGGGACAAGTATTACCTGTTCTGGGCGAGGGAGACGAAGGCTCACCCGCGCACCAGGGTCCTCCCCGCCGAAGCCATCGACATGTACCCGGGAAGTTACTACTACTTTGCTCTGTTCTTCCACTGTGGTCTTTGTCCTCCATACTCCAAGTTTTTCTGCGATGTGATGAACACATACGGATTCCACCTCCTAGATTTCACCCCGAATGCTGTTCTCACAATGGCCATTTTCGCACATCTGTGCGAAAACTTTGTCGGGGTCCACCCCAACGTAGCTCTCTTCCGCCACTTCTTCACACCTAGAGTAGAGTCTGGATCTCCACTCTCCGGTGGCATCTCCTGGATCTTCAGGCTCAACAAGAAAGAGGCGTACTTGATTGGAGAGCTCCGCGACAAGTGGGAGGAGTGGAGAGCTGATTGGTGCTGGGTTATGGAAGAGGAACCCCAGCAGTTTACCTCCCCGCGCCGAGCGGCAATAGTGCGCGGCAAGGATTGGAGTGACTTGGCTCCGGAGGACGACAAGCTGCAGATTGCCCTTTCTAGGATCCTTCGCCTCCGGGCCGCCAACCTTACTGTAGGTGAGGTTGGGGCTGATTTCCTCCGCCGCCGCATTGCTCCCCTGCAGGATTGGAAGAGGCCGGCTTGGGAGTTCGGCAATGCGGCAGACTGCATGAGGCTGCGCCCCGGGCTGAATTACAGCTTCACCGTCTTGGAACTCAAGGGGATGATCCGCTCGATGTTCAAGCACGACCCTAAGCACCCGGAGTGGTTCACCCCGTCGGACGGAGTAGTTCCATTATGCAACAACTCTGCCCTTAGTGCCATCCGCGCGGCAATGCCTGAGTGCGACTCCCACGGGGTTGTTCCCACTTGGCTGACGCCTTCAGAGGAGACCGTGCAGACTTTTTTGACAATCTGGTTGAACGGCCGCGCAACCCCGAAGGGAAGAAAGGGCTCACCCGCGCGACCACCGAGCGGGATGTGGCATATATAGCCACCAGAATGGAGGAGGCCTCCGCAGCTGCGGCTGCGGGTGAGTTTGGGTACACCGTGGATGAAGCAGAAGCAGCAGACGCAGTGAGCCGGGCCGAGGAGGAGGAGATCCTCAAACTGCTGAGGCCTGCCGGGAAGCCTGCCGGGGAGCCTGCCGGGACGAGCGAGGCTGCCGGGCAGGGCATTGAGTCCAGCGAACCCGCCGAGGAGGACGCCAAATCGGGCGATTCTGACGAAGACTCGGGCGGGTCACTGAACCTCGACGACGCCTCCTCATCCTCAGAGAACTCTCCGCCACCACTAAGTCCTCCGCCACCGCAAAAGAAGCGCCTCCGCAAGACCACTGAGACGGCGAGGCAACCGGCGCCCCGACAGCAGCCGCAGCGTCGCTCGACGCGGGTCACCACGACGGGCAAGGTCGTCAAGGAGGCACCCCGTGTCCCAGCGGCAAGCGGAGGAGGATCTTCCCGAAGCGGTTCTGGTGTTCCTTCCGCTCCTCGGTCCTCGGGGACGATCGGAGCGGGGTCTTCACAACCCACGGCTCCGGAGCCCGCCAAGCGCCCGAGGGAGCCTTCTCCTCCAGCTCCTCGCGCAGGGACGCGCGAGGCGGTCTTCGACCTCTCCGCCCTTAGTTCCGACGAGGAGGAGGAGGAAGAGTAAGTATTCACGACTTTTATTTCCTTTAATTCTTGTTGCTCTTGTCTTGAATTCTCTTTGCCTAACTCTGATTTTGTTTGGCTTCTAGGACCTTGACCCAGAGGATGGCGAAGAGGGCCAAGATCCCTGTGGTTGACCTTGAGGGCGATGAGCCCGTCGCCGTGGCAGGGGATGCGCCTGCGACAGGCTTCCTGGACCAGCCGGCTGCTCTGGAGAGCAGCCCCCAGCGCAGCCCCCAGCGTAAGTCTTGTGTTTACTTTTCTGCTTGTCGGGTGCACTTGAGCTTCTTATCCTTATTGATGTCTTGTTTGCTTGTTGTCTTGTGCAGAAGTGGAGCCGCAGCCGCAGGAGCATCAAGAGACCGCTCCCGACGAGCCGCTCGTCCCACCATCCCCGCCAAGGAGGAGCTCCCCAGCGAGGGAGGGTGCTCCGCCAAGGGCGGGTACTCCGCCAAGGGCGAGTACCCCGCCAAGGGCGAGCACCCCGACAAGGGAGGGCACCCCGCCAAGGGAAGGCGCCAGCGGCCCTCCGCCGGCGGGGGCCACTACTACGCCGCCAAGGGAGAACTCCCCGGCGAGGGACCCCGTTACTGAAGAGGCCCGCGCAGGTAAACCCTTGTACTTTCCTTCTTTCGAATTCTTCTTTTTGGATATTTGCTTGACGATTCTTCCTTTCTTTTTCTTCTGTTAGATCCGCCCACCCCGGAGCCGATGGAGACAGAGGCCATCGCCGAGGAGGACGTGCGCGGCGATGCTGGCGATGCCACCACCGCTGAAGGAGCGGCCGGCGTTGATGAGCCAGCCACCGAGGAGACTGCCCCGACCACTGATGCGGCAGCTGGGGAAGGGACCGGTGACCGTACTGCTGGCCCTGAGGCCGCAGGAGCGCCGGACGCTGCGCCGGCCGCCGACCCCTCCGCCCCCGCGGCTGGGTCGGGTGTCTATCTGGAGGCCGCCAACGGGGTTTTTATCCAAGTCCCGTGGGCGTCCTCATCAAGGGCACCCGCGGAGGGGGAGAGCTTCGACGGAGAAGTTCTCGCCTCCGCCGGGCTGAGGGTTGTCGACGCGCCCGGCAGTAGCAACGAGCCCGAAGAGGAGCAACTCCTACGTCGACTCCTGGGCTTGTACCGGGCCAGGCAAGCCAAGCTGGAGTCCCGGGAGGCTCTGGCTGCCAAGGCCGGTGCTGATCTGGAGAAGCTCGCCGCGGAGCTCCGTGCCGCCAACCAAGCGGCCCTCCGGAACTTGGTGGAGGAGCGCAAAGAGCTTGCCGAAGTGCACCAAGCGTTTGTCCTCGAGAAGGCTGAGGTCGAGGAGCAGCAGCGACGGGCCGCCGAGGATCTGGCTCGGCGGGAAGGAGTGCTGAACCAGCGGAAGGTCGACCTCGATAGCCACGAGGACGACCTTACCGCGCGCGAACAGTCCATTGGCGGGGCTCTGCAGGAGGCGAGGGATGCCACTGCTGCCACAGAGACCGCCAAGAGGGACCTGGAGGCAAGGGTGGCGCAGCTGGAGATGAGCTTGAAGACGAGCGAGGAGAGGGTTGCCGCGCTCAACTTGGCGCGAGAGAAGGACGCCCACACCAACTCGGAGCTGCAAGTTCGTCTCTCCGAGAAGGGCAAGGAGCTCAACGACGCCAAGGACTCCATCGCCGATTTGGAGCTGAAGGTTTCCACCCTCACTGACTCACTTGACGCCGCCCGGAATAGGGAGTCCAAGTTGAAGGAAGATCTCCGGGCTGAAAGGGCGCTGCTGGACAGTGCTGCCCTGTCGCAGAACAACTCCCAGCGGACGGTGGAACAGTGGACCGAGGAGCTCGTCGCCTCCGCCGCCAACATCGACAAAGAGATGGTGGCGCTGAGGGCGGAGCACCTCGTGTACTCCCCCGACGAGAGCCTCCCCCACAGCGCCAAGCTGAGCTTGTTCTTCAGAGGAGTGGCGCCGGCCCTCGCGCAGCTACGGGAGAGGGTCCCCACACAGCTGGCTAACGAGGCGCGCCGGCTTTGCATGGGTACTATGGAGCGGGTGTTGACGAAGATCGTCTACCGCAACCCCGGGATTAATCTCGAGAACGTCCTCCGGACCTTGCCGCCCGAAGCTGACCTGGAAGCGTTGAAGGCACAAGTTGCCCACATCGTGGCCAAGGCGGGCAAGATCAAGAGGGTTGACGGAGACCGTGTAGATTAGGCTCCCTTCTTTCTGCTTCCCTTGCCGCTGTTGATTAAGTCATGGGTAGTAGTTGGTTAGAACAGCGGCAAGTTATCTTGTAATATAACTTTGTTTTGGATAGTCAATGCAGTGTTATCTCTCTTGCTTGATCCCTTCACTTTGTATGCTTCTCACCCTACGCTTCTAGGGAACTTGCCGGCAAAGGGGCCCTTGCCGCGAGCGCTGAGTGCGGGACTTCAGCAGCCTGCTGACAATACTCTTGCCGGCAAGAAACCTTGCCGCAGCTAGTCGCAGCACACTTAGATTGTTGAGCGGACTCGAAAACGAAGTAAGGGCGCGACACTTGCCGCAGCTCACTTAAGCCGTTGAGCGTGCTCGAAACAAAGTAAGGGTGCGGCTAGCCACGGGTAGGTTCCTCTGCGCACAGGTTTTCCATACAAAGTGTGGTCGTTCAAGGAAGACAATCAAGATTTTTTTTAAAATTTGAATGCTCAAACTTTGGTAACTTATCTTTCATGGATTGTTTGCTCCTCGGCAAGGCTTTTCTTTCTTGAACAGCACTTGGTCCATACCACTATCTCCTTCCCCCCCGGCAAACTTGTGCGCGAGGAACCCTTCTTCTGCTTGAGAGAAAAAAGAAAGAAGGAAGGAAACATATATATGGAGCCTTGCGGCTTGTTATTACTTACCGGGATCTTGTGCTGCACAAAGTGTCAGATAATGCATGCAATGAAAATAAGAATGCATGAAACGACAAGCCATGCGAAGCACAAAAGTTTTACTGATGCACGGGGTCTGCGCCCGGCTTTGTACAAAGGTTTACATGCAACAGCGGCAAGACTTGTACAAAAAGGTGGTTGCCGGAGCGGATCACGGCAACCGCGCCTCATGGGTGAAACTTGCGAAGATGCTCTATGTTCCAGGAGTTGCTCACCGGTAAGCCTTGGCGGACAGCGCTGGGCCTTGTGACTTGTCTCACCCGATAAGGGCCTTCCCACTTCGGCGTCAACTTGTTGGAGTTCTTGGCGGACTGAACGCGCCGAAGAACAAGGTCGCCTTCCTCGAGACTCCTGGCCTTGACTTTGCGGCTATGATAGCGACGCAAAGCTTGCTGGTATCGAGCAGCTCGTACAGCAGCCTGGAGACGGTCCTCCTCGAGGAGCAGTGCATCATCTTGTCGCAGTTGCTCTTGCTCGAGCTCGTCGTAAGCGAGCACTCGAGGAGACCCGTATACGAGTTCCGTGGGGAGAACTGCCTCTGCTCCATAGACAAGAGCAAAGGGTGTCTGCCCGGTGGCTCGATTTGGTATCGTCCTGATTGACCAAAGAGCCGCCGGCAACTCCTCGTTCCAGTTTCTTCCGCACTTGTGCAGCCTGTCGAACGTTCTTGTCTTGAGTCCACGCAGCACTTCAGCATTGGCCCTCTCCGCTTGACCGTTGCTCCTCGGGTGAGCAACAGAAGCGAAGCAGACCTTGGCGCCAAGGTCTTGGACGTATTGCATGAAGGTGCGACTTGTGAACTGCGTGCCGTTGTCGGTGATGATCCTGTTAGGGATTCCGAAACGGCAAACAATTGACCTGAAGAACTTGACTGCTGACTGTGCGGTCACCTTTCTCACTGGTTCCACTTCCGGCCACTTTGTGAACTTGTCGATTGCAACGTACAAGTACTCAAAGCCCCCGACCGCGCGGGGAAAGGGGCCGAGGATGTCGAGCCCCCAGACCCAGAAGGGCCAGGACAAAGGGATCGTCTGGAGAGCTTGAGCTGGCTGGTGTATTTGCTTGGCATGGAACTGGCACGCTTCACACTTGGTTACTTGTGCAGTTGCATCTTGGAGGGCTTCTGGCCAAAAGAAACATTGGTAGAACGCCTTCCCGGCAAGTGCTCTTGCGCCAATGTGGTGGCCACATATGCCTCCGTGTATCTTTGCCAACAACTTCTGCCCATCTTCCCGGGAAATGCACTTTAACCTGACACCATTGAGTCTTCTTCTGTACAGTTCATTGTCGACGAACTGGTACATACTTGACTGCCTGGTAATCCTCTCTATCTCTTCTGGTTCTTCGGGAAGTTCCCCAGTTTGAGGAAAACGGACAATTTGCTGTGCCCATGCTGGAGCTTGAGGCTCAACAACAAGGACTAAAGGCATCAGTGCTGCTGCGGGAACATCAGCTACCACGGCAAGAACCTGCGGCTCTGCCGGAGCTGAGCATTCCCCGGCAAGCCTGCTGGGGCATGGCTTGTCGGGAACGCCTGCTTCAACTGTACGAACCCTAGGGTCCGCAGGAGCAGACTGTTCCTCAGCAACTTTGTCGTTGATCTTGGGGACCTTGGCGGCGGCTTCAGGAAGGTCCGCCGGCAAGTAGTCACCGGAGACCAACTTTCTCTTCTTGCTTTGTCGAACTGATTGTGTAACGGATGGTTGAGTTAGCTTGAGCACGAAGATCCCTGGTTCCACAGGTAACTTCATTGCAGCACACTTTGAGAGGCCATCTGCGATATCATTCTGAGCTCTCGGGACATGCTCCATCTACAGGCCTTCAAAGTGTTGTTCAAGCTTCCTCACTTCATCGACATAGGCTTCCATCAAAGGACTCTGGTAGCTCTTATTTACTTGTCAGACTACCAACTGTGAATCTCCCCGCACGATCAGCTTCTTGATCCCAAGTTCGGCCGCAATTCTGAGGCCGGCAAGCAAACCTTCATACTCGGCAGTATTGTTTGTCGCTTGTTCCTTGGGGAAGTGCATTTGGACAACGTACTTGAGGTGCTCCCCGGTGGGCGCGACAAGCAGCACACCGGCACCGGCGCCTTGCAGCGAGAAGGCACCATCGAAGTACATTATCCATTCTTTGCTCGCTTCTTGGACGGGGATGCTTGTCTCTGGAACTTCTTCGTTTGGTATTGGTGTCCACTCTGCTATGAACTCTGCCAAAGCTCTGCTCTGTATAGTTGAAGTGCTTTCAAACTTAAGACCAAAGCTTGACAACTCCAGTGCCCACTCGACAATCCTACCTGTTGCTTCCGGATTTTGCAGTATCCTCTTCAGCGGAAAGCGAGTGACCACTGTTATTCGTGTGCTTGGAAGTAGTGGCGCAGCTTTCTCGAGGCCATAAGGAGGCCGAAAAGCAACTTCTGCACTCCAGAGTATCTTGATCTAGCCCCCTGCAAGAGGGAACTTACAAAATAAACTGGGCGCTGCACCATCTTCTTTCGCACTTCCTCTTGCGCCTGCGCAGACTCATCCTTTTCGGGGCCAGAGCTTGTCGGGGGAGCCCCCTGCTTGTCGCTGGACGTGCTTGCCGGGGCTGCGGGTTCCTCCTCTACCTCCCTTTCCGCTACCAACGCAGCACTAACCACTTGATTGGTTGCTGCTAAGTACAACAGCAACTTCTCTTGTGGCCTAGGTGCGACAAGTATTGGAGTGGAGGACAGGTATCCTTTCAAGTCCTGCAGCGCTGCCTCCGCTTCCGGAGTCCATTTCATAGGACCTGCCTTTTTCAAGATTTTGAAGAAAGGCAGGGCGCGTTCTGCAGACTTTGAAATGAACCTGCTAAGGGCAGCCACACAACCAGCAAGTCTCCATACATCCTTGACGCGCTTCGGGGCTTCGATCTGCTCGATGGCTTTGATCTTGTCGGGATTGGCTTCAATCCCCCTCTGGGACACAAAGAACCCGAGAAGCTTGCCGGAGGGGACTCCGAAGACGCACTTCTCGGGGTTGAGCTTGAGTTGTATCTTGCGCAGATTCACAAAGGTTTCTTCTAGGTCTTGTATCAGGGTATCTTTGCTCTTGCTTTTGACCACTATGTCATCCATGTAGGCTTCTACATTCCTGTGTATCTGTGGCTCAAAAGCAATGTGGACCACCCTTGCAAATGTTGAGCCCGCATTCTTCAGTCCAAAGGGCATGCGTATGAAGCAATAAGTGCCACATGGAGTAATGAATGCGGTCTTCTCTTCATCTTCTTCAGCCTTGAATATCTGGTGGTACCCGAAGTATGCATCAAGAAATGAAAGCAACTCACATCCAGCCGTGGAGTCAACAATTTGGTCAATGCGTGGCAAGGGGAATGGATCCTTGGGAGAAGCTTTATTCACATCAGTGAAGTCTATACAAAGTCTCCACTTCCCATTGGCTTTGCGCACGACAACTGGATTGGCCAGCCACGTGGGATGAAGTACACCTCTAACAAGGCCTGCTGCTTCCAACTTCTTGATCTCTTCAGCTATGAACTCTTGGCGCTCCACAGCTTGCTTCCTGACCTTCTGCTTGACGGGCCGCGCGTGAGGACAAACAACAAGCTTGTGCTCAATTACCTTCCTGGGAACGCCGGGGATGTCAGACGGTTGCCATGCAAACACGTCGACATTCGCCCGCAGGAAGGCAACGAGCGCGCTTTCCTATTTGGGGTCGAGCGTAGCACTGATGGTGAAGGTACCACCAGTGCCGTCCTCCTTGGCGGACACCTTCTTGGTTGCAGGTGGAGCTGCCATTCCTTTCTTGCACTTGCCGGTGGAGCTCGATGGTGCGTCCTCGACGGCAGCGCAGCACTCCGAAGAGGTGCGTTTGCCGGAGTGGGCCCCAGAGCTCTTGCCATACTTGGTCTTGTTCTTTCCCCCGGGAGCTTCAGCGGCAAGTGTCTTGCTGTCTGCCGCGGCTGCTGCATCCCGGTAAATCTTGTCGGCGCAGATAAGCGCATCCTTCTTGTCGCCGGGGACAGAGATGACGCTTATTGGCCCTGGCATCTTGAGCATGTTGTAAGCATAGTGAGAGGCTGCCATGAACTTGGCGAGCGCAGGACGGCCAAGTATCCCATTGTATGGCAATGGGATATCGACAACGTCGAAGGTGATCCTCTCAGTCCTGAAGTTAAGCTCTCCGCCAAAGGTCACCAGCAGTGTGATCTTCCCCTTCGGCTTGCTCCTCCCCGGGTTAATCCCTTGGAATGTCCCGGTCTCCTCGAGCTCGCTGTCGGGGATCTGCAGCTTCCGGATTACAGTAGAGGAGATCAAGTTTAGGCTGGCCCCGCCGTCAACCAACATCTTGGTGACCTTGAGGTTGCGGATGGTTGGCGAAACCAACATCGGCAAGCACCCGACCGCAGTTGTGCGGTCAGGGTGGTCCTCAAGGTCGAAGATGATGGGCGTGCTGGACCACTTCAGCAGCTTGCGCGACTCGACGGGTGGCTCAGCTGCATTCACTTCCCGCACCCATTGCTTGAGTTGGCGGTGGGAAGTGTGCAGAGAGGCACCTCCATCGACGCACAAAACTTCTGTGGCCTTCTGGAACTCCTGTTCGCTGTTGTCTCCGTCCTCCATGTCCTCGTCATCGTCTTCGTCTTCGTCCTTGTCGCGGCCGCGGGGAGGCCTATCTCCTTGCCGCTGCTTGGCCTTGCCGCGGCGTCCTCCCCGGCCATTGAATGGCCGCTTCTTGCCGGACTCTCCTCCGCCTCCTTGGGCCTTCTCCTTGTCGCGACGCTCGTATTCAGCCTTCTGCTGTTCTACGAGGTACTCTACCCTCTTGCAGTTCTGGAGATCGTGGCCCTTGGTGCGGTGGATCTTGCAGTACTGCTTGTCGGAGCCGTCCTGCTTGTCGGCGGCCGCTACAGGGGCGACCTCCTTGCCGGAGCCACCAGCCTGTGTTTTCTTGGCGGCAGCCTCCTTGCCGGACTGCTCGACAACCAGCACTTCCTTGTTCTTCTTCTTCTTATTGTTCCGCCGCCGGTTTTTCCTTGCCGGGGCGGCATCCTCGCTGTCTGTTCCTCCTGCTCCAGTATCCTCCCCGGGGAGTCTCCTCCCTTCTTCAGCACGCGCACACTTGTCAGCCAGAGCGTAAAGCTTGCTGACGTCCCGGATCTTGGTCATCGCCATCTCCTCCCTCATCCAGCGGTTACGCACGTTCTGGTGGAACGTGCTGATAACCGTGGCAGGGTGGACATCGGGGATGTTGTGCTGGACGCGGCTGAACCTCTGGATGTACTTTCGCAGGGACTCTCCCTCCTTCTGTGCAAGAATGTGAAGATCGCTTCCCTGGCCGTGGGGCTTGTGGCCACCCGTGAAGGCGCCGACAAACTGGTGGCACAGGTCTGCCCAAGAAGAGATGGAGTTCTCCGGCAAGTGCATAAGCCAAGATCTAACGTTTGGCTTAAGCACGAGCGGGAAGTAGTTCGCTAGAATCTTCTCGTCGCGTCCCCCGGCAGCCTGCACCGCAATGGTGTAGATGCTGAGAAACTCCGAGGGATGGGTCTTGCCGTCGTACTTCTCGGGTACGTCGGGCTTAAAGTTCTTCATGCTGGGCCACTGGACTTGCCGCAGCTCTCGGGTGAACGCAGGGCAACCTGCCACGTACGGCAAGTCGCCTGGTTCACCGGGTGCGTGCATGTCGACGGCGGTCCCAGCGCGCTGATCGGACTGTCGTCGCGCTTCTCTTCGACGCTCGATGCGAGTCCGAGCGTCTTCTTGTCGCCTGTCGTCGAGGACTTGGCGTTGATCGCGGCGAGCCCGCGGATCCGACGACACCGTGGAGTCGTCGTCGACGTTGATCCGGCGGGTCGGCGATTTCTCCTTCCGCGGCGGGGAGTGCACGGTAGTTGCACCCCCGGCGGTCTTGTCTCCATCGGCCTTCGCTTGGTCGACTTGCCGCGGCCGTGATGTTGCCGGCTGCTGCGGCGTGTCGTTGTTGGCGAAGGCGATGAGGCTCTGGATCGTAGCCCTCCAGTCTTTGGCCTTGTCCGCCGCTGGAGGGAAGTCGAGGAGCAGTTGAGATCTGGCTAGAGCTTCTGCTGGAGAGGAGGGAAGCGGTGGCGAGCGGTGCGAGGAGCGAGATATGCTCGGACTTCTAACAGCGTTAGAAGGAGCAGGTTCTCGCCCCGGCGACCGCGCCTTGCTCGTGCCAGCACGCTGGCCTTGAGCGTCCCGCGACCCGCCTGTTTGGCCTTGTCCCAGCAAGCGGATGGTACCGTGCGTACCACGCCGCTGCCGATCCGGCACCTCCTGAGAGGGGCGCGTTGCGTGCACGGACGCCGAAGCCTTGGAGTTCGCCCGGTCGTCCGTCTTGTCCTTGGACTTGGCGGCGCCGTGAGTGTCCTCGACGGCGTCCACCCTTCCGCCAGCGTCTACCGCACCAACCGTTGGTTCTGGTGGTGGCGGGATCGACGCGGACGGGCCTCCGACCTCCGAAGCTTTCTTCTTTGGCGGCATGTCGATGTAGTCGATGAAGCTGACGAAGTTGGAGAAGGTTGCGCCCGCGTGAGCACCGGATCAGGTTCGCACAACCTCGACGCCCCCTACTTGGCGCGCCAAAGATGTCGGGGAAACTGGTCGCCCACGAACACCTATGGGACCGGAGCCCCTTTTCGGTATGGCAAGGGAGCGGAGGGAGCACAAAGAGCAGATCGAGGGGCACACGCGAGCAGTTTACCCAGGTTCGGGCCGCACGGATGCGTAAAACCCTACTCCTGCCTTGGTTGTATTAAGTTCTTGAGCTCGGGAGCTTGAAGATCTACAGTACTAGCTACACCGAGCGTGGGAGTGATCGAGTTTCTGGAACCGAACCCCCTCTACGTTGTGCATGGGCCTCCTTTTATAGCTCAAAGGGGTCACCGACAGGTGTCAACGTAGACGAGGGTAAAAGTGTAAAATTGGTGGTAGTTGTAACAGTGCATGTACAGTGCTTCGTACCTAACCCAGACGGTGGGGGACAAAGGCATTGAATGCCCGTCGCCGTCACCCCTAAAGTGTCCGTCCATGCGTCTCCGTTCGCCACGACGATGGCCTCGTCACCGTGGCTTGCCATCGTGTACCCCAGGCTGCACAACCATCTACCACGTGCCCCTGGAAGGGCCCCAGGGCGACGCGTGGCCAGATGAGCTGGAGCGCAGACACACAGTGTAAGCTTCCCCCGGCAAGCACCTTGCCGGGGTTGCTATCTTGCCGGGCCCGGAAGCTTGTCGCTCTTCGGGCCCTGCCGGGGCGCGTGATGCGCCATGATATGTCTTCTGAGATGCTGTTCTTTGGCCTTCCTGGCAAGCTCCTCTTGCCAGGGTCTTGTGCTGAAGTGACAACCTCGAGCCTGGTGCGGCCTTCCCGACAAGCTCCTCTTGCCGGGGCCTTGTTCTTCTGACTTGTATACTTTGTTCTAGAACAGCTTCAAGGGGACCAGAGTGGGCCTTGGCGGGCGCGTGGTGAGCCTGACCACGGGACGCTACTACTGCCCGTGCACAAGTCGGGATACTAAGGTACCCCTACTTTAGTACACCGACACCTAATCTTGCCCCAGTCTTATCTTTACCCCTAAAAAAATCATGTGCTCAACTTTGCCTCTCTTCCGTCTGGTGCCGTTTCAGAAATACCCCTCCGCACCATTTCCGTGCAATCAAAGTGGTTTGACCATTTTCGGGACAATTTTGGGACAAGTTTGCGCCTACTTACATGTGGGGGGCCGACCGAACAGTTATCTCTCTCGATTTTCTTCTTCCTCCCGACGCTAAGAATAGAGTGCAGGAGGAGGCGACCGCTCAGGCGATTTCGATAGCTCAGTGCTGGAGATCGAGCTAGGAAAGGAAGATGACGTCCATGTCCTCGACTACTCAGTGTTTGGTGACTTCAGCCGCGGAGGACGAGGTTAGTAAAGTCTGCATATTTGGGGATTTGAGATCTAGGGTTTGTGCGGATTTGGGATTTTTTTTAGCCATGTGCATCCGATTTCATTTGTAGGTGGATGGTTGCGGCATTGCGCAGTTTAGTTCAGAGCATTTCATTCCCAATCCCATCTTCTGTGGCCTTGAGGAGCGCTCGAAGCATAGATTCCCAGGGAATGGGCTAGTTCCTGCTCGCCGTGTAGCTTGGGGAGGAGCAAGCACTGGTAGATGTTTTTTGGGTAGTCCAGTTGATGTAAGTGCTATATTTCCCTCAAATTAATATTTTTTGTCGAATTGATGCTAAGGTTTTAGTTTGACATTATTTTTGAACCATGCTTTTGCAGCTTCCCGATGAATGTGATTGGGTTGTATGGATTGACCCCCCTCCTACTGACTATGTTGGGCTTGCTTTTGAGGATTTACATGCTGCCCTTGATCACAGTTGGATCAAAGCAAGCAATCTGGAGAGGAGGGTTATGGATCTTACCACTAAAAACAAGAAGTTGAAGCAAAAGTTAAAGAAAAAGAATGAGCTGATGGAAACAATGTGCTTTGTCATTGTTCTTGGCATAAGCATTGTGGCTAGTCTTGTTTCTGTGTGGTCAAATTAGGCTAAATAAGTGTTTGCTGATCTAGGTTATGTAGTTATGTTCTGGAGCCTTTATGTAATGGAGCCTTTATATAATGGTGTGAACTATGAAATTGTAGTAGATGTAATGGTATGTTGTGATCTTTGAATGTGTATTGATGCTTAATGTGGTTAATGTGGTTTAAATGCTTTATGAATGCACATTGAGGTACTTTTGGCTAGTCATGTTTCCATGTGGTAAATATGAGCACAAATATATATCAATCCAGGGGCAAATATGAGCACACAAATATAGCACAGGGGCAAATATGAGCACACAAGTGTAGCAAAGTGACAAATATGAGCACAAAAGTGTAGCACATGGCAAATATGAGCACATTACGCAGGAGTTCACAACAGTTTGACATCATGCAAAGCAACCAACGTCAGTTAACACATTACAGCTAACATAGCAGTTCATCACTCTAGTTGAACAGAACCAACATAAGCTCATCACACTAGTTTGGCCCTCTTGCTCCTAGTGCTGGCAGCAGGATTTGCAGCTTTGCTCCTTGTGCTGACAGCAGAGTTGCCGCCTTTCGCCTTCTTCAGTGGTGACCCCCACCTAGTTCCTCTCTCAGCAGCTCTTTTAGTACATTTTTTTGGACTGAGAAGCATGTAAACAATCAAGATGAGTATGAAATAATGAAGTTGCACAATGAATGCATGAACATGTAGTAGAAAACATACATGACAAGTGATGTTGGAGAGCTTGGGGCTGGTGGAGAGCTTGGGGCTGGTGGAGAGCTTGGAGCAGTTGCAAGGGCATTTTCTGCACCCCAATGCTCATCTTCTCCAAATGCAGGATCAATTGACTCTTTGCAATGGGTGCCTCTGTGACCAAGTCTGCCACATCTACTGCATTTCTTTTGCCTTCCTCCAAGACCTTTTCCTTCTGCCTGTGCCCTTATCCTAGTTTTCCTTGGTCTCCCAGGTGGTCTATTTTGCACTGGTGCACACAGTTTAATCCCAGTATCAACAATGTCCACTGCTGCTTCCCCTCCATTGCAGGCAAATTCTCTGCATAAGTAAGATTGAATCTATGCACAGAGTAAAATTCATGCACATACTGATCAATCTCACTTGCTGGACCTCTGAGTGAAGTAATGAAGTATAATGCATGAATGCAAGGTTGTCGAGTGATTTGCCATTTTCTGCAGCTACAAGTTTGTGCTTGCAGATCAACATGATATCTCCACTCCCTCTTCTCTTTATTAATTGCAGTCACCTCTGCCTCATGAGTACTTCTCTTAACAATGCTCATATCTAAGGTCTTTGATTTTGCCATTAACTGTTTCATCACTTTGGGGACTATGATACGCCCTACATAAGTGCCAGCAGAAATGCTTTTCCTTAGATCAAATTTCTCCATTAAGACTTGCCTGATTTTGTCTAGCAGGTCTACAATGTGTAGTCCTTTCCATTTTCTGATTTTGGAATTGAAAGACTCTGCAAGGTTATTGTTCACATAATCTAACTTGCACTTCTCATTGAACAGTGCCCTGGCCCATATCTTGCTGTGATGTTCATCCAGATAATCCTTTACATCTGGCTTGCTATAGAACTGCCTGAGATGGTAATTGTGTTTCATTAAGCTAAATGTTAGGGAACAGGGCCACAAGTTCTCATCAAAAAAATTCCCTTTAAACTTCTTGGTGAAGTTTGCAGCTAAGTGCCTCATGCATTCTCTGTGCTCTACTCCAGGGAAAACATCATCTACTACTGCCTCTAATCCTTTATAGGCATCAGTGTGTATGACTAGACCATCTGGGTGGCCTATCAGGTTTTTCAAGTGCTCAAAGAACCATGTCCAACTCTCCAGTTTCTCTACCTCTAGCACACCATATGCAACTGGAAATATCCAGTTGTTTGCATCTACAACACAGACACTGACTAGTTGTCCTTTGAACCTACCATTGAGTGCAGTAGCATCTACTGCCAGATATGGCCTACATCCTTCTAAAAAAACCTTCCAACATGCCTTAAATGACACAAACACTCTCCTAAAGCACTCTTTGGACCTGCTCTAGCCATTCTTTTTCAAACTGAACAGTGTGCCTATCAATGTGAACTACACTACCAGGTGATGCTTTCTCTATCTCAGCCTTGAATGTGTACAATAATTGAAAAATGTCAGTCCAGTTACCACAGATGTTGTCAATGGCCATCGGCTTACCATAAAATACTCTCATGTATGGCAGCTAGAATCCACACTTCTTCTTCAAGTCAATTTAAAGTTGTGTGACACTTATATTGGAGTTTTCTCTCACCCAGTTCTTAACTGCATCTGCTATCCATCTGCACTTTGCTGATCGCAACCTGTGTCTTCTTGTCACACCTGGGCATGTGTGAGGATTTCTGTTTACTTTAACTTGCAATTAAACATTGTAACAAGGATCAGAATTATAAACAACATCACAATCATAAACAACATGCACAGTTAACTGTTAGTGTACCTGAAATAGTTTGGTATTTTTCAGAAAGGATGCATGCATCCTCCACTTACACCTTCTATATGCACATTGTACTATTAGCCTACCAGGCTCACTCTTGTCAATTTTGAATTCATTTTGAGTCTTGATTGCACAAGTGGCTAATGCATTTCTGCACTCTACAACATCAGAGAATATAGTTCCTTCTGCCAGAGAAGGATCATCTCTGTTAAAATGCACATCTGGCCTGGCCTCATCAGAACTCTCGGAGTAACCCATGTCATTCTCCTCCTCTCTCTCATCCCAATCAGTCTCAGCAAACTCTGGAGGGGAAATGTAATCAACTTGTTGAGCTGCTTCCTTCCCCTTTGGCTTCTTCCCTATTACAAATTCAGGATGCATTAATTCATCCTCATCATCTATTGTTACATAATTAGGTTGTTCCTCTTCTATGATTGGATCAGCATCTGGTTGCTTGCTACTGCTAGGACCTGGTTCATGCACTATACTAGTTTCTGAATTTCTTATTCCACCTGAACTACCTTTGCCACCTAAATTCCCTCTTGCACCTGAACTACCTCTGCCACCTGAGTTCCCTCTGTCACCTGAATTCCCTCTTGCACCTGAACTCCCTCTTCCTCTTGTTTGACTGCACCTAGCTTGAGAACTATGAGCTTGAGATCTAGTTCCTCTCCTCTCAGTCTCTCCTCTAAGCCTTTGTATCACATTAATTTCTAAATCTACTGCCTTAGTTTCAGCATTGGTTGCAAACATAATTCCCAATTCATCATCAGACTGCACTGGCACCCAATTAGTTTTTCCCATGTCCAATACCTTAATTCTACAGCATCATAGAGGCCCCATGGATATTTATCTGAGAATGCAGATCTAAACTTCACAAATGTTGATGTGCAATCAACTACAAGACAAAAATTAAACCATGTGCCAGATCCTTTTGTACCCGAACTGCCTAAGACGACGATTTTGTCAGGACCAGTTTTTCAGTAAAATACTTACCGAGAGAACGACTTTTTATCGAACCTGTATAGAAGAATACTTCTCACCGGTAGACAAATTCTTGATACAGAATTCTAGAGTACTGAATATTTTACAAGGTTGAGCTGAGGTTGCCCAACAATTTATTACAAGCACGCCGATATAATACGTAAAGGCGGATATGACACAAGGGTAGGGTGGCATAACTACTAACTTGTAATAAAAAGAGGTGGTGAATATGTCACAGTGTAGTGGGTGACATGACTCCAATATCTTACAGTTCATCGAGTGTCGGAGTGAGACCCGATGAATTTATTTGGTAGTTGGCGGAAGCGGTTATAAAATAGTGATCAACTCCAGGATCGCAAGAGACTGACTGGGACTCCACTAGACGTGGGACTCGCTATCGAACTCTTCATCCATGAGATCGCCTTCGTCAACATCTGGCCAAATCAACAAGCCAGGTGAGTACTTTGAATGTACTCGCAAGACAGTTCGGACATAAGATATAACAAATGCGAACATGATGCATATGAGCAAACTAGCAATATGTACTCGAATAATATGATTTGCGCTGCAAAGTAAAAATGGAAGTCGGGCGGTAGTCCTCCCGAAATCCCAAAGAGAAATAAAAGAATACCAATCGAGTGTCTGAGCGACGCCTCATGAGGAAAAATGAATAAAAACATGCCATAGTCGGATGTCTGTGCGACATCACATAAAGGGCTTATAACCAAAAATATGAGAATGCCACAGTCGGACGTCTGAGCAACATCACATAAAGGGCTTATATTCGAAAGTAAATAACAAGAATGCCACAGTCGGACGTCTGAGCGGCATCACATAAAGGGCTTATATTCGAAAGTAAATAACAAGAATGCCACAGTCGGACATCTGAGCGACATCACAGAAAGGGCTTATATAATCTTTGGTATAGCGGTAAATTATTTCAAGAGATTAATCAGTGCAGAAATAACTAGTTAGTTCATCTACCAAAACGACTTTAAGACGGGGAGGCTACAACCTCGAATAGCATGGGGTCAAATTTATATCGCGCGCTCTAAGGGGTGCCCCCCTCTCGGTCCCAACCTGAAACACCCATGCCCCCTGACCGGATGACGGGCTTTAATCCAGGGCCATGGAACCCTCATCCCGGCCCGTCTATTTGGTGTGTACACGGAAAGAGGTTTGCAGCTGACTAAACCATAATCTCTGCAGAAGACATCTAACAATACCAAAAGGAGACGAACGGGATCATGACTTGATCCATGTTGATACTAGAGTTAACAGTTGACTGGCATGCTCCAACAATACCAGCTCACAACCCCTCATGTCAACACATGATCAGGTTGGTTCATCGTCATCTTTCGGGGCTCACCCGCAGCTTGCTTGCATGAAATATAACATCCATGAATGCTTATATGACCATGCTATGAAGAAGAACTACTCAAGCAAACATGCAACACACTCATCATATCAAAGGTTCAAACATGCTTGCCTCGTTCGGAGTAGTCAGAGTCTAACTCGGTGAAGTTCGCGGCTCCGTCACTCCCTTCGGTATCTACGTATACAAATAAAACGGGTACTAACATAAATACCGCGCGTGTATAAAAGTTGTCCCAAATATTTTTCAAATAAATGTGATAAAAAACTAGACAGAAAACTAAAGAGGACAGAAAAAGAATCAACTCAAAATCATCTTTTGTTTAAAAGTTATTAAAGCTTCTGTCCAGGGACTTGTCTGTAATGAAACAGAAAGTTTCCAGGGGCTAGAATATAAAAACAGAAAACGATTCGGTAAGCAGTACGCCAGCCGAATAGGGAAAGCGTACTTTGCCCGAAGGCGTTTTCCATTAAAACGATTCGAAAGAGATTGAGAGACTGGCGAGGGGGTCCCACTCGTCAGGTTTGAAAATTAAAACATAAAACAGAGTCGCGCCGGCGCCAGAGAGCTGCGGTGGTCGCCGGCGCCGATCCACGGCGAGGTAGAGGGAGTGTGTGGTACCTACGTGTTCCTGGTGCTCTTCTGCGTCGCTGGGTGGTGGAGTCGGACATCGGCGAGCACCACGTCGACGGCGGTTCGGGTGGTCGTGGGTCTCCTCAGAGAGAGCTGCGGGGGTAAAATTGGAGAGGGGGTTAGTCGCCTAGGGGTGTCAGGAGACTACTGGCAAGTCAAGGGCGGTGGAGGAGCTCTCACCAGAGAGGAAGCTGCCGGAGCCCGAAGCGGATCGGGGTGGCCGGAGTTGGAGGAGAAGGGCCCCTCGAGGCTCTTCCAGTGGCTGGGCGGGGTCTGGTGAGGTGGTGGAGTTGTGTGGGGCGAGAGCGAGCATGGGGGGGTGCTATTTATAGCCGGCCCGAGGCGGTTGCCGCGAACGGGATAAGTCCGGCGAGCGATTACGTCGGTGTTGTGGCTGGACGGGTGGTTTAAGCGCTTGAGCATCGACTAGACGGTGTACTGGTTCCATTCCGGTGCAGAACTTAGCAAGGCAGGGGAGCTTACGGCATGTCCCCAATGGAACGGCCGTGCGGGCACGTCGGCGGCAGAGAGCGCGCTCTGCGCATCTCAGGCCACGGCGACGGTGCTGCAGCGTGTGCAGGCAAGGAGACGGCCACGCGGAGCTTCCAGGTGGCTTGGGCGGTGCCGAACGGCGTTGCGCTGCAGTGTGCCCCCCGTCGGCCGCCACGGGTGGCTCTGCCGCCGCGGAAGGCGACGGCGCAGGCAGGCCACGACGCCACCGACGCTCGCAACGAGCCAAGCGAGCATGCGGCGCTCAGGATAAGTGCGAGGTGCAGTGCAGCAAGGAGCCAAGGCGACACTAGTGAGATTGACGAGACGTTCTGACGAAACTGACGAAATTGCACCGTAGACTGCAATCTTCAGTTAACTTTTCTGAACTTTGACAGAAACAATGCACGCCAGGTGTTCAATGAAATGTTTTTGGCATGTGAAAAATCTTTCTGGAGCTGATATTTGGTGAGGTGGTCTCTTGATGCATCTAGAGGCTGCCTGAATTTTCACAGATTTTTAGGAAGAGAGAAAATATGGATTTCACCAAAATTGGCAAATCTGGTCCAAACTTGCAGCAAGTGAAATTTGAAAATTTTGAACTGTGGACCAGTGAATCAAGATGGATCTAGGTTGAGGGTACTAAGGATTAGCTAGGGGAGTTGGTTTGGAATCAAAACTCAAAAGGGAATTGGTGGTTCCTTTGTAAATCACCAAGGCTCAATTTGAAAGACAGAAATTATTTTTGGTAAAAAAATAATTAGAAAAAAAATCCCAATGAGGTTGAAACCTACTGGAATTGATGAGAGACTTGTTTCAAGGTGGAAAGGAGGTTTTGGAGAGAAAGACTTTCATTGGGTGTCATGGCAAGTGAAAAAGTTGAATGGGGAAGACAAGTCCATGGTTTTTATATGAAGGCTTTCATGAAGGGAAAATTTTCAAACAAAACCATTTTGAAAATAACTTGTGTTAAGTTAACACAAGTAGAAAACCTCCAAGACCAGAATCAAGGTTGAGAAGGACACAAAAACTTTTGTCATAAAAGTTTTTAGAAAGGGTTTTAAGAGAAGATCAAATTATCCCCCTTCCAAAAGACCAAAAAGTTTGATGAAAACAAATCCAAAATTTTGGAGTGTTACAACACCTACCCCCTTAGGAAAAATCTTGTCCCCAAGATTTCAGCTGATCCTCAAATAAGTGTGGGTACTCTGTCCAAAGAAAATCCTCTCTTTGCCATGTTAGCTCATCCTCGGTGTGATTGCTCCACTGAACCTTGAGAAATTTAATTGTCTTATGACGGGTTCTTCTTTCAGACTCCTCCAATATTTTTATTGGGCGTTCCCTGTAGGTGAGGTCTGGTTGCACATCAAGGTTTTCATGCGACACATGCTTCTCCGGTTTGCTTACACATTTCCTTAGCTGTGAGACGTGGAACACGTCGTGGACGTCTGATAGTTCTTTGGGAAGGTCCAACTGGTAGGCCATTGTGCCTCTCCGTGCAACTATACGAAAGGGTCCGATAAACCGTGGTGCTAGCTTTCCCTTGACCTTGAATCATTGCTGGCCCCTCATAGGAGATACACGTAGATACACGTTTTCACCGGGTTCAAAACTTACTTCACGATGCTTTTGATCGTAATAACTCTTCTGTCGGCTTTGGGCTGTCTTGAGTCGGTCCCGTATTAGTCTAACTTTCTCCTCATCTTCCTTGAGCATGTCTGGGCCGAAGATACGACTGTCCCCTGTTTCTGACCAGTTTAATGGGGTACGGCATCTTCGTCCGTACAAGGCTTCGAAAGGTGCCATTTTCGGACTGGCTTGGTAACTATTGTCCTATGCGAACTCGGCATACGGCAAGCTTGCTTCCCAACTGGTCCCATAGGTAAGAACACACGCCCTCAGCATGTCTTCTAGAATTTGATTTACACGTTCAGTTTGCCCTCCAGTGTGGGGGTGATAGGCTGTATTGAATACTAGTTGCGTCCCCAGGGCTTGCTGTAAATGATCCCAAAATTTAGAGACGAACTGAGTGCCTCTGTCGGATATTATAGTCTTTGGAACTCCATGCAGGCATACTATACGGGCGAGGTAAAGTTTGGCAAGCTTCTGGGTGGTGTGGGTTGTCTTGACTGGGATGAAGTGTGCCACCTTAGTTAGTCTATCTGTGATGACCCATATGGCATCATTTCCGTGCTGTGACCGTGGTAGTCCAACAATAAAGTCCATCCCAATATCGTCCCATTTCCACTCAGGTATCTTGTTTGGCTGTTACAGTCCTGCAGGTTTTTGGTGCTCGGCTTTAATGCGTTGGCATGAATCAGAACATGCAATGTATGTGGCTATATCTCTCTTCATATCGTGCCACCAAAACCTTTCCTGAATGTCCTTGTACATTTTGGTCCCTCCAGGGTGAATTGAATATGGAGCGGTGTGGCTCTCTGCTAGAATTTGTTGTTTGAGGTCTTCGTTATTGGGTACGCAAAGCCTGTCTCTGAACCATGATATTCCCTCACCGTCTATGACAAATTCTGAGGACTTGCCCAGACTCACTTTTCTTTTTATGCCTTCAATGTTGGGGTGTCCATGCTGAGCCTACTTAATTTGTTCTATTAGTGTAGGCCGTATTTCCATATTTGACACTTCGCCTTCGGTGACCATCATCAAGTTCAGCTTGGCAAATTCCTGCTGAAACTCAGGTCTCAAGTTTTGTAGGCTGCCGTTGTCCAAGCTGGGGTTACGGCTGGGAGCATCTGCTACTACGTTCGCCTTTCCTGGATGATAGTGAATGCCAACGTCATAATCTTTCACCAATTCCAACCAGCGTCGTTGTCGTAAATTGAGTTTTGGTTGTGTGAAAATATATCTGAGGCTCTTATGGTCCGTATATATTTCACAACGATTCCCAAGCATAAAGTGCCTCCACTCCTTGAGTGCATGAATGACTGCTGCCAATTCTAAGTCGTGAGTAGGATAATTTTCTTCATGCCTCCGTAGTTGCCGGGAAGCATATGTGACTACCTTGCCTTCTTGTATCAGTACGCATCCGAGGCCCTTCCGGGATGCGTCGCAATACACTTCAAAACTTTTGTGTATGTATGGTACGACCAATACTGGGGCTGTTGTTAATTTCTTTTTGAGTTCCTGGAAGCTTTTCTCACAAGCTTTAGTCCATACGAATTTCTTATCCTTCTTGAGTAACTGTGTCATTGGTTTGGCTATGGTGGAAAATCCCTCAATAAACCTTCGATAATATCCAGCCATTCCGAGGAAACTTCGTACATCTATTACATTGGCTGGTGGCTTCCAACCAAGTACGGCCTTGACTTTTTCCGGGTCCACAGCAACTCCTTCTTGCGTCAATACGTGGCCAAGAAAACCAACCTGTCTTAGCCAAAATTCGCATTTGCTGAATTTGGCATATAGTTGATGTTTCCTTAATTCTCCTAGTACAATTCGGAGATGTTCAGCATGTTCTTCTGGTGTCTTCGAATATACCAGGATATCATCAATAAATACCACAACAAATTTGTCCATAAATTTCATAAACACTTTGTTCATGAGGTGGACAAAATATGCGGGGGCATTGGTCAGTCCAAACGGCATTACTGTAAATTCATATAGTCCGTATCTGGAGGTGAATGTTGTTTTCGGGATATCTTTTGTCCGTACCTTTAATTGATGGTAACCCGACCTTAAATCAAATTTTGAGAAAACCTTGGCTTGAGCGAGCTGGTCAAATAAATCATTTATCCGTGGCATCAGATATTTGTTCTTGATAGTGACCATGTTGAGCGCTCGGTAGTCTATACACAATCTCATAGTCCCATCCTTCTTCTTGGCAAATAATACCGGCGAACCCCAAGGTGAGGAGCTGGCCCGTATAAATCCTTTGTCCAGTAATTCCTTTATTTGCTTCTTTAGTTCAACCAATTCGGACGGTGCCATTCTGTATGGTTTCTTGTAAATGGGGGTGGTTCCAGGTGCTAGCTCAATAATGAATTCTATTTCTCGGTCTGGTGGCATGCCTGGCAGTTCTTCGGGAAATACGTCCGGAAATTCACATACTACTGGAACCTTGCCTAACTCAGAAGTGTCTACCTTGTTCAATTTTGGTTGACGTGATACTGGTCTCTCTTGAGCTGCGACTCTTATCATCTTACCGTGATGATGAGTAAGAATCACAGTTCGGTTGAAGCAGTCGATAAATCCCTTGTTGGTGGTCAGCCAATCCATACCTAGGATAACATCCAGTCCCTTATTTTCCAACACGATGAGGTTTGGGTGAAACTTTAATCCTTCAATCTCTATAGTCACACCTTGGCAGTAATTCTGAGTGATCTTCTTACTTCCGGGGGACTTGATGGTCATTGATTTTTCCAAGGGAAGCATCGAAAAATCATGTTGCAAAGCAAAGTTCTTCGAAATGAACGAATGAGAAGCTCCAGAATCAAACAAAACCGTGGCAGGTATTGTGTTGACAGGGAACGTACCGAGTACGATATCCGGGGCATCCTGTGCTTGCTCCTTGGTCACATGTTTCAGGTGGCCTTTCTTGTGGTTCTTATTAGGGTTGAAGTTGTTACGCTTGGGCGCTGAATTGTTTCCATTGCTGTTCAGCTTTGGGGTTGAGTTCCTTGGTTTTGGGCACTGTTTGGCATAGTGTCCCTCTTCTCCACAAGCGTAGCAAGTAACACCTGGGCGATACATGAAATCCTTGTCCCTTGCGTGAAATTTTTTGTTCGGATGCGTATCATTGGTCATGGATTTGTTCGCCCCATTTTACTGAAAATTAGTCTTGTTCCGGTTGTTGCGAGTGTGGGTAGTCTTATCCCTTTTTCGCTTGCGAATATCTTCCAGACTGCGACGCTCATTTTCCAAAATAATAGCCTTGTCCACAAGTTTCTTGAAATCTGGGAATGTGTGTACGACTAGCTGGCATTTAAGTGCTGGTGCCAGACCGTCCAGGAATTTTTCCATCTTCTTATTTTCAGGTATACGCTCTTCGTTGGCATAACGAGATAATTGAGTAAACTGGCTATTGTACTCAGTCACTGTCATGCCTCTCTGATTGAGATCATCAAATTCCCTTTTCTTGATCTTCATAATGCTTCTAGGGATGTGCGTCCCACGAAAACCTTCTTTAAAATCCTCCCAAGTGATATCATTTTCGTTGGGGTGCATATGCAGAAAATTTTCCCACCATGATGCAGCTGCTCCAGTAAGATAGTGTGGTGCATAAAGTACCTTTTCACGATCCGAGCATTGTGCAATAATCAATTTCCTTTCAATGTCTCGAAGCCAATCATCGACCTCAAGAGGTCTGTCAGTGTGAGAAAATGTGGGCGGACGTGTCTTCTATAATTCAGACAATTTAGAATGCTGCTGGTGTGGCTCACGGTGATTTCCCATATTTATAACTTGGTTCATCATTTCTTGGTGCTGTTGCTGGCTTTGCTCGTAAAGGCGGCATACTTGGGAAAATGCTGATTCACTGCCCTGCTGACTTGACTGCCCTTACGTGAAATTGTTGCTTGTTTGTGTGCCATAATTTTCCTCTGGCGGACTTGGCATAGAACGAGTCCAGGGACGAGTCATTTTCCACTCTGGGGTATTATTGCAGAATTCAAGAGAAAAACTGAGCGGCAAAAATAAACCAATGATTTTGCAAATGCAGCAAAAACACAAGCTCCAAAGATTTTTAAATAAAATACTTGATTGCGCATAGAGAAGGACCGCTTAGTACATATCTTACACGCGAGTCGTAATTATACAATACGTCACTCAGGATGCGCATACACATTCCTGACATGTTATTGATGCTAGTGCACTTCTCCGAGTTCCTACATGATGAGCAAACAGACTACTTCTCATCAACCTATTTTACATATAAAACATATCACACAAGCGGACACATCGCGCCGCGGACAGGCGTACTAGTCGGAGATGTTGAAGACTTCCTTCGGCCTGCCGAGGGTAAGACCCAGTGGCGATGGAGACTCAACCTCCTCCTCACTAATAGGCTCCAGGCGTGGAATACTGGTTCGAGGAGTTGGTGTGGGCACGGCAGGTGGTGTAGCTCTGACTGGAGTAGGAGCAATGACCTGGTCAAACTCCTCAGTGGTAGGTAGGCGGCGAGCGGTGGCTAAGATGGCAGGTGCATATGATGCTGAGGACGAGACATATGTTAGTGGTGGTGAAGTATGGAGAAGCTCCCTCCTGTTGGCGGAACCGCTCTGAACTAAGTCCATACGAGCAGCCACCAAGTCGTCCACAAGGTTATCAAAGGCTGCCTCAAGAGCCTTGAGGTACTCAACCAATGATTCGATTCATCACGTTCTCCCCTTGCGTAAGCAAACGCATAGTGGCACGTGTAAGGCACGTGGCAGCGGAGGTAACGGTAGCGACAAGTCTTCATCGAGGGAAGAGCATCCCGGAGACGAGCTATCGCCTCACGGGCAGCCATCTGCATGGCATGCCTCTTCGTAGGCATGGCCCTGCCCACAAATCGGAAGCGGCGTGCTTCAGAACGCTCTCCCTTGAATTGCACCGCGGACTGGTGCATCGACACGTTGTCGCTGATCTTGTGCCGGTAGAGTGTGAACTCTGGACGAGTCGATGGCCCGATCGCGACCTTGGTGATGGCGACGAGGAGCTTGATAAACCCCTCAGGAATGTTGGCGAACACTTGTGAATCACAGTCGCTGCTGGGCCTCTACAAAAGTAGACAAAAATTCCGAATAGTCAAATCATAAATTTATGGCGACTAACAGAAAATTTCTACAAATGTAAAAAAGTTGAAATAGCACTCCATACGCTAATAACCGATTAGCGATCGCACCTAGTGGCTTCCTACAGCCAGCCTGGCTCTGGTACCAAGGTTGTCAGGACCGGTTTTTCAGTAAAATATTTACCGAGAGAACCGACCTTTTTATCGAAGCAGTACAGAAGAATACTTCTCATCGGTAGACAAATTCTCGATACAGAATTCTAGAGTACTGAATATTTTACAAGGTTGAGCTGAGGTTACCCAACAATTTATTACAAGCACACCGATATAATACGTAAAGGCGGAGATGACACAAGGGTAGGGTGGCATAACTACTAACTCGTAATAAAAAGAGGTGGTGAATATGTCACAGTGTAGGTGGTGACATGACTCCAATATCTTACAGTTCATCGAGTGTCGGAGTGAGACCCGATGAATTTATTTGGTGGTTGGCGGAAGCGGTTATAAAACAGTGATCAACTCCAGGATCGCAAGAGACTGACTGGGACTCCACTAGACGTCGGACTCGCTATCGAACTCTTCATCCATGAGATTGCCTTCGTCAACATCTGGCCAAATCAACAAGCCAGGTGAGTACTTTGAATGTACTCGCAAGACAGTTCGGACATAAGAAGTAACAAATGCGAACATGATGCATATGAGCAAACTAGGAATATGTACTCGAATAATATGATTTGCGCTGCAAAGTAAAAAATGGAAGTCGGGCGGTAGTCCTCCCGAAATCCCAAAGAGAAATAAAAGAATACCAATTGAGTGTCTGAGCGACGCCTCGTGAGGAAAAATGAATAAAAACATGCCACAGTCGGATGTCTGTGCGACATCACATAAAGGGCTTATAACAAAAAATATGAGAATGCCACAGTCGGACGTCTGAGCGACATCACTTTAAGGGCTTATATTCAAAAGTAAATAACAAGAATGCCACAGTCAGACGTCTGAGCGACATCACATAAAGGGCTTATATTCAAAAGTAAATAACAAGAATGCCACAGTCGGACGTCTGAGCGACATCACATAAAGGGCTTATATTCAAAAGTAAATAACAAGAATGCCACAGTCGGACGTCTGAGCGACATCACATAAAGGGCTTATATTCGAAAGTATATAACAAGAATGCCACCGTCGGACGTCTGAGCGACATCACAGAAAGGGCTTATACAATCTTTGGTATAGCGGTAAATTATTTCAAGAGATTAATCAGTGCAGAAATAACTGGTTAGTTCATCTACCAAAATGACTATTGACTAGATCACCATCCTTATCATTATCATAAATTACCCGAGGCGGTCACTGGGGTTGACACGAAGATTGACACTAGGCCCTAGACTTGGCTACTCGGAAGATTTTTGACTCTGCAGAGTTTGTACTCTTAAATCACAGCCAACGGATTTCACTAGCCACAAGGACTAGTTCCGTCTACGGTGTTTTAGCAGAAACACAACTAACAAGTACACACCCATTTCACATCCTGCTGCCCGGAATCACCCGAGACAACACTCACGAAAAACTTTAAGACGGGGAGGCTACAACCTCGAAAAGCATGGGATCAAATTTATATCACGCGCTCTAAGGGGTGCCCCCCTCTCGGTCCCAACCGGAAACACCCATGCCCCCTGACCGGATGACGGGTTTTAATCCAGGGCCATGGAACCCTCATCCCGGCCCCTCTATTTGGCGTGTACACGGAAAGAGGTTTGCAGCTGACTAAACCGTAATCTTTGCAGAAGACATGTGACAGTACCAAAAGGAGACGAACGGGATCTTGACTTGATCCATGTTGATACTAGAGTTAACAGTTGACTGGCATGCTCCAACAATACCAGCTCACAACCCCTCATGTCACCACATCATCAGGTTGGTTCATCATCATCTTTCGGGGCTCACTCGAAGCTTGCTTGCATGAAATATAACATCCACGAATGCTTATATGACCATGATATGAAGAAGAACTACTCAAGCAAACATGCAACACACTCATCATATCAAAGGTTCAAACATGCTTGCCTGGTAAGGAGTAGTCGGAGTCTAACTCGGTGAAGTTCGCGGCTCCGTCACTCCCTTCGGTATCTACGTATACAAATAAAACGGGTACTAACATAAATACCGCGCGTGTATAAAATTGTCCCAAATATTTTTCAAATAAATGTGATAAAAAACTAGACAGAAAACTAAAGAGGACAGAAAAAAATCAACTCAAAATCATCTTTTGTTTAAAAGTTATTAAAGCTTCTGTCCAGGGACTTGTCTGTAATGAAACAGAAAGTTCCCAAGGGCTAGAATATAAAAACAGAAAACGATTTGGTAAGCAGTACGCCAGCCAAATAGGGAAAGCGTACTTTGCCCGAAGGCGTTTTCCATTAAAACGATTCGAAACAGATTGAGAGACTGACGAGGGGGTCCCACTCGTCAGGTTTGAAAATTAAAACATAAAACAGAGTCGCGCCGGTGCCAGAGAGCTGCGGTGGTCACCGGCATCGATCCACGGCGAGGTAGAGGGAGTGGGTGGTACCTATGTGTTCCTGGTGCTCTTCCGCATCGGTGGGTGGTGGAGTCGGACGTCGGCGAGCACCACGTCGACGGTGACCTTGTCTCCGGCGGACGGCGGTTCGGGTGGTCATGGGTCTCGTCGGAGAGAGCTGCGGGGGTCAAATTGGAGTGGGGGTTAGTCGCCTAGGGGTGTTAGGAGACTATTGGCAAGTCTAGGGCGGTGGAGGAGCTCTCACCAGAGAGGAAGCTGCCGGAGCCCGAAGCGGATCGGGGCGGCCGGAGTTGGAGGACAAGGGCCCCTCAAGGCTCTTCCAGTGGCTGGGCGGGGTCTGGTGAGGTGGTGGAGTTGTGCGGGGTCGAGAGCGAGCTTGGGGTGCTATTTATAGCCGGCCCGAAGCGGTTGCCGTGAACGGGATAAGTCCGGCGAGCGATTACGGCGGTGTTGTGGCTGGATGGGTGGTTTAAGCGCTTGAGCATCGACTAGACGGTGTACTGGTTCCATTCCGGTGCAGAACTTAGCAAGGCAGGGGAGCTTACGACATGTCCCCAACGGAACGGCCGTGCGGGCACGTCAGCGACAGAGAGCGCGCTCTGCGCATCTCAGGCCACGGGGACGGTGCTGCAGCGTGTGCAGGCAAGGAGACGGCCACGCGGAGCTTCCAGGTGGCTTGGGCGGTGCCGAACAGCATTGCGCTGCAGTGTGCCCCCTGTCGGCCGCCGCGGAAGGCTACGGCGCAGGCAGGCCACGACGCCACCGACGCTCGCAACAAGCCAAGCGAGCGTGCGGCTCTCAGGATAAGTGCGAGGTGCAGTGCAGCAAGGAGCCAAGGCGACACTGGTGAGATTGACGAGAGGTTCTGACGAAACTGACGAAACTGCACTGTCAACTGCAATCTTCAGTTAATTTTTCTGAACTTTGACAGAAACAGTGCACGCCAGGTGTTCGATGAAATGTTTTTTGCATGTGAAAAATCTTTCCGGAGCTGATATTTGGTGAGGTGGTCTATTGATGCATCTAGAGGCTGCCTAAATTTTCACAGATTTTTAGGAAGAGAGAAAATATGGATTTCACCAAAATTGGCATATCTGGTCCAAACTTGCAGCAAGTGAAATTTGAAAATTTTGAATTGTGGACCAGTGAATCAAGATGGATCTAGGTTGAGGGTACTAAGGACTAGCTAGGGGAGTTGGTTTGGAATCAAAACTCAAAAGGGAATTGGAGGTTCCTTTGTAAATCACCAAGGCTCAATTTGAAAGACAGAAATTATTTTTGGTAAAAAAATAATTAGAAGAAAAATCCCAATCAGGTTGAAACCTACTAGAATTGATGAGAGACTTGTTTCAAGGTGGAAAGGAGGTTTTGGAGAGAAAGACTTTCATTGGGTGTCATGGCAAGAGAAAAAGTTGAATGGGGAAGACAAGTCCATGGTTTTTATATGAAGGTTTTCATGAAGGGAAAATTGTCAAACAAAACCTTTTTGAAAATAAGTTGTGTTGAGTTAACACAAGTAGAAAACCTCCAAGACCAGAATCAAGGTTGAGAAGGACACACAAACTTTTGTCATAAAAGTTTTTAGAAAGGGTTTGATCAAAATATCAAATTATCCCCCTTCCAAAAGACCAAAAAGTTTGATGAAAACAAATCCAAAAATTTGGAGTGTTACAGGTTTCCATCCTACAGTTGAGATAGAAAGCTCTAGCTGGATCCGTCCTACGGTAAATGTTGAGAAAAATTAGAGGAAGGAAAAGATAATGAGCATATCAATCGCGCGAGTAAGCTAATGGTGACTACGCAGAGACACTTACCCCATTGGAACAGCCGGTGTGGTCGCCGCTGTGGTCTGAGAGCTCTCAGCTCTGCCACTGCCGGCGCCGCTTCCACGAACGGCAGCCATCCGCAAAATCCCTCGGTGAAGAGGAGCGGCGGGTCAGATCTAGCCGCCGCGCATCTCAATCCCCACGCTATCCCTCCACGGCGGCCAACGGTGAACCAAATCGCAGGCGGGCTAGGTTTAGGGTTCAAGTCGCCAGAGAGAAGATAAGAGATGAGAGGAGAGGAGATTTGTGAGTGAGTGTAACTGTCCGAAGGGCCTCGCGTGTAAGTACCAGGGGTAAATTGTCCGAAATGTGTCTCCTGCATGGTCAAAGCTCTTTGACTGGACGGTAAGGGTGCGGAGGGGTATTTGTGAAACGGCACCAGACGGAGGAGGGGCAAAGTTGAGCACTTGTTTATTTTAGGGGTAAAGATGAGACTGGGGCAAGATTAGGGGGGGATGTAAATGTCCCAAAGTAAAAACTCAAAACTAAACTTTATTATATATCTCGCACACGATTACATAGATAGATCACTATGCAAACTCAAAGGGAAAGGATTGAACTAACTTTTATTTAATCTAAAGCAAAAATATCAAACTAAGATAAGTAAATGCGAAAGTATAGTAGGGATGATACAATACCAGGGCACCTCCCCCAAGCTTGACGAAAGCCAAGGGGAATTCCCATAGCCAATACTCAATTTTATTTTGGTGGTGAAGAAGATGGTGGTGGAGATAATCGTGCCTCTAGCTCCAGCTTTGCTTTTCTGCCGAAAACGAGAGGGAATAGATTGGTTCTTAGCTCGGTTAGTACTCATTGGGAGACTTGAATTGTTGAACTCCACATGCATATCCCCCGGTTGAGGTAGAGGGACATCTTCCTCTTCCGAGCTCGAATCATCAATCATCATCGAGTGGGCATCCTCCTCATCATTCGTAGCCGAGCCAAGGGGAGGTAGGTCTCCATAGCACTTTGGGCCAGCAATGAGATGCGAAACATAGCTCTCTCCATCGGAGTCTGGAGATGACATATTTTCAGAACTACTCACAAATAGCAAGAACAAAATAGAAGATTTCTCCGCGATACGGAGGTCAACAGGTTCGGGGAGTATATAAAGAATTTTTATCTTGGGAAACAAGCAAGCTGCAGAAAAACGGAGTCTGGAAGGTACCCGAGGTGGGCACAACCCACCTGGGCATGCTTGGCACGCCCTGGTGTCTTGTGCCCACCAGGGTGCGCTTCCTAGTAGTTTATTATTTTCCTATTTTTGTAAATATTCCTAAACTGATAAAAAATATTTTTGCAGATTTTTCAGAGTCCGTACTTACCGTATCACGTACCTCCTTATTTTGGTGTTTCTGGAGTGTTTCGGAAGGACTCTTTTATGTGTTCCTCTGGTGTCAAAGTTCGAATAATATTGCTTTCAACATTAATGGGCGTACCTGAGATATAATGCTTTATTTGTTGCCCATTAACAACCTTTGGATTAGTTCCTTCGGAATTATTTATCTTGATGGCTCCGGACCGATAAACCTCCTCGATAACATAGGGGCCTTCCCATTTAGAGAGGAGTTTGCCTGCAAAGAACCTGAAACGAGAGTTGTACAAAAGAACATATTCTCTGACTTTGAACTCACACTTTTGGATTCTTTTATCATGCCATATTTTTACTTTTTCTTTAAATAACTTGGCATTTTCATAGGCTTGGGTTCTCCATTCATCTAATAGGCTAATATCAAATAACCTCTTTTCACATGCAAGTTTGAAATCATAATTGAGTTCCTTGAATGCCCAAAATGATTTATGTTCTAACTCAAGAGGCAAATGCCAAGATTTACCATAAACCATTTTATACGGAGACATAACCATAGGATTTTTATAAGCTGTTCTATAAGCCCAAAGTGCATCATCTAATTTCTTAGACCAATTCTTCCTGGACCTATTAACAGTCTTTTGCAAAATTAATTTTATTTCTCTATTACTAAGCTCAACTTGACCACTAGACTGAGGATGATAGGGTGATGCAATTCTATGGTTAACATCATATTTAGCAAGCATTTTTACGGAAAGCACCATGAATAAAGTGCGAACCACCATCATTCATTAAATATCTGGGAACTCCAAACCTTGGGAAAATAACTTCCTTAAGCATTTTAATAGAAGTGTTGTGATCAGCACTACTGGTCGGAATAGCTTCTACCCATTTAGTAACATAATCAACAGCAACCAAAATATGTGTATACCCATTGGAGGAAGGAAAAGGTCCCACGTAATCAAATCCCCAAACATCAAATGGTTCAACAGCAAGTGAATAATTCATAGGCATTTCTTGACGCTTACCAATATTACCTATCCTTTGACATTCATCACGGGATGAGATGAACTTACGAGCATCTTTGAAGAGAGTAGGCCAATAAAATCCAGACTGCAATACCTTGTGAGCAGTTCTATCCCCCGCACGATGTCCTCCATATGCTTCGGAGTGACACTTCTGAAGGATTTTTCCCTGTTCATGCTCGGGTACACAACGTCTAATAATACCATTTACTCATTCTTTATAAAGATGTGGGTCATCCCAAAAGTAATGTCTTAAATCATAAAATAACTTTTTCTTTTGTTGATAAGTGAAACTAGGTGGTAAATATTTAGCAACAATGTAATTAGCATAGTCAGCATACCAAGGAGTATTATTAGTAACATTTATTGAAGCTAACTGCTCGTCAGGAAAACTATCATCAATAGGTAGTGGGTCATCAAGCACATTTTCAAGTCTAGACAAGTTATCAGCTACGGGATTCTCAACTCTATTTCTATCAGTGATATGCAAGTCAAATTCTTGTAGCAAGAGAACCCATCGAATAAGTCTAGGTTTAGCATCTTTCTTTTCGATAAGATATTTAATAGCAGCATGGTCAATGTGAACAGTTACTTCTGAATCAACAATGTATGCTCTAAACTTGTCACAAGCAAACACAACTGCTAAGAATTCTTTTTCAGTGGTAGCATAATTCTTTTGAGCATTGTCTAGAGTTTTACTAGCATAATGAATAACATTCAGTTTCTTATCAACTCTTTGTCCTAGAACAACACCAACAGCGTAATCACTAGCATCACACATAATTTCAAAAGGTAAGTTCCAATCAAGTGGTTGAACTATAGGTGCAGTAATTAAAGCTTTCTTAAGTGTTTCAAAAGCCTCAAAGCAATCATCATCAAAAACAAAAGGAACATTCTTTTGTAAAAGGTTAGTGAGAGGTTTAGAAATTTTAGAAAAGGCCTTGATAAATCTCCTATATAAACCAGCATGACCTAAGAAACTATGAATACCTTTGTTATCCTTGGGACATGGCATTTTCTCAATTGCATCAACCTTAGCTTTGTCCACTTCAATACCCTTTTCGGAAATCTTATGACCCAAAATAATACCTTCATTAACCATAAAGTGGCATTTCTCCCAATTCAAGACAAGACTTGTTTGTTCACATCTCTGCAAAACTCGGTCAAGATTGCTTAAACAATCATCAAATGACTTCCCATAAACGGAGAAATCATCCATGAAAACCTCTACAATCTTTTCACAAAAGTCAGAGAATATAGCAGTCATACATCTTTGAAAGGTAGCAGGTGCATTGCATAAACCAAAAGGCATACATCTATAAGCATAATTGCCAAAGGGACAAGTAAAAGTAGTCTTTTATTGATCAGGTTGAGAAACAGGTATTTGTGAAAAGCCAGAGCATCCATCAAGGAAGCAAAAGTGTGTGTGCTTTAATAATCTTTCTAACATTTGATCAATAAAAAGCAGAGGGTAATGATCTTTTCTAGTGGCTTTATTTAATTTTCTAAAATAAATAAGCATTCTATAGCCTATAACAATTCTTTGTGGAATAAGTTCATTCTTATCATTAGGAACAACAGTAATACCTCCTTTCTTAGGAACACAATGAACAGGACTTACCCATCTAGTATCAGCTATAGGGTAGATTATACCTACTTCCAAAAGTTTTAATATTTCCGTTCTTACTACTTCTTTCATCTTCGGGTTTAACCGACATTGATGATCGACAACTGGTTTAGCATCAGGTTCCATATTAATCTTATGCTGACATAGACTGGGACTAATGCCCTTTAAATCATCAAGAGTATATCCAATAGCAGCTCGGTGCTTCCTTAGAACTTTCAATAATCTTTCTTCTTCATGTTCTGAAAGGATAGCACTAATAATAACATGATGTATCTTCTTTTCATCAAGATAAGCATATCTCAAAGTGTCAGGCAATTGTTTTAATTCAAACATAGGATCACCTTTAGGTGGAGGAGTACTTCCTAAATTTTCAATAGGTAGATTGTGTTTAAGCAAAGGACATTGTTCAAAGAAAATATCATCTATTTCATTTCTTTCATGCATATGTAACTCATTCTCATGGTCTAGAAAATATTGTTCTAGAGGATCAGTAGGAGGCACAACAATAGAAGCAAGACCAATAATTTCATCCTTACTGAAGGAAATATGCCCTAGAGGCAATAATAAATTTCTTATTTGTATTTCCTTATATCATGATAAATGTTTATTATTCATGCTAGAATTATATTAACCGGAAACTTAGTACATGTGTGAATACATAGACAAAACAGAGTGTCCCTAGTATGCCTCTACTAGACTAGCTCATTGATCAAAGATGGTTATGTTTCCTAGCCATAGACATGAGTTGTCATTTGATCAACAAGATCACATCATTAGGAGAATGATGTGATGGACAAGACCCATCCGTTATCTTAGCAACTTGATTGTTTAGTTTTATTCCTATTGCTTTCTTCATAACTTATAGATGTTCCTATGACTATGAGATTGTGCAACTCCCGAATACCGGAGGAACACCTTGTGTGCTATCAAATGTCACAACATAACTGGGTGATTATAAATATGCTCTACAGGAGTCTCCGAAGGCGTTCGTGGTGTTGGCATAGATCAAGAATAGGATTTGTCACTCCGAGTGTCGGAGAGGTATCTCTAGGCCCTCTCAGTAATACCCATCATAATAAGCCTTGCAAGCAAATGACTAATGAGTTAGTCACGAGATGATGTATTACAGAACGAGTAAAGAGACTTGTCGGTAACGAGATTAACTAGGTATAGTGATACCGATGATCGAATCTCGGGCAAGTAACATACCGATGACAAAGGGAACAATGTATGATATGTAGGAACCAATATGAGCATCCAGGTTACGCTATTGGTTATTGACCGGAGATGAGTCTCGATCATGTCTACATAGTTCTTGAACCCGTAGGGTCCGCACGCTTAACGTTCGATGATGATCGGTACCATGAGTTTTGATGAACCGAAGGTAGTTCGGAGTCCCGGAAGAGATCACGAACATGACGAGGAGTCTCGGAATGTCCGATACATAAAGATTGATATATTGGACGACTATATTCGGACACCGGAAGTGTTCCAGGTGTTATCGGATAAAATTGGAGTGCCGGAGGGGTTACCCGGAACCCCCCCCCCCTAGTGGGGAGTATTGGGCCATAGTGGGCCATGAGGGAAAAGAGAGAGGCAGCCCACTAGGGCTGGCCACACCCCCCCTAGGAAATCCTAGTTGGACTAGGAGTGGGGGGGAGGCACCCCTCTCCTTCCTTCTCCTCTTTTTCTTCCTTTCCTACTCGTAGTAGGAATAGGAAAGGGGATTCCTACTCCTACTAGGAGTAGGAAAGCTCCTCCTTGGCGCGCCCATAGGGGCCGGCCGGCCCTCCCGCTTGCTCCTTTATATACGGGGGCAGGGGGCACCCAAAACCACACAAGAAACATTGTTTTAGCCGTGTGCGGTGCCGCCCTCCACAGAAACACACCTCTGTCATATCGTTGAAGTGCTTAGGCGAAGCCCTGCGCCGGTAGCTTCATCATCTCCGTCACCACGCCGTCGTGCTGATGAAACTCTCCCATGAAGCTCAACTGGATCAAGATCTCATGGAACGTCATCGAGCTGAGCGTGTGCTGAACGCGGAGGTGCCGTACGTTCGGTGCTTGGATCGGTTGGATCGTGAAGACGATCGACTACATCAACCGCGTCACTAGACGCTTCCGCTTTCCGTCTACGAGGGTACGTAGACACACTCTCCCCTCTCGTTGCTATGCATCTAGTAGATAGATCTTGTGTTATCGTAGGAAAATTTTGAAATACTACATTCCCCAACAGTGGCATCATGAGCCAGGTCTATGCGTAGATGATATGCACAAGTAGAACACAATGAGTTGTGGGAGATAATAGTCATACTGCTTACCAGCATGTCATACTTTGATTCAGCGGTATTGTGAGATGAACCGGACCTGACTGATATTACGCGTACGCTTACATGAGACTGGTTTCACCGTTACGAGCACTCGTTGCTTAAAGGTGACTAGCGGGTGTCTGCCTCTCTCACTTTAGTTGAATCGAGTGTGGCTACGCCCGGTCCTTGTGAAGGTTAAAACATCACATACTTGACGAAAAATCGTTGTGGTTTTTTTATGCGTAGGTAAGAACGGTTCTTGTTAAGCCCGTAGCAGCCACGTAAAACTTGCAACAACAAAGTAGAGGACGTCTAACTTGTTTTTGCAGGGCATGTTGTCATGTGATATGGTCAAGACGTGATGAGTTATACGTTATTGTATGAGATGATCATGTTTTTGTAAAGTTATCGGCAACCGGCATGAGCCTTATGGTTGTCTCTTTATTGTCTGAATTGCGAAGGCCATGTAATTGCTTTACTGTATCACTATGAGTTAGCGATAGTAGTGGTAGCAATAGTTGGCGAGACGACCACGACGCTACGATGAAGATCATGGTGTCTAGCCGGTGACGATGGAGATCATGATGATGCTTTGGAGATGGAGATCAAAAGCACAAGATGATGATGGCCATATCATGTCACATATTTTGATTGCATGTGATGTTGATCTTATTATGCTTCTTATTTTTCTTAGTACGGCGGTAGCATTATAAGATGATCCCTTACAAAATTTCAAGGTATAAGTGTTCTCCCTGAGTATGCACCATTGCGAAAGTTCGTCGTGCCGAGACACCACTGATGATCGGGTGTGATAAGCTCTACGTTCACATACAATGGGTGTAAGACAGTTTTGCACATGCAGAATACTCAGGTTAAACTTGACGAGCCTAGCATGTACAGACATGGCCTCGGAACACTGGAGACCGAAATGTCGAGCGTGAATCATATAGTAGATATGATCAATATAAGATGTTCACCATTGAAAAAATACTCCATCTCACGTGATGATCGGACATGGTTTAGTTGATTTGGATCACGTGATCATTCAGATGACTAGAGGGATATGTATCTAAGTGAGAGTTCTTTAGTAATATGATTAATTGAACTTTAATTTATCATGAACTTAGTCATGGTAGTATTAGCATATCTATGTTGTAGATCAATAGCTCGCGATATAGCTCCCCGTTTATTTTTATATGTTCCTAGAGAAATATAAGTTGAAAGATGTTAGTAGCAATGATGCGGACTAGGTCCATGATCTGAGGATTATCCTCATTGATGCACAGAAGTATTATGTCCTTGATGCACCGCTAGGTGACATATCTATTGCAGGAGCAGATGCAAACGTTATGAACGTTTGGCAAAGCTCAATATGATGTCTACTTAATAGTTTAGTGCACCATGCCCGTGTCGAGAGGTATGAGACCTCTGACAGTACTTTGCCTACAAGATGGAGGAGAATAGCTCAACAAGTGAGCATGTGCTCAAATTGTCTGGGTACTACAATTGCTTGAATCAAGTGGGAGTTAATCTTCCATATAAGATAGTAATTGACAAAGTTCTCTAGTCACTATCACCAAGTTAGTAGAACTTCTTGATGAACTATAATATGCAAGGGATGATGAAAGTAATTCCCGAGCTCTTCGCGATGCTGAAATCGGCGAAGGTAGAAATCAAGAAAGAGCATCAAGTGTTGATGGTTAACAAGAACACTTGTTTCAAGTAAAGGGCAAAGGGATAGAAGGGGAACCTCAAGAATAATGACAAGCAAGTTGTCACTCCCGTGAAGAAGCCCAAAGCTAAACTCAAGCCTGAAACTAAGTGCTTCTACTGCAAAGGAAATGGTCACTGGAAGTGGAACTGCCCTAGATACTTGGCGGATAAGAAGGATGGCAAAGTGAACAAAGGTATATATGATATGCGGATTATTATTGTGTACTTTACTAGTGTTCATAGCAACCCCAGGGTATTTGATACAGGTTCAGTTGCTAAAATTAGTAACTCAAAACGAGAGTTGCAGAATGAACAGAGACTAGTTAAACGTGAAGTAACGATGTGTGTTGGAAGTGGTTCCAAGATTGATATGATCATCATCGCACACTCCCTATACTTTCGGGATTAGTGTAGAACCTAAATAAATGTTATTTGGCATTTGCGTTGAGCATGAATATGATTTGATCATGTTTGTTGCAATATGGTTATTCATTTAAAGTCATAGAATTATAACCTTCGATGGTCATACACCCAATGAAAATAGTTTGTTGGATCTCGATCGTAGTAATACACATATTCATAATACTGAAGTCAAAAGATGCAAAGTTGATAATGATAGTGCAACTTATTTGTGGCACTGCCGTTTTGGTCATATTGGTGTAAAGCGCCTGATGAAACTCCATACTGATGGACTTTTGGAATCACTTGATTATGAATCACTTGGTGCTTGCGAACCATGCCTCATGGGCGGGATGACTAAAACTCCGTTCTCCGAAACAATGGAGCGAGAAACTGATTTGTTGGAAATCATACATACTGATGTATGTAGACCAATGAGTGTTGAGGCTCACGGCGGGTATCGTTATTTTCTGACCTTCATTGATGATTTGAGAAGATATTGGTATATCTACTTGATGAAGCACAAGTCTGAAGCATTTGAAAAGTTCAAAGAAATTTCAGAGTGAAGTAGAGAATCATCGTAACAAGAAAATAAAGTTTCTACGATCTGATCGCGGAGACAAATATTTGAGTTACGAGTTTGATCTTCATTTGAAACAATGTGGAATAGTTTCACAGCTCATGCCACCTGGAACACCACAGCGTAATGGTGTGTCTGAACGTCATAAACCGTACTTTATTAGATATGGTGCGATCTATGATGTCTCTTACCGATTTACCACTATCGTTTTGGGTTATGCATTAGAGACAGTTGCATTCACGCTAAATAAGGGCACCATCTACATCTGTTGAGACGGCGCCTTATGAACTGTGGTTTGGCAAGAAACCAAAGTTATTGTTTCTTAAAGTTTGGGGCTGCGATGCTTATGTGAAAAAGCTTCAACCTGATAAGCTCGAACCCAAGTTGGAGAAATGTGTCTTCATAGGATACCCAAAGAAGACTGTTGGGTACACCTTCTATCACAGATCCGAAGGCAAGATATTCATTGCTAAGAATGGATCCTTTCTAGAGAAGGAGTTTCTCTCGAAAGAAGTGAGTGGGAGGAAAGTAGAACTTGATGAGGTAATTGTACCTTCTCCCAAATTGGAAAGTAGTACATCACAGAAACTAGTTCCAGTGATTCCTACACCAATCAGCGAGGAAGCTAATGATGATGATCATGAAACTTCGGATCAAGTTACTACTGAACCTCGTAGGTCAACCAGAGTGCGTTCCGCACCAGAGTGGTATGGTAACCCAGTTCTGGAAGTCATGTTACTAGACCACGATGAACCTACAAACCATGAGGAAGCGATGATGAGCCCTGATTCCGCAAAATGGCTTGAGATCATGAAATCTGAGATGGGATCCATGTGTGAGAACAAAGTGTGGACTTTGGTTGACTTGCCCGATGATCGGAAAGCCATTGAAAATAAATGGATCTTTAAGACGAAGACTGACGCCGATGGTAATGTTACTGTCTACAAAGCTCGACTTGCCGCGAAAGGTTTTCGACAAGTTCAAGATGTTGACTACGAAGAGATTTTTGAAGGAAATATGCCCTAGAGGCAATAATAAAGATGTTATTTGTATTTCCTTATATCATGATAAATGTCTTTTATTCATGCTAGAATTGTATTAACCAGAAACTTAGTACATGTGTGAATACATAGACAAAACAGTATGTCCCTAGTATGCCTCTACTAGACTAGCTCATTGATCAAAGATGGTTATGTTTCCTAGCCATAGACATGAGTTGTCATTTGATCAACGAGATCACATCATTAGGAGAATGATGTGATTCACAAGACCCATCCGTTAGCTTAGCACTATGATCGTTTAGTTTTACTGCTATTGCTTTCTTCATGACTTATACATGTTCCTATGACTATGAGATTATGCAACCCCCGAATACCGGAGGAACACCTTGTGTGCTATCAAATGTCACAACGTAACTGGGTGATTATAAGGATGCTCTACAGGTGTCTCCGAAAGTGTTCGTGGTGTTGGCATAGATCAAGAATAGGATTTGTTACTCCGAGTGTCGGAGAGGTATCTCTGGGCCCTCTCAGTAATACACATCATAATAAGCCTTGCAAGCAAATGACTAATGACTTAGTCGCGAGATGATGTATTACGGAACAAGTAAAGAGACTTGCTGGTAACGAGATTGAATTAGGTATTGAGATACCGATGATCGAATCTCGAGCAAGTAACATACCGATAACAAAGGGAACAACGTATGTTGTTATGCGGATTGACCAATAAAGATGTTCATAGAATATGTAGGAGCCAATATGATCATCCATGTTCCGCTATTGGTTATTGACCGGAGATGAGTCTCGGTCATGTCTACATAGTTCTCGAACCCGTAGGGTCCGCACGCTTAACGTTTGATGATGATCGGTATTATGAGTTTATGAGTTTTGATGTACCTAAGGTAGTTCGGAGTCCCGGATGAGATCACGGACATGACAAGGAGTCTCGAAATGTCCGAGATGTAAAGATCGATATATTGGTCGACTATGTTTGGACACCGGAAGGGTTCCGGGAGGTTTCGGGCATATACCGGAGTACCGTGGGGTTATCGGAACCCCCCGGGGAGTTAATGGGCCTTAATGGGCCATAGGAGGAAGGAGAGGAGGCGGCCAAGGTGGGGGCGCCCCCCCACCAGCCCAATCTGAATTGGGAGGGGGCGGCCCCCCTTTCCTTCTTCTCCTTCTCCTCCTTCCTTCTTCTCCTACTTCTACTAGGGAAAGGGGGGGGAATCCAACTCCTGGTGGGAGTAGGACTCCCTTGGGCGCACCATAGAGAGGGCCGGCCCCTCCCCTACCCTCCTCCTTTATATACGGGGGTTGAGGCACCCCATAGACACACGAGTGGTTCAGTTGATCTCTCCCTACCGTGTGCGGTGCCCCTCTCCACAGAAACACACCTCGGTCATACCGTTGCAGTGCTTAGGCGAAGCCGTGCGCTGGTAGCTTCATCATCTCCATCACCACGCCGTCGTGCTGACGTAACTCTCCCATGAAGCTCTACTGGATCAAGAGCTCGTGGGACGTCATCAAGCTAAACGTGTGCTGAACGCGGAGGCTCCGTACGTTTGGTGCTTGATCGGTTGGATCGCGAAGAAGTTCGACTACATCAACCGCGTTACTAGATGTTTCCGCTCCCGGTCTACGAGGGTACATAGACAATCTCCCCTCTCGTTGCTATGCATCTAGTAGATAGATCTTGCGTGATCGTAGGATTTTTTTTGTAATACTACGTTCCCCAACAGTGGCATCATGAGCCAGGTCTATGCGTAGATGATATGCACGAGTAGAACACAAGTGAGTTGTGGACGATACTAGTCATACTGCTTACCAGCATGTCATACTTTAATTCGGCGGTATTGTTGGATGAAGCGGCCCGGACCGATATTACGCGTATGCTTACGCGAGACTGGTTCTACCAACGTGCTTCGCACACAGGTGGCTGGCGGGTGTCATTTTCTCCAACTTTAGTTGAATCGAGTGTGGCTACGCCCGGTCCTTGTGAAGGTTAAAACAACACATACTTGACGAAATATCGTTGTGGTTTTGTATGCGTAGGTAAGAACGGTTCTTGCTAAGCCCATAGCAGCCACGTAAAACTTGCAACAACAAAGTAGAGGACGTCTAACTTGTTTTTGCAGGGCATGTTGTGATGTTATATGGTCAAGACATGATGAGTGACACGTTATTGTATGAGATGATCATGTTTTGTAAGGTTATCGGCAACTGGCAGGAGCCATATGGTTGTCGCTTTATTGTATGAAATACAATCGCCATGTAATTGCTTTACTTTATCACTAAGCGGTAGCGATAGTCGTAGAAGCAATAGTTGGCAAGACGACAACGATGCTACGATGGAGATCAATGTGTCGCGCCGGTGACGATGGTGATCATGACGGTGCCTTGGAGATGGAGATCAAAAGCACAAGATGATGATGGCCATATCATGTCACATATTTTGATTGCATGTGATGTTTATCTTATTATGCCTCTTATTTTGCTTAGTACGGCGGTAGCATTATAAGATGATCCCTTACAAAATTTCAAGGTACAAGTGTTCTCCCTGAGTATGCACCGTTGCGAAAGTTCGTCGTGCCGAGACACCACGTGATGATCGGGTGTGATAAGCTCTACGTTCACATACAATGGGTGCAAGCCAGTTTTGCACATGCAGAATACTCGGGTTAAACTTGACGAGCCTAACATGTACAGACATGGCCTCGGAACACTGGAGACCGAAAGGTCGAGCGTGAATCATATAGTAGATATGATCAACATAAGATGTTCACCAATGAAAACTATTCCTCTCACGTGATGATCGGACATGGTTTAGTTGATTTGGATCACGTGATCATTTAGATGACCAGAGGGATGTCTATCTAAGTGGGAGTTATTTAATAATATGATTAACTGAAATTTAATTTATCAAGAACTTAGTCCTAATAGTTTTTTTGTATATCTATGTTGTTGTAGATCAATGGCATGTGCTACCGTTCCTTTGAATTTTAATTCATTCCTAGAGAAAGCTAAGTTGAAAGATGATGGTAGCAATTACACGGACTGGGTCCGTAACTTGAGGATTATCCTCATTGCTACACAGAAGAATTATGTCCTTGAAGCACCGCTAGGTGATAAGCCTACTGCAGGAGCAACCCCGGACGTTATGAATGTCTGGCAAGCTCGTTCTGATGACTACATGATAGTTCAGTGTGCCATGCTTTACGGCTTAGAACCGGGACTTCAATGACATTTTGAACATCATGGAGCATATGAGATGTTCCAGGAGTTGAAGTTGATATTTCAAGCAAATGCCCGAATTGAGAAATATGAGATTTCCAATAAGTTTTACAACTGTAAGATGGAGGAGAACAGTTCTATCACTGAACACTTGCTCAGAATGTCTGGGTACTACAATCATATGACTCAACTTGGTTGCAAAGTTGATGAAGATAGTGTTATTGATAGAGTTCTTCAATCACTGCCACCAAGCTATAAAGGCTTCGTGATGAACTATAACATGCAAGGGATGCAGAAGACAATTCCCGAGCTCTTCGCTATGCTCAAGGCTGCGAAGGTAGAAATCAAAAAGGAGCATCAAGTGTTGATGGTTAACAAGATCACTAGTTTCAAGAAAAAGGGCAAGGGAAATAAGGGGAACTTCAAGAAGAATAGCAAGACAGTTGCTACTCCCACGAAGAAACCCAAGTCTGGAGCCAAGCCTGAAACTGAGTGCTTCTACTGCAAAGGGACTGGACACTGGAAGCGGATCTGCCCCAAGTATTTGGCGGATAAGAAGGATGGCAAGGTGAACAAAGGTATATGTGATATACATGTTATTGATGTGTACCTTACTAATGCTCCTAGTAGCACCTGGGTATTTGATACCGGTTCGGTTGCTAATATTTGTAACTCAAAACAGGGGCTGCAGATTAAATGAAGATTGGCTAAGGACGAGGTGACGATGCGCGTGTGAAAAGGTTCCAAAGTGGATGTGATCGCCGTCGGCACGCTACCTCTACATCTACCTTCGGGATTAGTTTTAGACCTGAATAATTGTTATTTGGTGCCAGCGTTAAGCATGAACATTATATTTGGATCTTGTTTATTGCGAGACGGTTATTCGTTTAAATATGAGAATAATGGTTGTTCTATTTATATGAGTAATATCTTTTATGGTCATTAACCCTTGAAGAGTGGTCTATTCTTGTTGGATATCGATCGTAGTGATACACATATTCATAATATTGAAGCCAAAAGATGCAAGGTTAATAATGATAGTGCAACTTATTTGTGGCACTGCCGTTTAGGTCATATTTGTGTAAAGCACATGAAGAAACTCCATAGTGATGGACTTTTGGAATCACTTGATTATGAATCATTTCGTGCTTGCGAACCATGCCTCATGGGCAAGATGACTAAAACTCCATTCTCCGGAACAATGGAGCGAGCAACAGATTTGTTGGAAATCATACATACTGATGTATGTGGACCGATGAGTGTTGAAGCTCGCGGCGGCTATCGTTATTTTCTGACCTTCACTGATGATTTGAGCAGACATGGGTATATCTACTTGATGAAGCAAAAGTCTGAAACATTTGAAAAGTTCAAAGAATTTCAGAGTGAAGTAGAGAATCATCATAACAAGAAAATAAAGTTTCTACGATCTGATCGTGGAGGTGAATATTTGAGTTACGAGTTTGGTCTTCATTTAAAACAATGTGGAGTAGTTTCACAACTCACGCCGCCCGGAACACCACAGCGTAATGGTGTGTCCGAACATCGTAACCGTACTTTATTAGATATGCTGCGGTCTATGATGTCTCTTACCGATTTACCACTGTCGTTTTGGGGTTATGCTTTATAGACAGCTGCATTCACGTTAAATAGGGCACCATCTAAATCCGTTGAGACGACGCCTTATGAACTATGGTTTGGCAAGAAACCAAAGTTGTCGTTTCTTAAAGTTTGGGGCTGCGATGCTTATGTGAAAAAGCTTCAACCTGATAAGCCCGAACCAAAGTCGGAGAAATGTGTCTTCATAGGATACCCAAAGGCGACTGTTGGGTACACCTTCTATCACAGATCCCAAGGCAAGATATTCGTTGCTAAGAATGGATCCTTTCTAGAGAAGGAGTTTCTCTCGAAAGAAGTGAGTGGGAGGAAAGTGGAACTTGATGAGGTAATTGTACCTTCTCCCGAATTGGAATGTAGTACATCACAGAAACTGGTTCCAGTGATTCCTACACCAATTAGTGAGGAAGCTAATGATGATGATCATGAAACTTCGGATCAAGTTACTGTTGAACTTCGTAGATCAACCAGAGTACGTTCCGCACCAGAGTGGTACGGCAACCCAGTTCCGGAAGACATGTTACTAGACCATGATGAGCCTACGAACTATGAGGAAGCGATGATGAGCCCAGATTCCGCAAAATGGCTTGAGTCCATGAAATCTGAGATGGGATCCATGTATGAGAACAAAGTGTCGACTTTGGTTGACTTGCCCGATGATCGGCAAGCCATCAAAAATAAATGGATCTTCAAGAGGAAGACCGACGCTGACGATAATGTTACTGTTTACAAAGCTCGACTTGTTGCGAAAGGTTTTCGACAAGTTCAAGGAGTTGACTACGATGAGACTTTCTCACCCGTAGCGATGCTTAAGTCTGTCCGAATCATGTTAGCAATTGCCGCATTTTATAATTATGAAATCTGGCAAATGGATGTCAAAACTGCATTCCTGAATGGATATCTCAAAGAAGAGTTGTATATGATGCAACCAGAAGATTTTGTCGATCCTAAAGGTGCTAACAAAGTGTGCAAGCTCCAGCGATCCATCTATGGACTGGTGCAAGCTTCTCGGATTTGGAATATATGCTTTGATGAGGTGATGAAAGCATATGGTTTTATACAGACTTTTGGAGAAGCCTGTATTTACAAAAAAAGTGAGTGGGAGCTCTGTATGATTTCTGATATTATATGTGGATGACATATTGTTGATGTAACATCCCAAATTTATAAATTTTGGAATGTTAATAGGATCATTCTTTGTAATCATGATTTCTATTCATATTTGAATTTTCTGAATATTCAAAGTGTTTTTCAACTTAAGGCAATTATTTTTCGAGTTGAGATAATATGACTTCTTCCCTGTTAAATATAGTTGGAAAAGGTTTAGAATATTATTTGGATTATATTGGGAATTTGTTTAGTGCTCTTTATGTGCTTGTATTGCATAAAATGATTTTTACAAAAATGCATTTGTGTTGTAAAAATGTTCACTGTTTTATATTGTACTATAAATATTTTACCCTATGCTGTGGTATTTTGTTGTTTTGGAAGTCACTAAGTATTTTGTGTTAGTCAAGTGCATCTGTGCATGGTCTGTATATAGTAAATAAGTTAAACGTTAGCCTAGGTCTACTGTGCAGGCAGGCTGCTCTGCCGCACCCCAACTTCCTTTCCCTCGCCCCGCGCGCGCAACCCAGCTCGGCAGGCCGGCCCATTTTGGCGCAGCGTCCAGCACACCAGCACCTCACCCCTCCTTTTCTTTTTTTTCTTTTTCTCTCTCTCCCTCGCTGACTTCTCTGGCCCACCTGTCATCTCTCTCGCTCACCATGTTCGTCATGGAGACCGCTCCCGAGCCAGATTCAATCGACTGGGTCGATCTATCCCCACCTCCCTAGACCACGGGATCCCGCTATATAAAGCTCCCAAACCCCTCATCGCCCGATTTTTGGCAAAATCGAGTTCTCCCGTGCCCTACAGAGTTGCCCCGATCTCGCCGGATTCCGGCGCCTGAACCTTCTGTCTCCGGTCGTTCCCGTCGCAACCGCGGGTACCCAGCACCTCTCTTTACCTCTATCCTCTTCGCCTTGACCCCCTCTCTCTCCCTCACCTAGTACTTCTATCAGGGAAGCAACCATCCAGGTGCATCGAGCACGACCACCATTTGCCGGAGCATAGCCCCGTTCAAGTCGCCATCGCCGGCCGTAGAGGACGCCTCGTCTCCGTTGCACATCACCACCGCCTCCGCCGCTCGACACCGCACCCTCCCGTCACCTCGTCTTCGTCGGAGACGCACCGGAAGATCGCCGCCGCCGACGCCCGAGCCGCGCCACCGCCGTCTCACTCAACTTCGACGACGTCCAGCTCTGTTTTTCGGTGAGCCACTCCGTGCCGTCCGATCTCTCTCCAAGGGCCAGGATTAGGTCATCTGTTTTTTTTCTAAACCGTTTCCCTTTAAATTATGGGCGTTCGTCATTTAACCTACACAGCAAACGGTTTCCAGCCAGTCCTGTCGTGCCATGTGGCACGTCCATAGCCGCAGCAGTTCTTCCACGAACATAGTTTTGGAACAATTTATTTCTCACAGATTCTATATCAAATGTTCATTTAAGTATATCTTTTAGCCTATAACTCCAAATTCATCGATTCTTTTTCCTGTGTACTCGTAGAGACCAGGAGAATATTGTAAAACCAAAATTTCCCATGTTTGGTCTTTTCAAATTTGAATTTGTTTAAATTTTGAATTAAAGAATTCCGGAGGCCATATCTTTTAAACCGTAGATCCAAATGAGTTGATTCTTTTTGCATTGAGATCCTATTAGCATGTAGAAGAGTTATACCTACTGATATGTTATGTTAATTAAGTTTTATTTGAATTCCTTGCTGTTGACTATATTGTGGTGTTATGTTGAATACGGTTTATTTATCGGTGCCTTCGTTATCGTATAGATTGTTCGGAGTGTCAAGAGGGTTGGAATTAAGGGTTAGAGTACTTCAACACCATTCAAGGCAAGTTTGCACTTTTGATTTTGCTCATCCTATATTCTGCTATGCACGTGTGTCGGTGTACAAAAAGAGGGGTACACTTTTTGTACCCCTATGACTGTGCACGGGCAGTCTGAGCAACGGGCACCACCGCACCAAGCACGGCAAGGGAGGTGAGCCAGGGTAAGACTGAAGCTCGATGGAATTGAAGCCCAAAGCCAAGACCACAAAGAGCAAGGGGACGAAGCGGGTTCCCCCAGCAAGATCCTTGCCGGGAGCCAGTTTTAGCAGCCCCGACAAGATCCTTGCCGGGGCCGGCTTTAGCAGCCCCGGCAAGACCCTTGCCGCGGTAACTCGCCCCACGCCTACGGAGCGGATCACCTTTGAGTCCACTGCGCCCATGGAGCAAGGATTCGGGAGACATCCCCGTACTGGCATGCAGATCTTTGTGTAGACATTCAAGATCAGACACACACTAAGAAGACGACGACCCTTGGCGGGATCCCAGCCAAGGAAGACCACAAAACCTCCGGCAAGCACCTTGCCGGAGATGACAGCTGTAAGTGCATCTAGTGCCACCCCTAGTTGGTTTTGGAGTATTGACGACAAACCTGGTTGAGGGACTAAAGTGTTTGTGAGAATTGTAGGATAACACAGGTAGTAGTCCCTCATTGATTCGGTTAACCTACCGGAGATTACCCCTAAAAATGTATGAAGACATTGATATCAGTGGTGGTATATGAAGATAATCATATTGAAAACTATGACATGAGAAGACATTGTGTGAAGACTATGGAGAGCGAAGACGTAGAAGTTTCGTTGTTTCCTTTTCTTCTTTGTTGAGTCATAGGAACCACCGTACTGTTAAGTGGGGTCCAAGTGAACTAAGTCAGAGTGATTGAAGTGATGCTCAACCAAATCCTATGTCTTCGAGCGAAGACTATGAGAGCAAATCTTATCCAGAGGCGGATGAGTCAGCTTTACTTGGAGCTCAAGTAAAGTTGTCGTGTGTGTTTGAAATATGACCGTTGGAACACGTGTCAGTTCCTTAGTGACCCAGGGTCACTACGGACAAATCAGGTCGGGTTGCCCAGTGGCTATAAATAGCCCACCCCCTACACCATAAATTGGTGGCTGCTCAGAGTTATTGCACGGCTTTTGTCGTTTGAGAGCAACCCACCTCCGAAGCATTTGAGAGAGAAATCCTTGCGAGGACAAAGCCCAAACACCCAGAGCCAAAGAGTGTTAGGCATCACTGAAGTCTTTCTATCTGTGTGACCTGAAGACTTATTACACTTGAGGACTGTGTTTCCTCCAGCCGGTTAGGCGTCGCGTTCTGAGCATCCAAGAGTAATTGTGGATCGCCGGTGAACGAAGTCTGTGAAGGTTTGGAAGTCTACCTTGAAGACTTACCAGAGTGATTGGGCGAGGACTAGGTGTCCTTTGCTCAAGGGGAACAAGGTGAAGACGCGGTCTTCTGAGTTAAATCTCAGCCTCCCTAACCAAACGTACAGTTGTCACAGCAACTGGAACTAGTCTAACAAATCACTGTCTCCCCCGAACTACTGGTTCTATCCTTTCCTTCCCTTTACTTACTGCTCTATGTTGTGAAGTCATTGCATGCCTGTCTTATCTGATTGTCCTCAATGAGTATCTACTTGTTGTGATTGGCTTCATTCCTTCTTCCATTATGATCCCTACTGCCTAGCTGCTATTAGTCTTCGTGCTTTCACTTCATTGAATACATGACTATAGCTTATCTAGTGTAGTCCACTTTCCGCTGCATACAAATAGGATTGAGTTTATCATTTGTCTTCGAAACTACCATGTTTTGAAGCATTTCATAAAAATCGCTTATTCACCCCCCCTCTAGTCGATATACTGCACTTTCAATTGGTATTAGAGCAAGGTACTCCCTTGTTCTGTGTGATTCGGTTTAACCACCTGGAGTTTTAGTTATGTCGACCGCAGGAATGAAGACAGTGTCGTGCCCTATGTTTGACGGTCATGAGTATCCCAAGTGGAAGGCCATGATGAAGAAACGTCTCATGGCGATTAACAGTGAGCTGTGGACCGTCACCGAGATTGGTCTTACCGATCTATGCAAGAGGGCAGAAGCTGATGACGTTCGCAAGTTCACCCTTCTCAATCTCACAGCGAAGGACGTCATCTGCTCCTGTCTGTGTCAAGATCAGTTCAGGAACATCATGCATCTTGATCATGCGAAGTTTATCGTGGACCGTCTCTCTGAAGTCTATGAAGGTCATCGAACTCGTGATGATTCTGGGTTTGAGAAATTCAAGGAATCCCTCAAGACGATGACTTTCGATCCAGAACCATCATCCTCAGCACCATGTCTTATGACAAAAGGTGCCAAGGTAACCGAATGCTATTCATCTGAATCTAGTGATGATGAATCTGGTGATGAATTTGGACCCAACTATGTCAAGCTTGCTTCCCTTGCCACTAAACAACAAATTGCTCTGGAAAAGGCTCAAAAAATGCTTAAAAAGAGCAATGATATGTTGGGTGAAGAAATGGATCAGTCGAAAAACTTAGCTGAAAGTCTTCAGAGGGTTCAGGCTAAGTTAACTACGCTTCAAAGTCTTCATAACACTCTCTTATCCGATCATCAAAAGCTAAGAGGATGTTATGAAGACCTTCAGAAGAAGCATGATTCATTACTTGCTCAACATGTCAGTGCCACTCACGAAGAGTTTGAACCACCATGTCTAAAATGCATTGAACGTGATAATGCTACATCTGTTGCTGAATGTTCTACTGCTGCTACTGTTGCAATATCTTCAACTACTGATGTGGTAACTAACCCCTCTGTTAAGGAAACCACTACTATTGCTGATGAAAATGCTAGGTTGAAGACTTTGCTTGAAACAGGGATGTACAAAAGCCTCAAAGGGCATCAGACTCTATGTGATGTCCTCAAAAAGCAGATATTGAACCGAAACCCTAGGAAAGAGGGTGTTGGGTTCGACAGGAAAATGAATGTTGATGGTTCATACTGGAAGCCTAAGCAGTATCCCAAAACCACATGGGTTGCTGCAAAGGAACCTTCAGTAGATCCATCTACCTTATCTGGCATCACTTGTGCTAATCCTGTTATCATTGATGAATCCTTTGATGCAAACTATAAACTGTTTAAGAATCAAAATGGTGGAGTGTTTGCCAGGTATATTGGTACTAACTGCAGGAATGGACCACCTATGAAGAAGATCTGGGTACCCAAAGGTTGTCTTGAGAAGCTTCTAGCAAATGCTATCATGACACCTCCTGGGATGAAGACAAACCCCAGACCAAAGCCTTCATATGGTCCTAAGGCTTCATACAGACAAAGGACTCATCTGAGTCACCCTAACGCGAATGTTTTGCAGGAAACCCATACTCAGACCCATGAATATGAGTGTGTTTCTTCAAACCGCTATATTCATAAATCAAAGAATTTTTCTGCATATTCTTATGAGTATTATTCTCCTCCTGCGAGACTGTTTGCTAGGGCTCCAAAGCCAAAATTCTCAGATGCTGCTCTTAGACTCATTGCTTCTAAGCCACCCCTAAAAATGTGGGTGGTTAAGAAGAACTAACTTTCTCTTGCAGGGAAAGGTCTCCAGCCTATAATCAAAGGCTTCGGATTCTATTGCTGGGGACCTAAAACACTTGTAGGGCACAAGATCAAATGCCCAAAATGACTTACTGCTCATACTATTCATAAATCACTTGCTGCACATCTTATCAGTCCAAACTTTCATCTAAAGCTTTCATAATCCACTTATGCATCCAATGTTTATGCTTCATAATGGCTTTTGGTGAAGCCTATCCTCCTAACTGCACTGTAGGGAGTGACACCAAAGTCTTCAGAATGGATTATGGATAGTGGATGCACAAATCATATGACTGGTGATCGAAATCTTCTCATGGACTAAACTTTACGTCCATCCAACAAGAGTCACATCACATTTGCTGATACTGGTAAAAGCAAAGTGTTGGGACTAGGTAGAGTTGCAATCTCAAGAAATCAACACATGGATAAAGTCATGCTTGTTGAATCTCTTGGCTTCAACTTAATGTCTGTCTCAATGCTTTGTGACTTAAACATGATTGTGATCTTTGGTAAGTTTCGTTGCATTGTACTAATGGAATCTGACAAATCTTTAGTATTTGAAGGATACAGAAAAGGTGATCTATATATGGTAGATTTCTCAGCTGGACCACAAATGGCCGTATGTCTTCTAGCAAAAGATTCAGAGTGCTGGCTCTGGCATCAGAGGCTAGGACATGCTGGCATGAGGAACTTGCACACTCTCGCAAAGAAGAAGCATGTCATAGGCATCGAGGAAGTCAAGTTCAAGAAAGATCATCAATGTGGTGCCTGTGAAACTGGGAAGATGACTAGAGCCAAACACCCCTCGAAGACAATCATGACGACATCCAAACCCTTCGAGCTGCTTCACATGGATTTATTTGGCCCTACTCACTACTCCACATTCTCCACCACAGCCTGTCGGTGTACTAAGGTAGGGGTACCTCAGTACCCCAACTTGTGCACGGGCAGTAGCAGCTTCCCGCGGCAGGGCCTACCACGTGCTTGCCGGAGACCTTCCTGCTCCATATAAAACCATTCAAAAACAAAGTATGCAAGACAGAAGATCAAGACTCCGGCAAGCTAAGCTTGCCGGGAAGGCCGTCTCTGGCTCGAGATCATCATGTCAACACAAGACCCTGGCAAGAGGAGCTTGCCAGGAAGATCAGAAGACTGTATCTAGAAGACAAGCCTCGGCGCACTCTGCGCCCCGGCAAGGCCCGGGGAGCGACAAGCTTCCCGGCCCGACAAGCTCAGGTCCCCGGCAAGGTGCTTGCCGGGGGAAGTCTGCACTGTGTGCCCGCGCTCTAGCACATCGGTCCACGCGTCGCCCTGGGGCCATTCCAGGGATGCGTGGCGGATGGCTGTGCAGCCTGGGGGACACGGTAGCACTCCACGGTGATAAAGCTATCGCCGTGGCAAATGGAGACACAAGGGCGGGAGCTTTTGGGGTCGACGGCGACGGGCATTTAATGCTCTTGTCCCCCACTGTCAAAGTAGGTGATGACCACTGTTCATCCACTGTTCCTGCACTGTTACAACTACCACCACTATTACGTTTTTACCCCTTTCTCCTACGTTGACACCTGTCGGTGACCCCTTGAGCTATAAAAGGAGGCCCATGCACAACGTAGAAAGGGTTCGGAACCTAGATCGCTCATTCGCTCGGTGTAGCTAGTTCTTCAAGCTCCCGAGCTCTCCAACTCAATACAATCAAGCAGGAGTAGGGTTTTACGCGTCCATCGCGGCCCGAACCTGGGTAAACTGCCCGCGTGCTCTCTACGATCTGCTCTTTGTGCTCCCTCCACTCCCTTACCGCACGAACAAGGGGCTCCGGTCCCATAGGTGCTCGTGGTGGACAGTTTCCCCCGACATCTTTGGCGCGCCAGGTAGGGGGCGTCGAGGTTGTGCGAACCTGATCCGGCGTTCACGCGGGCGCAGTCTTCATCAACCTCTCCAAATTCGTCAGCTTCACCAACAACAACGCCATGGCCCCAAAAAAGAAGGTTTCGGAGGTCGCAGGCCCGTCTGCGTCTCATCCGCCGCCACCAGAACCAACTGTGGGTGGAGGGGACGCCGGCGGAAGAGTGGTCGCCGGTGAGGAGACTCACGGCACCGCTAAATCCAAGGACAAGACGGACGGCCGGACCAACTCCAAGGCCTCGGTCTCCGTAGATGCGCCACGGCCATCTCACCAGACGACGGGCCAGCAGCGCCATGCCACAGGAGGTGGCATCCGCTTGCTGGGCCAAGGGCAAACCGGAGGCTCGCGGGACGCTCCGGACCGCCGTCCGGGCACCAGCAAGGCGCGGTCGCCGGGGCGGGACCCTGCTCCTTCTAACCCAGTTAGAAGTCCGAGCATATCCCGCTCCTCGCACCGCTCGCCCCCGCTCCCCTCCTCTCCAGCAGAAGCACTCGCAAGAGCGCAACTGCTCCTCGACTTCCCTCCAGCAGCGGACAAGGCCGAAGACTGGAGGGCCACCATCCAGAGCCTGATCGCCTTCGCCAACAACGACGCGCCGCAACAGCCGGCAACCTCGCGGCCGCGGCAAGTCGAGAAGACGAAGGCCGACGGCGACAAGACCGCCGGGGGTGCGACAACCGTGCACTCCCCACCGCGGAAGCAGAAGACGCCTCCCCGCCGGGTCAACGTCGACGACGACTCCACGGCGTCGTCGGATCCGCGGGCTCGTCGGGACCAACGCCGGGTCCTTGACGACCGGCGACAAGAAGACGCTCGAACGACGATCGAGCGCCGCCGAGAAGCTCGGCGACAATCAGATCAGCGAGCTGGGAACGCTGTCGACGCGTGCGCGCCCGGTGAACCAGGCGACTTGCCGTACGCGGCAGGTTGCCCTGCGTTTACCCGTGAGCTGCGGCGCGTCTAGTGGCCCAGCATGAAGAACTTCAAGCCCGACGTACCGGAGAAGTACGACGGCAAGACGCACCCCTCGGAATTCCTCAGCATTTACACAATCGCAGTGCAGGCTCCCGGGGGGCGCGATGAGAAGATATTGGCGAATTACTTCCCGCTCGTGCTTAAGCCGAACGTCCGTTCTTGGCTTATGCACTTGCCGGAAGGCTCCATTTCTTCTTGGGCAGATCTTTGCCACCAGTTTGTTGGCGCCTTCACAGGCGGCCACAAACCTCACGGCCAGGAGAGTGATCTCCACATTCTGGCCCAGAAGGAAGGAGAACCTCTGCGCAAGTACATCCAGCGCTTCAGCCGCGTGCAGCACAACATCCCCGACGTCCACCCTGCCGCGGTTATCAGCGCGTTCCATCAGAACGTGCGTAACCGCCGCATGCGTGAGGAAATGGCCATGACCAAGATACGGGATGTCAGCGAGCTCTATGCTCTAGCTGATAAGTGCGCACGCGCCGAAGAGGGGAGGAAACTCCCCGGAGAGGATGCTGGCGCAGGAGGAAGCGACAGCGACGACGCCGCCCCGGCAAAGAAGAGCCGGCGGCGGAACAACAGAAGAAAGAACAAGAAGGAAGTGCTTGCCGTTGAGAAGTCCGGCAAGGAGGCTCCCGCCAAGCAAACACAGGCTGGCGGCTCCGGCAAGGAGCCTGCCCCTATAGCGGCAGCCGACAAGCAGGACGGCTCCGACAAGCAATACTGCAAAATCCACCGCACCAAGGGCCACGACCTCTCCAACTGCAAACGCGTCGAATACCTCGTCGAGCAGCAGAAAGCCGAGTACGAACGGCGCGACAAGGAGAAGGCCCAAGGTGGCGGAGGAGAACCAAGCAAGAAGCGGCCATTCAATGGCCGGGGAGGACGCCGCGGCAAGGCCAAGCAGCGGCAAGGTGACCGACCTCCCCGGGGCCGCGACAAGGATGAAGAAGACGACGACGATGATATGGAGGAAGGTGATGACAGCGAGCAGGAGTTCCGGAAGGCCACGGAGGTCCTGTGCGTCGACGGCGGAGCCTCTCTGCACACTTCCCACCGCCAACTCAAGCAGTGGGTGCGGGAAGTGAATGCAGCAGAGCCGCCCGTGGAGTCGCGCAGGCTCCTCAAATGGTCCAGCACGCCCATCATTTTCGATCTTGAGGATCACCCTGACCGCACCACTGCGGTCGGGTGCTTGCCGATGCTGGTCTCACCCACCATCCGCAACCTCAAGGTCACCAAAATGTTGGTTGACGGCGGGGCCGGGCTAAACTTGATCTCCTCTGCTGTGATCAAGAAACTCCAAATCCCAGATGGCGAGCTCGAAGAGACCGGTTCGTTCCAAGGAATCAACCCGGGGAGGAGCAAGCCCAAGGGGAAGATAACTCTGCCGGTGACCTTTGGCGGGGAGCTCAACTTCAGAACTGAGCGCATCACATTTGACGTCGCCGATATCCCATTACCATATAATGGGATACTCGGCCGTCCCGCCCTCGCCAAGTTCATGGCAGCTTCCCACTACGCCTACAACGTACTCAAGATGCCGGGGCCGATAAGCGTCATCACTGTCCATGGCGACAAGAAGGATGCGCTTGTCTGCGCCGACAAGATATACCGGGATGCAGCAGCCGCAGCAGAGAAGGATACACTTGCCGCTGAAGCTCCCGGGGGGAAGAAGACCAAGACCAAGTCCGGCAAGTGCTCTGGGGCCCACTCCGGCAACCGCACCTCTTCGGAGTGCTGCGCTGCCGTCGAGGACGTTCCATCGAGCTCCACCGGCAAGTGTAAGAAGGGGATGGCCGCTCCTCCGGCAACCAAGAAGGTGTCCGCCAAGGAGGACGGCACTGGTGGTACCTTCGCCGTCAGTGCCACACTTGACAGCAAATAGGAAAGCGCGCTCGTTGCCTTCCTGCGGGCGAATGTCGATGTGTTTGCATGGCAGCCATCTGACATCCCCGGTGTTCCCAGGAAGGTAATTGAGCACAAGCTTGCTGTTTGTCCTCATGCGCGGCCCATCAAGCAGAAGGTCGGGAAGCAAGCCGTGGAGCGCCAAGAATTCATCAACGAAGAGATCAAGAAGCTAGAAGCAGCAGGCCTAGTTAGAGGCGTGATCCATCCGACGTGGTTGGCAAACCCAGTCGTCGTGCGTAAGGCCAACGGGAAGTGGAGACTGTGTATAGACTTCACCGATGTGAATAAAGCATGTCCCAAGGATCCATTTCCCTTGCCACGCATTGACCAGATTGTTGACTCCACTGCCGGATGTGAGCTGCTCTCTTTCCTTGATGCATATTCAGGCTACCATCAGATTTTCATGGCCAAGGAAGATGAAGAGAAGACTGCATTTATCACTCCATGTGGCACGTATTGCTTCATACGCATGCCATTCGGGCTGAAGAATGCAGGCTCAACCTTTGCAAGGGTAGTATACACTGCTTTTGAACCACAAATCCACAGAAATGTAGAGGCTTACATGGATGATATCGTGGTGAAGAGCAAGAGCAAGGACACTTTGATCCAAGATTTGGAAGAGACATTTGAGAATCTGCGCAAGATCCAGCTTAAGTTGAACCCCGAGAAGTGCGTCTTTGGAGTCCCCTCCGGCAAGCTTCTCGGGTTCTTTGTGTCACAGAGGGGGATTGAAGCCAACCCCGACAAGATAAAAGCCATCGAGCAGATAGAAGCCCCGAAGCGAGTCAAGGATGTCAGGAGGCTTGCAGGTTGTGTAGCTGCCCTCAGTAGGTTCATTTCAAAGTCTGCAGAGCGCGCCCTACCTTTCTTCAAAATCTTGAAGAAGGCAGGCCCTATGAAATGGACTCCGGAAGCGGAGGCAGCGCTGCAAGACTTGAAACGGTAACTATCCTCTACTCCAATACTTGTCGCACCTAGACCACAGGAGAAGTTGCTGCTGTACCTAGCGGCAACCAACCAGGTGGTTAGTGCTGCGTTAGTAGCGGAGAGGGAGGCCGACGAGGAGTCAGCACCACCGGCAAGCGAATCCAGCGACAAGCAGGGGGCTACTCCGGCAAGCTCTGGCCCCGACAAGGACAACTCTGCGCAGGATCAAGGAGAAGTGCGAAGAAAGATGGTGCAGCGCCCGGTGTATTTTGTAAGTTCCCTCTTACAGGGGGCTAGATCAAGATACTCCGGGGTGCAGAAGTTGCTTTTCGGCCTCCTCATGGCCTCGAGAAAGCTGCGCCATTATTTCCAAGCACATGAGATAACAGTGGTCACTCGCTTTCCGCTGAAGAGGATATTGCACAATCCGGAAGCAACAGGCAGGATCGTTGAGTGGGCACTGGAGCTGTCAAGCTTTGGACTCAAGTTTGAAAGTACTTCAACCATACAGAGCCGAGCTTTGGCAGAATTCATAGCTGAATGGACCCCGACGCCCGATGAAGAAATTCCAGAGACAAGCGTACCCGTACGAGAAGCGACAAGCGAATGGGTCATGTACTTTGATGGTGCCTTCTCGCTGCAAGGCGCCGGTGCCGGCGTAGTACTCATCGCGCCCACCGGAGAGCACCTCAAGTATGTTATCCAGATGCACTTTCCCAGGGAGCAAGCAACAAACAACACTGCTGAATATGAAGGTTTGCTTGCCGGCCTCAGGATTGCGGCCGAACTTGGGATCAGGAAGCTGATTATGCGGGGAGATTCTCAGTTGGTGGTCCGACAAGTTAACAAGAGTTACCAGAGCCCTTTGATGGAAGCCTATGTAGATGAAGTGAGGAAGCTTGAAGGGCACATTGAAGGTCTGGAAATGGAGCACGTCCCGAGAGCTCAGAATGAAATTGCAGATGGCCTTTCAAAGTGTGCTGCGATGAAGTTACCTGTGGAACCAGGGACCTTCTTGCTCAAGCTAACTCAGCCATCCGTTACACCATCAATTAGGCAGTCCAAGAAGAGAAAGTTGGTCTCCGGCGATTACTTGCCGGCGGATCTCCCAGGAGCCGCCGCCAAGGTCCCCAAGATCAACGATCAGAACGCTGAGGAACAGTTTGCTCCTGCAGATCCTCGGATCTGTACAGTTGAAGCAAACGTTCCCGACAAGCCTCGCCCCGGCGAGCTTGCCGGGGGACCATCCGCTCCGGCAGAATCAGAGGTTCTTGCCGTAGAAGCTGAGGTCCCGTCAGCGGCCCTCATGCCTTTAGTCCTTGCCGTCGAGCCTCGGGCTCCGGCATGGGCGCAGCAGATCGTCCGTTTTCTGCAAACTGGAGAACTTCCCGACGACCCTCAAGAGATAGAGAAGATAACCAGGCAGTCAAGTATGTACCAGTTCGTGGACAATGAGCTGTACAGAAGAAGACTCAATGGTGTCAGGTTGAAGTGCATTTCCAGAGAAGATGGACAGAAGTTGTTGGCAGAAATACACGGAGGCATATGCGGCCACCATCTTGGCGCAAGGGCGCTTGCTGGGAAAGCTTTCCGGCAAGGGTTCTTTTGGCAAGAAGCCCTCCAAGATGCAACTGCACTAGTAACCAAGTGTGAAGCGTGCCAGTTCCATGCAAAGCAAATTCATCAGCCAGCTCAAGCTCTCCAAACAATCCCTTTGTCCTGGCCCTTCTCGGTCTGGGGGCTCGATATCCTCGGCCCCTTCCCCCGTGCTGTCGGGGGCTTTGAGTACTTGTACGTTGCAATCGACAAGTTCACAAAGTGGCCAGAAGTGGAACCAGTGAGAAAGGTGACAGCACAGTCAGCAGTCAGGTTCTTCAGGTCGATTGTTTGCCGTTTCGGAATCCCTAACAGGATCATCACCGACAACGGTACACAATTTACTAGTCGCACCTTCATGCAATACGTCCAAGACCTTGGCGCCAAGGTCTGCTTCGCTTCTGTTGCTCACCCGAGGAGCAACGGTCAAGCGGAGAGGGCAAATGCTGAAGTGCTGCGCGGACTCAAGACAAGGACCTTTGACAGGCTACGCAAGTGCGGAAGAAACTGGATAGAGGAGCTACCGGCGGCTCTTTGGTCAATCAGAACGACACCAAGTCGAGCCACCGGACAGACACCCTTTGCTCTTGTCTATGGAGCAGAGGCAGTTCTCTCCACGGAACTCGTATACGGATCTCCTCGAGTGCTCGCTTATGATGAGCTCGAGCAAGAGCAACTGCGACAAGATGATGCATTGCTCCTCGAGGAGGAACGTCTCTAGGCTGCTGTACGAGCTGCTCGATACCAGCAAGCCTTGTGCCGCTATCATAGCCGCAAGGTTAAGGCCAGGAGTCTCGAGGAAGGCGACCTTGTTCTTCGGCGTGTTCAGTCCGCCAAGAATTCCAACAAGTTGACGCCGAAGTGGGAAGGCCCTTATCGGGTGAGACAAGTCACAAGGCCCGGCGCTGTCCGCCTTGAGACCGAAGAAGGCTTACCGGTGAGCAACTCCTGGAACATAGAGCATCTTCGCAAGTTTCACCCATAAGGCGCGGTTGCCGTGATCCGCTCCGGCAACCACCTTTTGTACAAGCTTTGCCGCTGTTGCATGTAACCCTTTGTACAAAGCCGGGCGCAGACACCGTGCATCAGTAAAGCTTTCGTATTTTGCGCTATTTGCCTTTTCCATGCTTTTCTCGGCTATTTGCATGTGTTATTTGGCATTTCCTGTGCAACACACGTATCCGGTAAGCATTAGTAAGTCGAAAGGCCATATACTTGTTTTCCTCTTCTTTTTCCTTGCCTCTTAAGCAGAAGGAATGTCCCTCGCGCACAAGTTTGCCGGG
>LR738709.1:578814820-578873328 GCA_902687465.1 Secale cereale
ATGGAAGATGAACCAAGTGCTGTTCAAGAAAGAGAAGCCTTACCGGGAAACAAGCAATATATAAAAGCTAAGTTATTAGAATTTGAGCAGTTCAAATTTTTAAAATTTTAGTTGTCTTCCTTGAACAACCACACTTTGTATGGAAAACCTGTGCGCATAGGAACCTACCCGTGGCTAGCCGCACCCTTATCTTGTTTTCGAGTACGCTCAATGACTCAAGTGAGCTGCGACAAGTGTCGCGCCCTTGTTTCGTTTTCGAGTTCACTCAACAAGCTAAGTGCGTTGCGACTAGCTGCGGCAAGGTTGCTTGCCGGTAAGACCTTGGCCAGCAGGCTGCTCAGAGTCCAGCACTCAGCGCTCGCGGCAAAGGGCCCTTGCCGGCAAGCTCCCTGGAAGCGTAGGGTGAAAAGCATACAAAGTAAAGGACCAAGACAAGGGAGATAACATTACACTAATTGATCAAAAATAAGATAAATATCTTACAAGGGATAACTTGTCGCAGTGACTAATGAGTTCATAGCACACTATGCAGCAACAAAAGAGATAAAGGAAAAGGAGGCCTAGTCTACGCGGTCGCCTTCAATCCTGGAGATTTTGTTCACTTTGGCGATAATGTGGGCGACCTGCGCCTTCAGCGCCTCCATATTCGCGTCGGCCGGCAAGCTGCGGAGAACGTTGGCGAGGTTTATACCGGGATTGCGGTATACTATCTTAGTCAGGACGCGCTCCAAAGTTCCCGCGCATAGCTGGCGCGACTCCTCGGCCAGTTGCGCGGGGAGCTTCTTCCGAAGATTTGCAAGCGCTGGCGCTATCCCTCTGAAGAAGAGGCTGAGCTTGGCGCTGTGAGGGAGGTTTTGGTCCGGAGAGTATATAAGATGCTCGACCTTCAGCGCCAACAGTTCCTGGTCGATGTTGGATGCAGAGGCCACCAAGTCGTCGGTCCATACCTCGACGGTCCGGCGGAAGTTCTCAGCCGCAGTGGTGGCGCTCTCCACCAAGCCTCGCTCCTTGCGGAGCTCTTCCTTCAGCTTGGTTTCCCGGTCCCGGACGGCGTCAAGCGAATCCTTCAACGTGGAAACCTTCAGCTCCAGATCCTCAATCGAATCCTTGGCGGCCTTCAGCTCGTCGCCCTGCTTGGAGAGACGCACCTGGAGTTCAGAGTTAGTGTGGGCGTCCTTCTCGCGCTCTGTGTTGAGCGCGGTGACCCTCTCCACGCTCGCTTTCAGGGACTCCTCCAGCTGCGCAACCTTGGCCTCGAGCTCCTCCTTGGCGGTCTCCGCGGCAGCCGCGGCGGCCTTCGCCTCCTTCAGCTCTCCGCCAAGGGCCTGCTCCCGGGTGGCAAGGTCTTCCTCGTGAGAGTCGAGGTTGACCTTCCGTTGGGTGAGCTCTCCTTCTCGCCGGGACAGCTCTTCTCCGGCGAGTCGCTGCTGCTCCTCGGCTTCAGCTTTCTCCAGGAGCCACTCCTGGTACTCCCCGGCGAGCCTCTCGCGCTCCTCCGCCACGTCACGGAGGGCAGCCTAGTTGGCGGCGCGGAGCTCCGCCGCGCACTTCTCCATGTCAGCGGCGGCCTTGGCGGTGAGGGCCTCCCGAGACGCGAGCTTCGCCTGCCTGGCCCAGTAAAGGGCCAGGAGCCGGTGGAGCAGCTTCTCCTCCTCGGGCTCGTCACTTCCGCCGGGCGCCTCGACAACCTTCAGACCCGCGGAGGCGAGGATCTCCCCATCAAAGGCCTCTCCCTCCGCGGGGGCTCGCGACGAAGATCCCCACGGCACCTGGATGTAGACGTCGTTGGGGGCCTCAAGATAATAAGCAGACGGCTCCTTCTCGGTGGAGGGGTCGGCGGCCGGCGCAGCGCTCGACGCTCTCGCCGCCTCCGGGCCGGTGGTATGGCCGCCGACCCCCTCCCCGGCCGCCGCGTCTGCGGCCGGAGCAGTCTCCTCCGCAGCCGGCTCGGTGGCTCCCGCCGTGTCCTCAACGACAGGGGCGTTGCCGCCGTCGCCCTGCGTGCCCTCCTCCACATCGATGGTTTCCGTCTCCATCTGTTCTGGGGGAGGAGGATCTAGAATAAGAATAAAAAGAAGAAGAAGTTCAAGCAAATATCCAAAAAAAGACGAATTGAAGAAGACAAGATCACAAAACTTACCTTGGCGGACTTCGTCGACGGCGGGCTCCCTCGCCGGGGAGCTCTGCCTGGGCGGGGTGGCCGCCCTCGCCGGGCTGCTTGCCCTTGGCGGGGTACTCGCCCTTGGCGGAGTACCCGCCCTTGGCGGAGCACTCTCCCTTGCCGGAGAGTTCGTCCTTGGCGGGGACGGCGGGGCCTGCGGCTCCTCGGGAGCGGTCTCCGGATGCTCCTGTAGCTGCGGCTCCACCTCTGCACAAGACAATCAAGACAACAACAAGAACAACAAGGTGTTAGTATACACAAGATCCTCAAGCGCGCCCGACAAGTGGAAATGCTGAACCCAGACTTACGCTGGGGGCTGCGCTGGGGGCTGCTCCTCGGAGCAGCGCTCGGGTCCGGCGGGCTCGTCTCCGGCGCGTCCCCGGTCGCCGCGACGGGCGAGTCGTCCGCGACCTCGACCACGGGAACCTTGGCCTTCTTCGCCACTCGCTCGGCCAGGGTCCTGAAATCAAAGCAAGAAGCAAGATCAGAATCAACAAGAATCAAGACAAAGTTAAAGAAGATACAAAACCTCAAGTTCTTACTCCTGTTCCTCGTCATCGTCGTCGTCGCTCAGGGCGGAGAAGTCGAACGCCACCTGAGGCACGTCCGCGCGAGGAGCAGGAGGCGAAGACTCCCTCGGGCGCTTGGCGGTCCCCGGGGCTGGGGGCTGCGAGGACCCGGCCCCTGTGGACGCCGAGGCCCGGGGAGCAGGCGGAGCAGCTGCTCCGCTCTATGAAGACCCTCCTCCGCTTGGCGCTGATGTGCGGGTCGCCCCCGCCGTGGCCTGTGTGCGGGTCGCCCCCGCCGTGGTTGGTGCGCCGGGCGCCCCCGTCGCAGCTTGGCTCCCCCGGGTAGCTCGCGCCGCCCGGCGAGTTGGTTGTTGTCGGGGCGCCTGCGCCCTCGTCCCCGTCGTCGCCTTGCGGAGACGTTTCAGCGGAGATCGCATGGGACTTGCCCGAGGCGGGGAGGTCTCCGATGACGAGGAGAGGTCGTCGGCGTAGAGCCCCAGCGACCCGTCGGAGTCCTCGTCGGCCCCGACGTCCTCCTCCTCCTCCTCCTCCTCGGCTGGCTTGCTGGGCCCTACGCCCTGCCCTGCGGCCGTTCTCCCTCCGGCGCCTCCGCCCCCTCCGGCGCCTCCGCTCCCTGCGGCGCCTCTGTTTCCTCCGGCAACGCCGCCTCTCGCCGCGGCCTCGGTCATGATTCCGGGGATCCCGGAGTGCCTCAAAGAAGGGACCCCGGCGAGCTCGTCGGGAGGAAGCTGCAGCAGCCTGCGGATCTCCGCCTCCTCTGCTTGGCAGGACGCTTCCGCAGCCTCTGCCTCCTCGACTGTGAAGCCAAACTCTCCTGCCGCTGCGGCCGCAGCGGCCTCTTCAACCCGAGAAGCTATATAAGCAATCTCCTGGTCGGTGGTGTCCCGGGTGAGCCCCTTGATCTCATCCTTGTTCTTCGCCACCTCCACCAGGTTGTCGAAGAAGCTCAGGATGTCTGATGGCTTGGGCGGTATCCATGTGCGGTCGACGCCATGCGAGTCACATGCGTGCATCATGGCGCGAAGAGGATCCCGGGCCGTGCTGTTGCAGAGAGGCACCACTCCCCGGGGAGCTCTGAACCACTCTGGGTGGGCCGGGTCGTGCTTAAAAAGTTCCCGGACCATCCCCTTCAACTCCAGCGCCGTGAAGTTGTAATTTAGCCCTGGGCGCAGCCTCATTATGTCCGCCGCGTTGCCGTACTCCCATGCCGGCCTCTTCCTATCCTGTAGAGGGGCAATGCGGCGGCGGAGGAAATCTGTTCCCACTTCTCCGACAGACAACTTTGCTACTCGAAGACGAAGAATCCGGACAAGGGCGACGTTGAGCTTGATGTCGTCCGAATCCAGCTCGCTCCAGTCCCTGCCGCGCACGATGGCTGTTGTGCGCGGCGCAGTGAAAGGTTGCGGCTCGTCCTCAACTACCCAGCACCAGTCTGCGCGCCACTCTTCCCACTTGCCGCGGAGCTCCCCCGGCAAGTAGGACTCTTTCTTGTTCAGGCGAAAGACCCAAGAGATTCCTCCGGAGAGGCGGGCGCCGGCCTCTGCTCTAGGGGTAAAGAAGTGCCTAAACAGCGCTACATTCGGATAGATCCCAATATAGTTTTCGCACAGATGTGCGAAAACCGCCATCGTGAGGATGGCGTTGGGGGTGAAGTCTAGAAGGTGGAGGCCGTAGGTGTGCATGATATCGCAGAAGAATTCAGAAAAAGGGGGACAGAGGCCGCAGTGGAAGAAAGCAGCAAAGAAGAAATACCCGCCGGGGTAGTTGTCCTTGGCGGCGGCCGGATAGACTCGGGTGCGGGGATGCGCCTTGGTCTCCTTGGCCCAGAACAAGTAATACTTGTTCCAGAGCTCCCGCGCGCTGAGCCTCGGCGAGAAGACGACGTTCCGCTTCCGCAGCAGAGTAAGCCTCGCCGCCTGCTCAGATTTCTCCTTCTTGGTCTTCTCCGCCTTCGACTTCTCGGTCTTCGGGGCCATGGCGGAGGCGGCGAGGGAAGGAGGGACGAAGAGTCCGGCGGCGCCGCAGATGCGGAAGACGGCGGAGGAGGTGTGGAGGCGGAGCGCAGAGGGGAATCTCTGGAGATGGAAGAAGAAGCAATGAAGGCGTATGAGGGGAACCGCTCCTGCTTCCTCTGCTTTTATGGGGAAGTGGGGGACGTTTCGGTCTTTCCATTAAAAGAACGTGGCCACGTCCCATCCCACGACGCCGCAATCGACGCGTGCCGTTACGGAGGGACGCGGCGGATGCGGAAGTGGATTCGGCGCGCCGTGGGCCGCGCGTGCCCGTGCACTGTTTTGGGCCTGGCCCAACAGCGCTCGGCACCGTGTGTGGCCCAGGCCCGGGGGATCCTGTCGGTGTACTAAGGTAGGGGTACCTCAGTACCCCAACTTGTGCACGGGCAGTAGCAGCTTCCCGCGGCAGGGCCTACCACGTGCTTGCCGGAGACCTTCCTGCTCCATATAAAACCATTCAAAAACAAAGTATGCAAGACAGAAGATCAACACTCCGGCAAGCTGAGCTTGCCGGGAAGGCCGTCTCTGGCTCGAGATCATCATGTCAACACAAGACCCTGGCAAGAGGAGCTTGCCAGGAAGATCAGAAGACTGTATCTAGAAGACAAGCCTCGGCGCACTCTGCGCCCCGGCAAGGCCCGGGGAGCGACAAGCTTCCCGGCCCGACAAGCTCAGGTCCCCGGCAAGGTGCTTGCCGGGGGAAGTCTGCACTGTGTGCCCGCGCTCCAGCACATCGGTCCACGCGTCGCCCTGGGGCCATTCCAGGGACGCGTGGCGGATGGCTGTGCAGCCTGGGGGACACGGTAGCACTCCACGGTGATAAAGCTATCGCCGTGGCAAACGGAGACGCAAGGGCGGGCACTTTTGGGGTCGACGGCGACGGGCATTTAATGCTCTTGTCCCCCACTGTCAAAGTAGGTGATGACCACTGTTCATCCACTGTTCCCGCACTGTTACAACTACCACCACTATTACGTTTTTACCCCTTTCTCCTACATTGACACCTGTCGGTGACCCCTTGAGCTATAAAAGGAGGCCCATGCACAACGTAGAAAGGGTTCAGAACCTAGATCGCTCATTCGCTCGGTGTAGCAAGTTCTTCAAGCTCCCGAGCTCTCCAACTCAATACAATCAAGCAGGAGTAGGGTTTTACGCGTCCATCGCGGCCCGAACCTGGGTAAACTGCCCGCGTGCTCTCTACGATCTGCTCTTTGTGCTCCCTCCGCTCCCTTACCGCACGAACAAGGGGCTCCGATCCCATAGGTGCTCGTGGTGGACAGTTTCCCCCGACACAGCATGTCTCTATGGCTTCGTCATTGTTGATGATTATTCAAGATACACATGGGTGCACATAATACTCTACAAGACTGAAGTGCAAGATGTCTTCAGACGCTTCGCCAACCGTGGCATGAACAACTATGGCATCAAGATCAAGCGTATCAGAAGTGACAATGGCACTGAATTCAAGAACACTGGCCTCGATCTTTATCTGGATGAAATGGGAATCACTCATGAATTCTTAGCCCCGTATACACCTCAGCAAAATGGGATCGTTGAGCGCATGAACAGAACTCTAATTGAGATGGCTCGAACGATGCTCGATGAATACAAAACACCAAGAAGATTCTGGCCCGAAGCTATTGACACTTCATTCCATATCATCAACCGTGTCTATCTTCACAAGCTTCTGAAGAAAACATCCTATGAACTCCTCACTGGAAAGAAGCCTAATGTAAGCTACTTTAGAGTATTTGGAGCCAAGTGCTGGATCAAGGATCCTCATCATAAGTCAAAATTTGCACCCAAAGCTCACGAAGGCTTCATGCTCGGATATGGAAAGGATTCACATTCCTACAGAGTCTTCAACATTTTTCTCTATAAAATTGTTGAAACTGTGGATGTGCGATTTGATGAGACAAATGGTTCACAAAGAGAGTCCCTACCAAATGTGCTAGATGAAGCTTCACCAAATGAATCTAGCAAGCTAATGGGAACTGATGAGATCATGCCTTCTGAAGCACAACCTGACGAGGAACTCATCATCTCTGCTCCAAATCAACCTGACGACAATGCTCAGCCTGAAGACAACACTCCTGATGAAGACAATGTACAACAAGAACAAAATCTTCGTCCAGCTCATCCTCGTGTTGCAAATGAAGTACAAGTTGAGAAGATAATTGATAGCATAAATGCTCCTGGTCCACTCACTCGCTCAAGAGCAACACAGCTTGCAAATTTCTGTGGGCACTTTGCTTTTGTCTCAATATCTGAACCCAAGAAAGTTGCTGAAGCTTTTATGGAGCCTGAATGGATTCAAGCAAAGCAAGAAGAGCTTCAACAGTTTGAGCTGAACAATGTATGGGAACTAGTCAAGCGTCCTGATCCTCGAAAGCACAACATAATAGACACAAAATGGATCTATCGCAACAAGCAAGATGAGCATGGTCAAGTGGTCAAAAACAAAGCTCGTCTCGTTGCTCAAGGATACACTCAAGTTGAAGGGATTGACTTCGATGAAACATTTGCTCATGTGGCTAGACTTGAAGGTATTCGTATTCTGCTAGCCTATGCAAATCATCACAACATATTTCTATATCAAATGGATGTAAAGAGTGCATTTCTCAATGGAAGAATTGAAGAAGAAGTGTATGTTGCACAACCACCTGGCTTTGAAGACCCAAAATGTCCTGATATGGTATACAAGCTCAACAAGGCACTGTATGGCCTCAAACAAGCGCCTCGTGCTTGGTATGACACACTCAAAGACTTCCTGAAGAGCAAAGACTTCAAACCTGGATCCCTAGACCCCACACTCTTCACGAAGACATATGATGATGAGCTATTTGTCTGCCAAATCTATGTGGATGACATTATTTTTGGCTGCACGGACAAGAAATACAGTGATGAGTTTGGTCACATGATGCAAGAGCAATATCAAATGTCCATGATGGGCGAGCTGAAATTGTTCCTTGGTCTTCAAATTTGTCAGCAAAGCAACGACATCTTCATATCTCAAGAAAAGTACCTCAAAGATTGCGTGAAAAAGTTTGGAATGCAAGACTGCAAAGGGTACTCGACGCCAATGCCTGCTAAACATCATCTGGGTCCCGATGCCAATGGTAAAGAGTTTGATCAACAGGTATACCGCTCTATGATTGGTTCTTAACTTTATTTATGTGCATCTAGGCCAGATATTATGGTTAGTGTTTGCATGTGTGCTCGATATCAAGCGGCACCAAAGGAGTCGCATCACTTAGCTGTGAAGCGAATACTTCGATATTTGGCTTACACCCCAACACTAGGATTATGGTATCCAAAGGGCTCAGAGTTTGATCTAGTAGGATTTTCAGATGCTGATTATGCTGGTGACAAAGTTGATCGCAAGTCCACATCAGGCACATGTCACTTTCTAGGATGATCACTTGTTTGTTGGTCTTCAAAGAAGAAGAACTGTGTATCACTCTCCACTACTGAATCTGAATACATTGCTGCTGGATCTTGCTGCGCTCAGCTTCTCTGGATGAAGAAAACACTCAAGGACTATGGAGTCCATCTGAAGCACGTGCCCCTCTACTGTGACAATGAAAGCGCCATCAAGATTGCCAACAACCCAGTTCAGCACTCGAAGACAAAGCACATTGAAATTTTTCATCACTTTCTCAGAGATCAAGTTATGAAGGAAGATATTGATATCATACACGTCAACACTGAAGAGCAACTGGCAGATATCTTCACAAAGCCCTTGGATGAGAAAAGGTTTTGCAAGTTGCGGTGTGAGCTAAATATCTTATAATCCTCAAATGTCCTGTAATCAGGCATACATCCTAACACTTATGCATATTGAGGACTTAGATGTGCAACACACAAAGTAAAGTATATCTTCAATCAATGAAAACTTACATTCTAAGTGTGAATACATTAAAATGGAATTTGACTTCGGTGCGCCACGATAATTGTGCGCTGTGTCTGGGTCTAATACTTCCAATGCGGTGGGTAACGCCACCACCAAATTCTTGTTTGAAGTGTTTCTCGTGGCGTTACATTTGCAAAGTCTTCGTACTTGGTTTGTCTTCATATAGGACATATATATATATAGAGTTGTGTTCTGTCCTCAACAACACTCACTTATAGCTATGTCTTCATATTTGAATCTTTTGAACTAAGTGAATGTGATCGGACCCTAACCTCTCTATGCTTTCTCATCTCACACTCTGTCTGTCCAAATCATATGCATTCTGTTACTATCGAATATCTTCTCTGTGTCCTTGTCAGCAAAAGATACAGAGACAAACTTTAAATCTGATTTTAATGCTCCATCCGTTATGCCTGAAACCCGAAGAAGCCAGAACGACCACTCTGACAGTCGTGGTGTACGTGGGATCATGGGACAACTCCCAATGCATTACATGATCGCCACGTGTCACTCGTACGTGAACCGTCAGGGGCACCTGAGTAATTACGCTGTGTCGTCTCCCATGCCTATAAATGCACGTCCCATCACGGTCAAAAGTTTCTTCCACCACCTCTCCACCTCGACCAACCCTAGTGCCTCCGCTAGCTTTCGACAACGCCGGCGACGAAGCGCTTCGCTGCCGCAACTTTGTCGACGCCGTCCTCACGCCGGCCGCGGACATCTTCTACTCCGCCATTGCCGTAGCTGTCCTCCGTCGCCAAGTTAGGGCACGGAAGACCAAACTGCTGGGCATACAACTCCTCTCCGTCTAAGCAGTTCATCGTGTGGTAAATAAAACTTGCTTTTTACCATCTTCTAGATCCATAAAGATTCATCTATTTTACCACAAGAAGTTTCTGCCTACTTAGATATACAGATCTATCCTTTCTGTATCTCATATCTTGCCTAGTACATTCACATATGCTTCAACCATAGTTAGATTCCTCACTTGTACTTATTCGTGGATTCGTACAAATCTGGAACCAACTCCCATGAGTGAATGTCTTCGCACTATGAGGTCAAAGTCTTCAAAACTGTTTTAATCTTCAAAACTTCTGAGAATGCATATGACCTCTTCCCCTTCCCTCGCATCTCTAATGCTGTCACAGGTACATGTTCGTGGGAGAATCCCTTGGTTCTCATAGTCTGGAATCATTTGCAGAGTTTTTGCAGCGTCACATTCACTCCCCTGAAGACAGTTCCTGTCTGGCCAGCAGACCGAAGCATTTGCCTGTTTTGAAGCCATTCAATTTGAAGCCCTTCAGGTTGAAGCAAATGGCAACTGACAAGACAGTAAGAAAGGGTGGCAGACAGCGCCGTGGCAACACCTCCATTGATTTGCCTCCTGATCTCAGTGAAATATACAAGACTGATCCTGAGGAGGATTATAATCAGAGGAAGACTCGAATCCAATGGATTCGAAGATACTGGGCTGAACAGTGGTTCAAGTATAGGTTCGTGACCCAAGAGTATGCTGAGAAGAACGCCATCAAGCATCCATGGGGAGATATCACTTATAAAAATCTCCCCCCCCCAAGACTCGTGCTGAAGCCATTGCTCAAGGTTTCTATCCTTGCATGGTCAGAGGACCTCAGCCTGCTGATGCTGATCCAAGCTCTCTGCTCTGGTGTCGCGACGACAATCTGTTCAAGCGAAATCTTCAGTACGCCAAGAACTCGGCCAAAGAGAACAAGAATCATTGGGGATTAGACTTCAATCCAGGCCCCTCTGCGCCCCGCGCTGATGGCACGCGCAAAGCTGAACCGAATCTGGTTGGGCCCTTCTACAACTTAGAAAGCCTCATCAGTCACATAAGGGTTCAAGGGGCTGATGTGGATCAGCCTGAAGCAGATGCTGATTCTGAAGAAGCACATGAAACGCCGAAGCCCCAGAAGAAGAAATCAAAGGCTTCGAAGACTACTCCACCAAGGTCTTCTAGAGTGAAGCCTTTGACCACTGCTCCACCTGCACCAAGTGTGCAATCTGAGGAACACTCTCGTATCTCCAAGAGCAGACAGCTGAAGAGGAAGCCATCACGCAACCCCAGTTCAGCTCTCACTCCTGATGCAGTACTGAAGATTGCCAATGATGCCCTTGATCTCTCAAGTGATGAAGATCTTGATGATGATGCTCTAGAGCTATTGATCAAGAGCAAGCAAGACGCTGAAATCTTCAATGATTTGCCGCTCTTTGACGTTGAAGTGCTCAATAACTTCATTGATGAATGGTTTGACACACCCAACCTGAGCTTCGACGATCTTCAACTTCCAGTTGGCCTCAGCGTCTCCTTCCATGGCGCCATTGCTTCTGAGCTGGCTCTCGCTCAAAGAATTGTTGAGTTGAAGCAAAAGATAGATTATGAGAAGGCTCAGTTCAAGAAGCATGTGGACAAGCTCAGCGTGCAAGAAATTCAGAACTTCAAGGTTATGATGCACGAGCTCAAGGAAGCCTTTCGTCAGCGGCGTGATGAAGCCAAAGGTTCTCGAGAGCGAATCAAGGACTTGGCTGCCAAATGCGTTCAAGCATTCAATGAAGCTGAAAAGCACAAGGCACTTGGCCGTCCTGGCATTGACCCACGGATGGCTGCCAAGAAGAAGAAGAAGCAACCTGTGCCCGAAGCTGAAGAATCTGGGCAGGAAATGCCTCGCATAGTCTTCCCTGCTAGCATGACTGGCACGAAGCCTAAGGAAACCCCAACCGCTTCAAAGCTCAAGAAGACTAAGGTGGCTGAAACTGAAGCTCGCAAGCGTAAGCAATCTACTGATGAAACTCCACCCACCAAGAAGCGCAAGACCAAGAGGATAAGGCTGCTTCCAAAGATCCTATCTTTGTCAAGCCAATCTCAGTTGCTCGCCTTGCATCTGCCCAAAGAGAAAGAAGACTGATTGTTCATGAGCCTGCTCCCACAGAGGCTGAAGACATTCCAGCTGTTGACCCCACCGCAGCTGAAGACATTGGTCCTCAAGACAATGTTGAAGATGATGAAGTCCTTCCTTAGATCGAATACAACATTGCCTCTTCGCCTGTTCTCACGAACAGCGAACGCATCAGCATTGGTCGTCCTTTGACGCCAATTGCTCAGGATGACTCGTGGGCTGATCACCCACAGGATACGCAAGCCACACCCCAGCAAACTCAAGACACCAGTACGGTGCTTGAAGATGAAGACTTCGAGGCCCAACAACCTCCATCTCCTCAGGCGTCGCCAGCTTTTCGCAGGCTTCGCAAAGGACCAAGGCCTCAAGTCGTCGCCCCAAGTGTTCCAGAAGGAGTAGAGCAACCATCTGCACCTGATGCTGCTCCTACTGTGAACCCCTCAGAATCTGAAGCCAAAACGTCTGAAGATATTCCGGCTGCATCAGCCGAAGAAGAACCACCCCAACAAGAAGTAGAACAACCCCAAGTTGAAGAAGAACGTACAACCACACCCCCTGTTCTCGAGGAGAATGTGTCCGACCCTCCAGCTCCTGAAGAGGAGGCTACAAATTCAGAGGCTGCCACCACCAACACTGAAGCCAATGACGTGATCATGGCTGAAGCTTATGTGGCACCTGAAGACATAGTGGCGCCTGAAGTGACTGCGCCTGAAGTAACTGCACCTGAAGCCAGTGCTATGCCTGAAGCCAGTGATGCGCCTGACGCCAATGCTGCACCTTAAGCAAATCTGCAGCTTGAAGATAATGCCTCTGCTCCTGTTCCGCCTCCACGGCCCCACACCATTGAGCAAGCATACAACAAGGATGATCAGCTTGTCACTGTCCGGTGGCCCATTCTGATTCCGCCACCTACCACTGAACCGCGTGCTGCTGGTCCTCAGTTTGATCATCACGTTGCGCACAGGCCCCAAGTTCAGAAGCCTAAGCCAAGACTGCCAAGGTTTCCAGGTATTGCAACCTCTTTAGGGTCATTCAATGCCAATAGCTTCACTGCGCACAACACCTTCTTTGATAGCGCCAAGAACCCATATTCCAAGCCAAGAATATCATCATATAGGTTCTGGAGCCATCAGCAGCGCAGCTACTACTCACGAGTACTCTATGATCAAGGGCGCATTTTCCCTCATATGCGTCTTGACACTGAAGTTATTGCTGGTCTGCCCTGCTTGGAGGAAGCTCTTGACTGCTTCCGAGATCCTGGCCTACTCAATTTTGTCACTTACAAAGAGCATTGGAATGAAGAGCTGCTTCTGCAATTCTATGCAACACTCCACATCCGAGGCTACAGCAGGGATCCGAAGACATGGGTCCTTGAGTGGATGACAAGCAATGTGCATCATGAAGCTAAAGCCTTTGATCTCATTGAGCTTACTGGCCTGCCCACTTCAGGAGATCTATATGAACCTGGCTGTCAATTGCACACTGAAACCTTGGAAAGTATATTTCAGAAGCGTCAGCCCAACATGAGCCAAATGCTCAGCATGATGAAGCCTCTGCCAAGTGATGCTGAATATCCTAAGGAATTCTTTGTTGAAGACCTAGAGTACCTGCCGCACACCATCTATCATATCATCAGGCGTACTCTATGGCCAATAAAAGGACATTCTTCATCAGCCAAGCTTAAAGGCACTATGAAGACTTTGGTCTTCTATATCTTCAATGGCATCAGCTTCAATGCTCAAGACTTCTTCATCAGGAAAATGGCTATGTCTGGAGCTGATCTATTTGGACTGAAATTCTATGCCCCTTGGATAATGCGCCTCATCAAGTTGCATTCAGCTGTCACCTATCAGCCCTCTGCTCGCAATCATCAGATTTTCTTGCCTGAGGTTGATATGTCAGCTGAAGCCATCTACCAAGAGCCTGCTAAAGAGCCAGTTAGTCTTCCCAACGCTGATCACCAGAGCTTCACTCAGCAGCTTGAAGGGGTTCCAGCTGTCTCATGCGTTTATCCTCTGGCTGGCCGTACTCGTCTACCTCGACACGCTGAAACCGAAGCCACTGAAAGCACCATCGCTAAAAGGCCTCAGAAGAGATCTCGTGTCCTGAATAACCGAGAGCTTCTGGTAGCCCTTCATCAAAAACAGGACAAGCATCACCTCTGGTTAAAGCGTCAGATGCAAAGCCTCTTGGTGGATGTCAATCGCATTCGCAATCTTGCCACCAAGAATGCTTTTGTTGCTCATGAAACATGTCGGAGGTCTTGGAAGAGTTTGACCTTGCTGAGTGCTGAAGCAGATCTTCAAGACGATGGCTTCACTGAGAGATTCAAGTTTCACAACACTCCTCCCAGGACTGTTGTTATGCGTCGAACTCCATCTCTTGAAGATTCTGAATACTCCTCCTCCGCTTCAACAATTGACGCCAGGGTGATCGATGATCAGGATGATGCTACTTCACCGCCTCCTACTTCAGCGTGCATTGACACTGCACCAACTACTTCGGCACCGCCAAACAACAACACCGACCCTGCATCTTCTTCCGCTCCAACTGGGAACGAGTAGAGGCTCTATGTCTTCAAACCTTTTTGGTCCTTACTGACAAAAGGGGGAGAAGCATATGAGTTGATAGTCTTCAAGCGGGTCCATATGGGCGGGTGCTTTATAATTTGCCTAGTGTTTACAACTCTCGTTTTGCTACATTTGTTTCTTTGAGTTGTAACACTTAAACTGATGGTCGTCTGCTACGTTTTTATGCTACTCTATAATGCGATGATAAATTCCGCATCTGCTATCTTATATTCCGCACTTAGTCATTATTGCAGACATCCATCTTTCATTATGCATGTAATTATCTTCGACATATCAATTGTGCATGATGAATTGTCTTCATAAGTTGAAGAGGATCTCCACAAGTACAACATGCCATGTGCATTTGCATTCAAAGGCAAATCAAATATATGCACATCTTCAGGGGGAGCCTTTTGCTACTTACGAAGACAATACCTTTATCCTTTACAATTTCACATATCTTTATCCCCGTTGAAAACTTCAACCAGCTTGTCATCAATCACCAAAAAGGGGGAGATTGTAAGTGCATCTAGTGCCACCCCTAGTTGGTTTTGGAGTATTGACGACAAACCTGGTTGAGGGACTACTGTGTTTGTGAGAATTGTAGGATAACACAGGTAGTAGTCCCTCATTGATTCGGTTAACCTACCGGAGATGACCCCTAAAAATGTATGAAGACATTGATATCAGTGGTGGTATATGAAGATAATCATATTGAAGACTATGACATGAGAAGACATTGTGTGAAGACTATGGAGAGCGAAGACGTAGAAGTTTCGTTGTTTCCTTTTATTCTTTGTTGAGTCATAGGAACCACCGTACTATTAAGTGGGGTCCAAGTGAACTAAGTCAGAGTGACTGAAGTGATGCTCAACCAAATCCTATGTCTTCGAGCGAAGACTATGAGAGCAAATCTTATCCAGAGGCGGATGAGTCAGCTTTACTTGGAGCTCAAGTAAAGTTTCCGTGTGTGTTTGAAATCTGACCATTGGAACACGTGTCAGTTCCTTAGTGACTGTCGTGGAATTAACACGTCAGATGTCCGGATCAACGGACTTAGGGTTGAGGCGCGCATCTATGTGGTAGCTTGAAGGGGTTGAGTGGAATCGAGAGACGCGATGCAAAACACGGATTTAGACAGCTTCGGGCCCCGGGAAACATCATCCGGTAATAACCCTACGTGCTGTTTGAGGCTAGATCTCATTATGACGGTGTCGCCGATAAACCGGCTCTTGGTGTCTAACCCTAGAAACTTGTCTGCTTGTAGTTTTTCTAAAAGCTTGTCCTCTTTGGGGAGCTCTGCCCCTCCTTATATATGTTGAAGGGGAGGCTTTACATGACTAATCCTAGTAGGACTAGGATTGATCTATTACAAGGAGTCCTAGTCTTGCTTCCTTTATGGAGAATATTCCTTGCGCTTTATTATTAAACCGGCCCATAATTAATATGAACCGGCCTTCTGGGCCTTGAGCCTTGTCATCCATGATCCGCCTGCCGGTTTACTAGTAACTTGCCAAATGTAAACCGTCTTAAGTAAAATGTCCAGTCCGGCCGGGTTATAATTCCGGCCGGTTCATACCGCGGGGTAATATCCCCGACATTAGCCCCCAAGTTTAGCTTGGATGTGTCCATGGTAAACTTTATGCTGCAAAATAAACAAAATAGCGAATCTGATAAATTGTGCTCCGGGTTAAGAATTTCTTGTAATCCGGCATCTGACCATCCTTAAGTCCTTGTCTTTCCTTCTTCTAGAAAATCCGGGTCAACAGACCAGCTTCATGTTCAACTTGCTTGCATCAGAAATATTGTAAATAAAGAATCCATTTGAATCGGTCTTCCAATGTCCTGACTTGACAAAAATATTGGTCTTTGAAATTTTCAATTGATATCTAAGCCAGCTTGAATATGTAGAACTTGCCGGTTTATGATTGCCAAAATTACCGGGTCACGCCATTAATCTGATTGCCAGAACTGAAAATTTGAAGATGTTCCTCCTTTATATGCATATTACCTATAGCCCCCAAGTGCCGGGTCATTATGCAATAATGAGCAGGGACTTTGTATATACTCCATTGAAAATAGCCTTGTATAATCTTGAAGAAATCCGGATTGTAAATTCCAATCCCTATGAAACTGAATATTCCATATTATGTAGCCCCCAAGTGCCGGGTCATTATGCAATAATGAGCAGGGACTTTGAAAATATGATTATGTAAACTTGAATAGCAATATGTAGCCCCCAAGTGCCGGGTCATTATGCAATAATGAGCAGGGACTTTGAAAATATGATCATGTAAACTTGAATAGCAATATGTAGCCCCCAAGTGCCGGGTCATTATGCAATAATGAGCAGGGACTTTGTAGATATAATTATTGAAATGAACATTATATAATGTAACTTCCATCGTGGAGTTTGAATCCATGTCCACAAGGTTAAGAGCTTTGTGCTTTACCAACTGAGTTAGACGGGCCTTTCAATATAATGGATGAATACTTGTGTACCTTGAATTGTCGATAGGAGCGATTGGTAGCCCCCAAGTTCCGGTTTGGCTATATTTAGAAGGTGAACCGGTACTTCCAGATGAAGCGAACGATCTTTCCATTAGCCCCCAAGTGTCAAGTAGACAACTTGCTTGTGTGCTTGAGACTTGTGTCTTTGAATTGCTGCTGTTTTACTGCTTCAACTGCCCATTAGCCCCCAAGTGTCAAGTAGACAACTTGTTTGTGTGCTTGAGACTTGTGCATTTGATGTAATCTTAATCTGAATAATGTAGCCCCCAAGTGCCGGGTTGTAAGCCTGCAGCAACTCGGGACTATTCCTTTGTAGAATAAATCACTTCCATCGTTGAAATAATATCCATTGCGCTTGAAAGCGACTTTGAAAACCTCAATCATAATATTGATAACCATAATAGGAATCCAGCCATGTTTGGCTATTGAATAATATAATCCGGTTGGAAGACCGGTTCCAATGATGTTTGATCACAATCGGGCCGGGTTTAATAAACACCGGTCATTATTTTGTCACATACTGGCGACTTATAGTCAAAACCAGGCCGGTTTAATAAACACCGGTCATTATAACTGATCACGTACTGCCAATTTGTTGGCTCATCATGAAGGTCGATCCGGGTTATGATGAACGCCGGTTTAACTCTCGCTGGTGTTCATGACCCAGACTTATAACTTTATAGATAGGTGGTCAACTTCTGGAGCTGTTCCACTCGGTTTTAAAAGGTTATAAAACATGAGAAACACCAAGAAACACACAAATTTTGTAAATCAAACTATGTAATCGAGGCTTTTTCAAAGAGCTGCCAGGCTCAAAACTGTTCAAAGAGCCGAGCCATCATTTGAACGCGGATTGATACCGACTGCGGATTGATACCGACTGCGGATTGATACCGACTGCGGATTGATACCGACTGCGGATTGATACCGACTGCGGATTGATACCGACTGCGGATTGATACCGACTGCGGATTGATACCGACTGCGGATTGATACCGACTCCGGATTGATACCGACTGCGGATTGATACCGACTCCGGATTGATACCGACTGCGGATTGATACCGACTCCGGATTGATACCGACTGCGGATTGATACCGACTCCGGATTGATACCGACTGCGGATTGATACCGACTCCGGATTGATACCGACTGCGGATTGATACCGACTGCGGATTGATACTGACTTGTTTGGCGAACCCAAAATTTCATAATATAACCATTCAAGAGGTGTGTGGGCGATACCACTGTCCTCAGGGGCCTCTGACATTCCTCCTAACCCGGCCGGGGTTTTTTTTCCTTTTTATGAGGTTTTCCTCTTCTTGAACCGGATATAATCTCTTGTTCCCGAGAGTTCTACCGCTCCTTTGTGCATATGCCCTGCACAACCAGATAGACTGATCAAAGCATCTTGTTTTCTTTAAAAAATAATAAATAATAAAAGAAGTAATATTGTAGATGGATATCACTTGAGTGTATTTGAACCGGTATGTTGAATAGACCGGATCACAGGGTGGACAGTAAACGACCGCAGTATCAGAGGCGGCTCGGACAGTTAAACCGGTTGTGGGGTTGTAAACCGGCGGGGATGAGCAAGTTGTCCTCCATGTTTTAAACCGGTGCGGATGCGTGAACCGGCCGTAGCTGTAATTGGCGCTTTAAATCCGTGGAATAATGACGATCACTTGTGTGGAACAATGTTTGGCGTGCCTCCACCTCCGTGGTATAATACCATTTTATAATGAATAACTTTCCCGTTGGGCCGGTTTACGAGGACGGGTGCAGCACTGGCGTGTTGATGTAGACCGGATCGTGGAAGCGGTGGCGTGCACACGTCTATTGGCGAGAGATTCGGTCGTGGTGTTGAATGTGAGCGCGCATGAGCGCGGATAGACGGCTGACCAGTGTGTTGAATTTAAACCGGACCGCGATACGTATGTTCATGAAGTCGCGCAACATGGCTGACCGTGTATCCGTGGCGTATCATCACCTCCTTTTCTTTTAACAGTGGTCCTGCGTAAAAAATATTACAAAGCAGAGTAATTGTTCTTTGACAAAAAATAATATGTGTTAATAAAATACATAGGAAAAATAACACCTGATAATTTTGTCGGATGAGCATAGACACTGATAATGCATAATTAGTGTACGTTGCTTCTGGTCTTTGGGATTTGATAGTGCTCAGCGGCTCGGCTCCGTTTCTTGTAATAAGTAGTAGTAGCAAAGATTCAATTCTTCTCGGGCATAGCTCCCAGATGTCTTGTTTTTTGCTTGTCCGAATACTAGTCCCTTTGTCTCTCACGTGAGTAATATTCTACTAGTACTCCAAGTACTAGTACCTTTGTATGTAGTATTTTAATTAGCACGATGAAGTGGCTTCGGTCTTCACGCCTGAAAAATAGTACTAGCAGCTCATGAGTTGACGCCTTGGTGTTTGAAATCAGCACAACAGTGCACCGTAGTACAAATTGACTGTCTTGATGATTTGATTATGTGGAAGCGGCGCGTGGCTGCTCAGAAGAGGCCATGACGACTTGGACTGAATACGGTGCAAGGCAGGGCAGGCGACAGCAGGGCGAAATCCACGGGCGAGCTGGCCAACGCACACAGCCTACTGAGTCTGAGGCAGAGCGCGTACGGCCTGTCGATCCTACGTGGAGCCGGCATGGGATAGCACAGGAGGCCAACGCGGTGGGGATGGCTCCAGGCGATGAGGCGGACCAATCTCGAACTTGTTGTAATTACCGCGGATCCGGACAACTTGGTTTCGTCAGGTTGCTCCTGTGTATCGAGGCAAGGGCTGCGCCGCAACGACTTGGAATCGGTTTGCAGAGGAAACAGAGCGAGGGTGACTCGCAGGTCGACAATTTGAAGCGACTCAGCACGAAGCCCTCCCGGTGATTCAGAGTAAGGCTGAAGCGGTGACGGCAGAGGTCAGCCGACTCGCGGGCGGACTCGGCCCGCAGGAACGACTGCGGCGTGAAGTAGGCGGCTCAAAGGAGGATTTTTTGGTGCATGCATCTCGTCTTGGTCCTTCCCAAAAGATAGTACTAGTAATATTTCTTGATTCCCGTGCAAGCGTTGCTGTTGTTCCATCCAGGTAATTGGTTGCCTTTGCTTGGTAACACACTGATAACATAATTCTTTTCCTGATGCACGCGCCGATTTGACAGGCAGCAGTGGAGGCACCCCACGGGTGGAGTTCAACTCTGTGCCCACCACATGTATTATCTGAGCAAACGCACACGATCTTGGCTACTTGCGAGATAGCAGTAGGCGACCTGGTGCGGCCGATAAACAGGCAGTGGAGGAAGACGACCCTCTCGGCGACTTGTGGCTTGACCGCTCTAAACTTCTCTTTGAACTCCGATCTCATTTTCTCAGATCCAAAATTGACCAACGAATTTGATTAACCTAGCCGCGGCTTGGATCCGATTTAAACTGTGGACGACAATTCTTTTGACCTTCAACTCTCGATCCTTAAAAAAAAATCCCTCCAAGAACTCAACACCACTGTGCGCAGGCCCCACGGTGGGCGCCAACTGTCGTGGAATTAACACGTCAGATGTCCGGATCAACGGACTTAGGGTTGAGGCGCGCATCTATGTGGTAGCTTGAAGGGGTTGAGTGGAATCGAGAGACGCGATGCAAAACACGGATTTAGACAGCTTCGGGCCCCGGGAAACATCATCCGGTAATAACCCTACGTGCTGTTTGAGGCTAGATCTCATTATGACGGTGTCGCCGATAAACCGGCTCTTGGTGTCTAACCCTAGAAACTTGTCTGCTTGTAGTTTTTCTAAAAGCTTGTCCTCTTTGGGGAGCTCTGCCCCTCCTTATATATGTTGAAGGGGAGGCTTTACATGACTAATCCTAGTAGGACTAGGATTGATCTATTACAAGGAGTCCTAGTCTTGCTTCCTTTATGGAGAATATTCCTTGCGCTTTATTATTAAACCGGCCCATAATTAATATGAACCGGCCTTCTGGGCCTTGAGCCTTGTCATCCATGATCCGCCTGCCGGTTTACTAGTAACTTGCCAAATGTAAACCGTCTTAAGTAAAATGTCCAGTCCGGCCGGGTTATAATTCCGGCCGGTTCATACCGCGGGGTAATATCCCCGACAGTGACCCAGGGTCACTTCGGACAAATCAGGTCGGGTTGCCCAGTGGCTATAAATAGCCCACCCCTTACAGCATAGATTGGTGGCTGCTCAGAGTTATTGCACGGCTTTTGTCGTTTGAGAGCAACCCCTCCGAAGCATTTGAGAGAGAAATCCTTGCGAGGACAAAGCCCAAACACCCAGAGCCAAAGAGTGTTAGGCATCACTCAAGTATTTCTGTCTGTGTGACCTGAAGACTTATTACACTTGAGGACTGTGTTTCCTCCAGCCGGTTAGGCGTCGCGTTCTGAGCATCCAAGAGTAATTGTGGATCGCCGGTGAACGAAGTCTGTGAAGGTTTGGAAGTCTACCTTGAAGACTTACCAGAGTGATTGGGCGAGGACTAGGTGTCCTTTGCTCAAGGGGAACAAGGTGAAGACGCGGTCTTCTAAGTTAAATCTCAGCCTCCCTAACCAGACGTACAGTTGTCACAGCAACTGGAAGCGGTCTAACAAATCACTGTATTCCCCGAGCTACTGGTTCTATCCTTTCCTTCCCTTTACTTACCGATCTATGTTGTGAAGTCATTGCATGCCTGTCTTATCTGATTGTCTTCACTGAGTATCTACTTGTTGTGATTGGCTTCATTCCTTCTTCCATTATGATCCCTACTGCCTAGCTGCTATTAGTCTTCGTGCTTTCACTTAATTGAATACATGACTATAGCTTATCTAGTGTAGTCCACTTTCCGCTGCATAAAAATAGGATTGAGTTTATCGTTTGTCTTCGAAACTACCATGTTTTGAAGCATTTCATAAAAATCGCCTATTCACGCCCCCTCTAGTCGATATACTGCACTTTCAACAGCAAGCGCCGCGGCAAGACCCTTGCCGGGGCCCCGGCAAGGCCCTTGCCGAGGACATCCGCAGGGCCTTCATCAGGCCCGCGCCAACGAAGCTTCCACCGCCCCATGCATCTGTCGACCCAACTAGCTGGACATGCACCTGCGTGGCAACATGCAGATCTTCATGAAGACCCACCATTGCGCCGCCTCAGCTGCCTGCCTGCCTACATGGCATCTCAGGCACCGCTGGCCAGGGCGCGTGTCGACACAGAAAGGAGCGGCGACGGACAAGACGGATGTCTCCCCCCGTCCCCGATAAAGCAAGGACACCTAAGCAAGACGCATTAAATGCGCCTTGTCATGTAATGCGAGGGATAGCCTCGCATCACTGTACCCTTTCCACCTCCTGTGTGCCATTGTGGGAACCCCTTTTCCCTATAAAAGGAGGCCCGAGGCGACCAGGAGGAGGATTCGGCTTTTTTGGAGCTCCTCACGCCCCATAGCTAGCTGAAGAACACAAACATATAATCCACCAAAGCAGGAGTAGGGTTTTACGCATCCTTGCGGCCTGAACCTGGGTAAACGAACCGTGTGTGCTATCTGTTGGATCCGCTCTTCTCTCAACCCCGCGCCCCGCAACCGTAGTAGGGATTCTTGTGATCCCATAGGTGTCGATCTAATACCCCGACATCTTTGGCGCGCCAGGTAGGGGGTGCAATTGTGAGAATCGGCTTTAGCAGTTAGTTCGACGCTTCTTCATCATCATGGCGCCCAAGAGGAAGACGACGGTGGCGGTTGGCCAGTCGGAAGCCGGACAGCCCGTCCCGACACGGGCGAGCAGCGGACCGGCCGCGGAAAGGACCCGGGGCGCTGCTTGCGAACACCAACGCCGTCCCAGCAGCCGTAGTTTGGGAGGTGGCGATGTTTGTGCGCTTGGTAACGGGCCACACACCGCCAGATCCAAAGACGGAGCCAGGCCCTACGCGAGTGGCGCGGGGCCTTGCAAGATCGCTGCCGCATCACCCGAAGGCGACGCAAGGGCCTCCAGGACTCCCACGCCGGCGCCAACAGCGCGCTCCTCTCAAGCAGCGCGCGACGAATGGCGTCGTCATGCTGAAGATCCCGGGCGTCGCAGCGGGAAGAGCCCCGAGCGCCACTCTCGGGACGTAGAAGACCTGCCCGCCCGCCGAAGCACTGGTGGAAACGGCATGCGACCGCGGGATCGTGATGGAGCTCCTCCTGACATGGTCAGGGGTCGAAGCACATTGCGGTCCGTGTAGGTCTCGCTACCGCTAACCCCAGACGAAGCCCTGGCGAGCGCGCAATTTCTCCTCGACTTTCCTCCCGTTACGGGGAAACTCGACGAATGGAGAGCCACCATCCGAAGCCTTATCGCAGTCGCCAACAAGGATGAACCAAGTCCAACGGAGCTCCCAGGTCGACGCTCCAATGGGGTCCCACGCACCGGTGGCGGGAGGACCGGCAGCCGCAGCCACTGTGCATTCGCCTCCTCCTCGCCCTGTACCGCGTGTGTCGACTCGTCGGGACGTCGCGGGTGACGCCATCTCCATAGCGTCGTTCGACCCACGGACCCACGGCGACCAGCGTCAAGTTCTTCAGGAGCGAGCTCATGAAGATGCTCGTACCACCATCGAGCACCGGCGCGGAGCGCGCCACCAGTCAGACAGGCGAGCAAGGCCTGCTGTGGACTGCCCAGCAGCAGAGAGCCCTGGAGGTCTACCTTACGAGGTAGGCTGTCCGGCTTTTACCCATGAGCTGCGGCAGTTCCAGTGGCCCACTCACCGCACCTTCAAGCCTGACGTTGGCGAGAAGTACAACGGCAAGACCCACCCGTCGGAGTTCCTCAGCATCTACACCATCGTGATGCAAGCTGCCGGAGCCCGCGATGATAAGGTGCTTGCGAATTACTTTCCATTGGCTCTTAAACCCAATGCCATGTCGTGGTTGATGCACTTGCCGGTGGACTCTATTTCCTCCTGGTCGGATTTGTGCCATGAGTTTGTTGGCGCCTTTACTGGAGGTCACCAAGCCCATGGCCAAGCAAGTGACCTGCACGTCATTCCCCAGAAGGAAGGTGAGAGTTTGTGCAAGTACATACAGAGGTTCAACCAGGTACAGTACAATATCCCTGATGTTCACCCTGCCGCCATCATCAGTGCGTTCCATCAGAACGTGCGTAACCGCAAGATGCGTGAAAAACTGGCGATGACCAAGGTGAAAGATGTGGCGGAACTCTATGTTCTTGCTGACAGATGTGCCCGAGCTGAAGAGGGAAGGAAGTACCCCGGCGAAGACGTCGGCCTGGAAACCGACTCTTCAGATGAGGATACTACCGCCCGGGCCAAGAAAGGCCGGCACCGCAACAGGAAACGCAAAGGTAAAGCCGTGCTTGCCGTCGAGGGATCAGATGACGCCGGCTCCGCCAAGAAAACCAGGGTGGGTGACCCTGGCAAGGAAATTGCCGGGTGTGTCGCCTACCGGGCCTTGGCGGCTGCCGAGAAGCCAGGAAACTCCAGCAAGCGATACTGCAAGATTCATCACACCAACGGCCATGATCTCCAGGACTGCTGACAGGTTGAGCTCCTTGCTGAGAAGCAGAGGGCTGAATATGAGAGGCGGGATAAGGAGAAGGGCCAGGACGGTGCTGAAGGGTCCGGCAAGAGGCGTGACGGCCAAGCAGGCCGTCGCGGCAAGGATAAACAACAGGAGAGGCCCGCCTGGGGCCATGACAGAAGGCCCGAAGACGACGATCACGAAGAGGACGACGAGTCCGACGACCAAGAATTTCAGAAAGCTACGGAGGCCATGTGCGTCGATGGCGGCGCCTCGCTGCATGCTTCTCACCGCCAACTTAAACAGTGGGCGCGTGAGATTACAGCGGTAGAGCCGTCGTCCGGTGCCCAAAAGCCGCTGAAATGGTCCAGCACACCTATCATCTTTGACACTGAGGACCACCCTGATCGCACTACTGTGGTCGGGTGCTTGCCATTGTTGGTTTCACCGACAATACGCAACCTCAAGGTGACAAAGATGCTAGTCGATTGTGACGCCCCCGATTTGACCGTACACTAATCATGCACGCAAATGTGTACGACCAAGATCAAGGACTCACTGGAAGATATCACAACACAACTCTAGACACAAATAAAATAATACAAGCTTCATATTACAAGCCAGAGGGCTTGAATACATAATCTCGAAACACAAGAGTCAGCGGAAGCAACAATATCTGAGTACAAACATAAGTTAAACAAGTTTGCCTTAAGAAGGCTAGCACAAAATTAACAACGATCGAAAAGGCAAGGCCTCCTGCCTGGGACCTCCTAACTACTCCTCGAAGACGAACTCCATGTAGAAACATCCTCGGGATCATCTGGCTCCTGGACTCCACCACCTGGTTGCATCATCCGAGAAGAAAGGAAGAAAGGGGGAAAAGGGGGAGCAAAGCAACCGTGAGTACTCATCCAAAGTACTCGCAAGCAAGGATCTACACTACATATGCAATGATATCTATGTAAGGGGGGTAATATCTGTGGGCTAAACTGTAGAATGCCAGAATAGGAGGGGGATAGCTAACACAATCGAAGACTACGCTTCTGGCCACCTCCATCTTGCAGCAGTAGAAGAGAATAGATGGAAGTAACAAGTATCGTCGCCTCTCGTAGCCTCCGTCTTGCAGCAGTAGAATAGAATAGATGGTAAGTTCACCAAGTAACATCGTATAGCATAATCCTACCCGGCGATCCTCCCCTCGTCGCCCTGTGGGAAAGCGATCACCTGGTTGTATCTGGAACTTGTCTGGGTGTGTTTTATTAAGTATCCAATTCTAGTTGTCATGAGGTGAGAGTACAACTCCGGGTCGTCCTTTTACCGAGGGACACGACTATTCGAATAGATTAACTTCCCTGCAGGGGTGCACTACATAACCCAGCATGCTTGATCCCATTTGGCCGGACACACTTTCCAGGGTCATGCCCGGCCTCGGAAGATCAACACGTCGCAGCCCTACCTAAGCACAACAGAGAGGTCAGCACGCCGGTCTAAACCCTAAGCGCACGGGGGTCTGGGCCCATCGCCCAATGCACACCTGCACGTTGCGAGGGCGGCCGGTAAGCAGACCTAGCCTCTCCTAATACCAGAGTAGGTGTTCCGGTCCAATCCGGCGCGCGCCGCTAAGTCGCTGACGTCAAGAAGGCTTCGGCTGATACCACGACGTCGAGTGCCCATAACTGTTCCCACGCAGCTGGTTAGTGCGTATAGACCAAATGGCCAGACTCAGATCAAATACCAAGATCTCGTTAAACATGTTATTATGAGATAACCGCGGACAACGACTAGGGCCATGCCCACCTGTCTCCTAGGTGGTCGCAACCCGCCCTGTCGCTCCGCCACAAAGTAACCATCAGGGGGCTGTCGGGAACCCAGGCCCACCACTACCTGGGTGGAACCACCTGCCCCTTCAGCCCCCATCTCCGAATCATCATCATGTGTATGTAAAGTATGTATATAGTATATACCCGTGATCACCACCCGAGTGATCACGGCCCGATGGTATAGCATGGCAGACGGACAAGAATGAAGGGCCACTGATGGAATACTAGCATCCTATACTAAGCATTAGGATGGCAGGTACATGTATCAACAGTTGTAGCAGCAATGACAGGCTATGCAACAGAATAGGAGTAACCGAACAGTAACATGCTACACTACTCTAATGCAAGCAATAGAAAGAAGAATAGGCGATATCTGGTGATCAAAGGGGGGGGGGCTTGCCTGGCAGCTCTGCAGACGAAAGGAATCTCCGGAAGCGTAGCCGTAGTCGAACACCGAAGCATCAATGGTCTCGGGGTCTATCACAGTATCGGAGTCTACCTAAAATAAGCAACGAAGGGGGAAACAAATAAATAATAGAGCAAACAATAGCATCACAAAGCATAACATGGCAAAAGGCGGTGCTACGTGTGACCTAACGCGGTGCTCGGTGATACAGACGAAGAGTAATAACATCCGGGAAAGTATTCTCGGTGTTAGGCATTTTCGGGCAGATGAAACGGAGGGGAATATTGCATGTTCGGTATGATAGAGATGTGTGGCGGACGAACGGAACGCATATCCGGGTTCGTCTCGTCGTTCTGAGCAACTTTCATGTACAAAGTATTTTCATCCGAGTTACGGGTTAAAAGATATGATTTTCTAAAGTTTTTATTAATTTCTGGAATTTAATATTAATTAAATTAATTTTAAAAAGGATTTATGACATCAGCATGACATCATGCTGACGTCAGCATGGTTGACTGGTCAACCTGACCAGTGGGTCCCACATGTCATTGACTGATTAACTAATCAGGATTAATTAGGTTAACTATTGTTTAGGTTAAGCTAATTAGGATTAATTAAATTAATTAACCCTTTAATTAATTAAATTAATTAATATTTAATTATTTTTATTTATATTTGTATATGTATTTTTTTCTTCGTTTTTTTGGGGGGGGGGGCTGGGCCCCCGTTGTCATAGGCCCATTGGGGCCTTAGCGGTTACAGGGCAAACGGGCGCTGGTTTTCCGGCGTGGCCCGATCGGGCACACGCCTTGGTGGTGCGGGGCGGGCGCTGGCGGCCAGAGGCCAGCGCCGGGAAGGGCCGGCGGCCGCGGCAGCAGGGGCCGGCGGTCGTGGCAGAAGGGGCCGGGGCCGAGTCGCGGCGGCTGGCGCCAGCTGAGGCGAAGCGGCGCGGGGGAAGTAGCCGCAAGGCAGAAGGCGGGGCCGCGGGGAGCGGAGTCCGGCATCGCGCACGGAGGCAGCCAAAGCAACTGCGGCTGGCGGCATCGAGCGAGACGGGCCGGCATGGCGCCTGGCTTGCGGAGGCAGAGCGGTGCGCGCTGGGGCGGAGCTGCGCTTCAGCAGCGGCGGAGGCGGCCGGAGCGGTAGCAGCGGCAAGCGGCAGCAGCGGCGGGTCACAACGGCCGAACTGAACAGCGGCGGGCAAGGAGCGAGCGGGGCGTGCGTGATGTAGACGGGCGCGAGGCACGGCGCGGTCGGGGCGGTGAGTGGCGACGAGTGGCCGCAGCTGTGGCTGTGCTTGAGGAGACGAGGGCGCGCGGGCTTGCGGGCACGCGGCGGACGGCGGACGTGGTGAGCGCACGAAGGGGTCGGTGAGCAGGGGAGGAGAGAGGAGGGAGGCCGTGGCCGTGGCCTCACCGTCGTTTGCAAGGACGAGGGCGGCGAGGCTCGGTGGAGCCTTTGGGGAGGAGGATGGGGAGGCTTGTAGTCCGGCGACGGCGTCGAGGAGGATGACGGCGTGCAGCTCCGTGAGGTGGTGGTGCTCTGGTGACCGAGGCGGCGAGGAGCGCCGGGGCGATGGGGATGAGGCGAGGTCGGGCTCTGCAGCCCCGATCCAGATGGGATCGGGAGAAAAAGGGGGAGTGGGGTTCTAGGTCACCGGGGGTTGTGGAGGGCCATATAGGGCAGTGCGACTAGGCCGGCCAGCTGGTCATCCAGCCCAGTGGAGGGGGGGTTTGTTTCCCTTTCTTTGTTTTTCTTTGTTCTTTTTCCTTTTCTTGTTGTTTATTAGTTTTCAAATTTACTTTTCATTCTAAAAATATGAATATAATATCTAAATTAGTATAACTACTTATACTACTGCCAGGGATAATTTGGCACTAAATAAACCCGTTGCTTATTTTATAAATTATAAAAAGTATTTAATAAATTGTCATAGTTGTTGTTTGATTTACTTTAGAGCATTTAAACATGTTATAAAAATGTGATTTCTCCACCATAATTATCTATGATTTGTTTGCTACAATTTGAACATTTAGATTTGACAACTGCAAATTTTATTATTTGACTTTAATTCAAATTAGAATTTTGATCGGCTCTGATCTAACACGAGATTAGCAATAGTAATCATGGTGACGTGGCATCATTACTAGAGGGTTACTGTAGCTTGACTACCCGGGCGTCACAATTCTCCTCCACTACAAGAAATCTCGTCTCGAGATTCAAGCGGTGGAGTAAGGGGGAAAAGTTCTGGTAGCGAAAAGCTAACGAGTCTTCTCGGTCTTGGTTGCCCTTTCTAAGAGGTTGATCCATTTCGTTGATGTCTTCATTCCTCTGCTTTAGTCATCGTGATCAAGTCGTCATCCTTTCTCCAGGGTCTTCATCGTCCTACGGACGCGATATGGGGGGGGGGGACTTTGGAAGAACGCATCTCCATAAGGTTGGGCATCTGACGGTGAACTCAATGGAAAATACACGAGGTATCCCACGAGTCGTATTTCAGTGAATTTGTTGAGTGCAATATACAATGGTACCAAAGTTTCAAATGTGTAGGTAATCATTCGATGCCTAGACAAAAGCTGGAATGGGGGCAATGCACAACGAGAATAACATGGTGTTTGATTCCAAGATGAATAATGGTATAGAATTTAGCTCATGAATCACATACGAAGCCAGGTGCAAAGGATACATTAGAATTCGGGTTATAAAGAAGAGTCAGGTTTCGATCCAGTGGTCCTGTGGGTTATGGGCCCACCATGTGGGTTGAAAATAGGAAGGGTGGTGACATCTTGCACAGCCTCGACATGGAGGCATGTGAGTGGATAGCTTGTCAGCTATGTCGGCATCAATGTCGGAACCAAGGACAGGGAACGAAGAGAACCATTTTCTCGCTCGTTGAAACGAGGCGGACCAATAGGCAAAGTTCTCATCCAGCGCCAGTACCGGGATGTTATCAACAACAGAATTCAAGGTCTTACTTATAGAGTTGTACACCAAGGTGTTTACCTAAGTAGAAAATTATTACTGCTTAGATTATATGTAGACCAACGAAAGGTTAAACAAACAAATGGAAAGGAAAATTGTGATTACACACAATTAATAGGAGTATATGCTTCCCATGGGCAAGCGGAACATGATATACAGGGTAGGAGAGCAAGGACCCAGCCATTCAGATAAAGTGGCAAGGATTAATCAATATGTTACCCATACAACGGTGTCTGGATAACTGACTAAGAAACATTTAGCATTGGGCTTCAAATGCTCTTGTTGAAAATCAGAGTACCGCATACAAGCTTCGAGATAGCATTGGCATGGTCTTGAAGCAAAGGTCGGACTTGGATACACGAAGGACTCATCAGGAACAACTTATAGAATGGGTTTTATAATTTCCTCCTGGAAGAATGGTTATCCTTGCAAAAGAAAATCATAATGATGGGTCCTCCAGCCAGGGGTGGTAGGCATGACATCATATTACCGGGTCCTCAAAGGACCAACATTATAACTACTGGAAAGTTGTCCCAACCATCATATCTGACCGAGATTCAGATCCGATTGGTGTCATGATACCTCAGACCCGGGATGTTTGAGAAGAAAAGGTGCAACACCAATCGATGAAATGACATTGCAAGATTATCGGGAAATGAACTATGGGAGCGGGTTCCCGAAACAAAAGTTCATCCTTAAACCAAAGATAGGATGAGGAGGTGGCTGATGGGCTCAGCGACAATTCATTGAGAAATCCAAACGGATGGATTTCCACAATAATGTGAATAAGAAAATGACACTTGTCAATTCAAATGATATAATGTTGTATGCTCGAGGAAAACATACAACATTAATCATTAGTTGAAAGGTGTGCCAGAAATATGACCTTAGGCGGCAAGATCAATGTTAGAGTGACAATTCAATAACCAACAGTCTAAGAACAAACTGTCGAACATTAACTCCAAAGCAATAGGGTTGCTAGAAGTATAGAACTCAAGCAGCATCGTTAGCATATTGGTATCCCGGTTAAAAACAACACGGGGACCAAGGAAGAATGGTGATGGTGAGAAGTATCATCATACCGAGAATTTCTAAGAGGTGGAGCAATCCCCACAACATTCTCGACATAAAAGACATTAATACTTCAAGGCAGAACACAACACTACCTGGAGAGCAAGTTGCAATTATAATGTGGACAAGTTCGCGATGAAAGGAAGTCAAGGGTGTTGTCGATGATATTAAAAATCATCGAGGGCAAGGAGGGTATTTCTCATCACGAACACAGTTGACATCTCATAAGTAGTCAAAGTGTTGAAGGTGATCCGACACATTTGTCGGGAGGGTTTCAAGGGGATGCAATCATACGACAACGGCAACAAGCAAGGGAATGACGAAGTGGCAAGTCATAGGATCAATATATAAGATGCAAGCTCGGAACCAAAGTTGCCTTTCAAGACAAGCAACATGATGTTGAAAGCCCGACGTAAGTCGTGCTCTCACACTGAAGAATTCGTGCACCAGAGAAGGACGAGGTAGCACAGTCAAAGATAGCGAGACCAGGATGCAGCCAATAGTATAGGAATGACCAGATTGAGTTCAGAATTTCCCAATAAAATACTGGGGGTACTTGATTTGTAGTGCGGAATAATTCCACTAGTCAGTGTCCTCAGTTGACAACAACCCAGAACCCGTAGAGTGATTACGACAAGGAATGACATTTCTTCGACAAAGTTAGTAAGATGTGTTGCAATGGCAAGACATCTTCGAGATACCAGGGGGTAATACTCGAAGGTAGAACATGATAGAAGTAGAACCGGGTCATTGACCTATGACGGTAGATACTTCAACCTTGCCAAATAGACGAGGCACGGGAATGAATTCCCATTAGATATATCAGATCAGGACAGCATGGTCGGAACCATAACTATAAGGAATCAATTCAAGAATACCGAAAAAATTATACAGCTGGATAATCATTTTGCAAGAAGCTTCTGAGACGGTCTACATTATTTTCATGGGCATGAACGCAAGTTCCAGGTCGACTCCCACTTCTTTAATGCATATTATTTCATTCACCTCTCGCTTTGATAAAACTGTAGTGTTGGAATTTCATTTGGTGGGACACCGAAAGAGTATGACTTGTGAAAACTTTCGCAATCTCACGACTTAGGGGAAGGCATAGTTTCAACCCATCGGGCATCTTAGTAACATATACCACAAGTTTCAAACGTCAATACTCAAGCTCGAAAGCCGAGTATAGTTGGCCAAGCAGAGGATACAATTTACCAAAGGCATTATGTATCAGGGGGAGAACTCACAATGTGATTGAATATGAAGGACATTGTCGGATAACAATCCAACAATGGATCAGGCGATCCACAACGGAGCTGATGTGAGTATCCGTACTCACTCAAAGGAAGAAGGAATGCGAAGGCATCAGATTCAAGAATCACCTGATTAGTTTGATGCCTAAATAGAAAGAAATTGTGGTTTCCAAAACGAAGGATCAGAAGCAGACGCTCTGATCAAGGATGGACAAGTTGAAAACACTTAGTTGGACAATCAACAAAGGTTTGAATTGCCGAGAACCAACTCATGTCCGGAATGACGTCTGGGCCGGAGGGTTAATTTTAAAAAGGATAACCCGATGACTGCGTGCATACGCACATATTGAATCAATAGGCTCAAAATGGCTAAGACAAGGGATGTTAACGAAGACTACTAGTCATATGGAGTTAACCATAATGCAAGCAGGCAAGAATTTCAAGCGTAATAGGCTGCAGAAATTTTTCGAAATATCGAAAAGTATTCCGAAGAATTTTGTTAGACACATGAACAATTGAGAAGAACGGATCCTCAATAATTGTGAGGACATAACCGTAAGGGTTTTCATGCGAAATAAAACTGCAAGACAGTAAACTCAAAGGATCCTCGAAACAATGGAGAATATTTTGAGGCATCATGTAACAACCAGAGCGACGACGAATGGTCATGAGAATGACAAGTGCATGCGGATATCCATAGGGATATATCGGTGGCAGTGAATTGCAAAGGCGATGAGCACAAGGGTCTCGGGTTAACAGCGGAGAGTATCTTCAGGGTCTTCTGGTGCAACGGACGATCATCGATCATAAGGTGCTCTCCGGGTGAAAGTGATAACGAGATCCTAATGTTAGATGTAGCAAAATTCATGTATCCCGAATAGAAGAGAGATAAGAGTCCCAGAGTATAGATGAGGAGTAAAAGATCCTAATATCACCCAATGGTGTTGTGGGCCCGTAAGCCACACAACAAGTTAGTAAATTTGTTTTTCAAAGACTAGACTCAACTTCGGCCAAGGAGTTGGAAAGGGGGATTCCTACAGGCAGTCGGCTCTGATACCAACTTGTGACGCCCCCGATTTGACCGTACACTAATCATGCACGCAAATGTGTACGACCAAGATCAAGGACTCACTGGAAGATATCACAACACAACTCTAGACACAAATAAAATAATACAAGCTTCATATTACAAGCCAGGGGCCTCGAGGGCTCGAATACATAAGCTCGAAACACAAGAGTCAGCGGAAACAACAATATCTGAGTACAGACATAAGTTAAACAAGTTTGCCTTGAGAAGGCTAGCACAAAATTAACAACGATCGAAAAGGCAAGGCCTCCTGCCTGGGACCTCCTAACTACTCCTCGAAGCCGAACTCCATGTAGAAACATCCTCGGGATCATCTGGCTCCTGGACTCCACCACCTGGTTGCATCATCCGAGAAGGAAGGAAGAAAGGGGGAAAAGGGGGAGTAAAGCAACCGTGAGTACTCATCCAAAGTACTCGCAAGCAAGGATCTACACTACATATGCAATGATATCTGTGTAAGGGGGGTAATATATGTGGGCTAAACTGCAGAATGCCAGAATAAGAGGAGGATAGCTAACCCAATCGAAGACTACGCTTCTGGCCACCTCCATCTTGCAGCAGTAGAAGAGAATAGATGGAAGTAACAAGTATCCTCGTCTCTTGTAGCCTCCGTCCTGCAGCAGTAGAATAGAATAGATGGTAAGTTCACCAAGTAACATCGTATAGCATAATCCTACCCGGCGATCCTCCCCTCGTCGCCCTGTGGGAAAGCAATCACCGGGTTGTATCTGGAACTTGTCTGGGTGTGTTTTATTAAGTATCCAATTCTAGTTGTCATGAGGTCAGAGTACAACTCCGGGTCGTCCTTTTACCGAGGGACACGGCTTTTCGAATAGATTAACTTCCCCGCAGGGGTGCACCACATAACCCAGCACGCTTGATCCCATTTGGCCGGACACACTTTCCAGGGTCATGCCCGGCGTCGGAAGATCAACACGTCGTAGCCCTACCTAAGCACAACAGAGAGGTCAGCACGCCGGTCTAAACCCTAAGCGCACGGGGGTCTGGGCCCATCGCCCAATGCACACCTGCACGTTGCGAGGGCGGCCGGTAAGTAGACCTAGCCTCTCCTAATACCAGAATAGGCATTCCGGTCCAATCCGGCACGCGCCGCTAAGTCGCTGACGTCAAGAAGGCTTCGGCTGATACCACGACGTCGAGTGCCCATAACTGTTCCCACGCAGCTGGTTAGTGCGTATAGACCAAATGGCCAGACTCAGATCAAATACCAAGATCCCGTTAAACGTGTTATTATGAGATAACCGCGGACAACGACCAGGGCCAGGCCCACCTGTCTCCTAGGTGGTCGCAACCCGCCCTGTCGCTCCGCCACAAAGTAACCATCAGGGGGCTGTCGGGAACCCAGGCCCACCACTACCTGGGTGGAACCACCTGCCCCTTCAGCCCCCATCTCCGAATCATCATCATGTGTATGTAAAGTATGTATATAGTATATACCCGTGATCACCACCCAAGTGATCACGGCCCGATGGTATAGCATGGCAGACGGACAAGAATGAAGGGCCACTGATGGAATACTAGCATCCTATACTAAGCATTAGGATGGCAAGTACATGTATCAACAGTTGTAGCAGCAATGACAGGCTATGCAACAGAATAGGAGTAACCAAACAGTAACATGCTACACTACTCTAATGCAAGTAGTAGAAAGAAGAATAGGCGATATCTGGTGATCAAAGGGGGGGGCTTGCCTGGCAGCTCTGCAGACGAAAGGAATCTTCGGAAGCGTAGCCGTAGTCGAACACCGAAGCATCAATGGTCTCGGGGTCTATCACAGTATCGGAGTCTACCGAAAATAAGCAACGAAGGGGGAAACAAATAAATAACAAAGCAAACAATAGCATCACAAAGCATAACATGGCAAAAGGCGGTGCTACGTGTGACCTAACGCGGTGCTCGGTGATACAGACGAAGAGTAATAACATCCGGGAAAGTATTCCCGGTGTTAGGCATTTTCGGGCAGATGAAACGGAGGGGAATGTTGCATGTTCGTTATGATAGAGATGTGTGGCGGACGAACGGACCGCGCATCCGGGTTCGTCTCGTCGTTTTGAGCAACTTTCATGTACAAAGTATTTTCATCCGAGTTACGGGTTAAAAGATATGATTTTCTAAAGTTTTTATTAATTTCTGGAATTTAATATTAATTAAATTAATTTTAAAAAGGATTTATGACATCAGCATGACATCATGATGACGTCAGCATGGTTGACTGGTCAACCTGACCAGTGGGTCCCACATGTCATTGACTGATTAACTAATCAGGATTAATTAGGTTAACCACTGTTTAGGTTAAGCTAATTAGGATTAATTAAATTAATTAACCCTTTAATTAATTAAATTATTTAATATTTAATTATTTTTATTTATATTTGTATATGTATTTTTTTCTTCCTTTTTTTTGGGGGGGGGGCTGGGCCCCCTTTGTCATAGGCCCATTGGGGCCTTAGCGGTTACAGGGCAAACGGGCGCTGGTTTTCGGGCGTGGCCTGATCGGGCACACGCCTTGGTGGTGCGGGGCGGGCGCTGGCGGCCAGAGGCCAGCGCCGGGAAGGGCCGGCGGCAGCGGCAGCAGGGGCCGGCGGCCACGGCAGCAGGGGCCGGCGGTCGTGGCAGAAGGGGCCGGGGCCGAGTCGCGGCGGCTGGCGCCAGCTGAGGCGAAGCGGCGCGGGGGAAGCAGCCGCAAGGCAGAAGGCGGGGCCGCGGGGAGCGGAGTCCGGCGTCGCGCGCGGAGGCAGTCGAAGCAACTGCGGCTGGCGGCATCGAGCGAGACGGGCCGGCGTGGCGCCTGGCTTGCGGAGGCAGAGCGGTGCGCGCTGGGGCGGAGCTGTGCTTCAGCAGCGGCGGAGCCGGCCAGAGCGGTAGCAGCGGCAAGCGGCAACAGCGGCGGGTCGCAACGGCCGAACTGAACAGCGGCGGGCAAGGAGCGAGCGGGGCGTGCGCAATGTAGACGAGCGTGAGGCACGGCGCGGTCGGGGCGGTGAGTGGCGACGAGTGGCCGCAGCTGTGGCTGCGCTTGAGGAGACGAGGGCGCGCGGGCTTGCAGGCACGCGGCGGACGGCGGACGTGGTGAGCGCACGAAGGGGCCGGTGAGCAGGGGAGGAGAGGGGAGGGAGGCCGTGGCCGTGGCCTCACCGTCGTTTGCAGGGACGAGGGCGGCGAGGCTCGGTGGAGCCTTTGGGGAGGAGGATGGGGAGGCTTGTAGTCCGGCGACGGCGTCGAGGAATATGACGGCGTGCAGCTCCGTGAGGTGGTGGTGCTCTGGTGACCGAGGCGGCGAGGAGCGCCGGGGCGATGGGGATGAGGCGAGGTCGGGCTCTGCAGCCCCGATCCAGATGGGATCGGGAGAAAAAGGGGGGAGTGGGGTTCAAGGTCACCGGGGGTTGTGGAGGGCCATATAGGCCAGTGCGACTGGGCCGGCCAGCTGGTCATCCAGCCCAGTGGAGGGGGGGGGGGTTGTTTCCTTTTCTTTGTTTATCTTTGTTCTTTTTCCTTTTCTTATTGTTTATTAGTTTTCTAATTTACTTTTCATTCTAAAAATATGAAAATAGTATCTAAATTAGTATAACTAATTATACTACTGCCACGGATAATTTGGCACTAAATAAACCCGTTGCTTATTTTATAAATTATAAAAAGTATTTAATAAATTGTCATAGCTGTTTTTTGATTTACTTTAGAGCATTTAAACATGTTATAAAAATGTGATTTCTCCACCATAATTATCTATGATTTGTTTGCTACAATTTGAACATTTAGATTTGACAACTGCAAATTTTATTATTTGACTTTAATTCAAATTAGAATTTTGATCGGCTCTGATCTAACACTCGATTAGCAACAGTAATCATGGTGACGTGGCATCATTACTAGAGGGTTACTGTAGCTTGACTACCCGGGCGTCACATCGATGGCGGGGCCGGTCTGAACCTACTCTCGCCCACCGTGATCGAGAAGCTGTAGATTCCTGACGGAGACCTCGAAGACACGGGCACGTTTCAGGGGCTCAACCCGGGGAGAAGTCAACCAAAGGGAAAGTTCACGCTGCCCTTGACTTTTGGAAGTGATCTGAACTAAAGGACAGAGAGGATCGTGTTCGATGTTGCCAAGATCCCCTTGCCTTACAATGGGATCCTTGGCCGCCCAGCGTTGGCCAAGTTCATGGCAGCGTCACACTACGCCTACAACACCCTGAAGATGCCAGGGCATGTGACGATCATCACCATCCCCTCCGATAAGAAAGATGTGCTGACTTGCGCTGACCAACTATACCAGCAGGCAGTTGCAGCAGCTGCCGCCACGAGGGCACTTGCTCCTGCCACTGGAGCCCCGGGAGGGAAGAAGAAGAAGAAGACCGGTGAGACCTCGGACACCCACTCCGGCAAGCGCACCTCTTCGGAGTGTAGTGCTCCCATCGAGGATGTGCCCGAGAGCTCCGTCGGGAAGAAGAAGAAGAAGACCGGTGAGACCTCGGACACTCACTCCGGCAAGCGCACCTCTTGGGATTGTAGTGCTCCCGTCGAGGACGTGCCCGAGAGCTCCGCCGGGAAGAAGAAGAAGAAGATCGGTGAGACCTCGGACACCCACTCCGGCAAGCGCACCTCTTCGGAGTGTCGTGCTCCCGTCGAGGACGTGCCAGAGAGCTCCACCGGCAGGAACAAAAAGTCCAGGGCCACACCGCCGGGAACCAAGAAGGTTTCTATCAAGGAGGACGGCACGGGAGGGCCTTTCACCATAAGCTCCACCCTTGACGACAAATAGGAAGACGCGCTCGTCACCTTCCTGCGGGCAAATGTTGATGTGTTTGCATGGCAAGCATCCGACATCCCCGGCGTTCCCAGGGAGGTGATTGAGCACCACCTTGTTGTCTGTCCTCATGCGCGGCCCGTCAAGCAGAAGGTTAGGAAGCAAGCTTTGGAACGACAAGAGTTCATCACAGAGGAGATCCGGAAACTGGAAGCAGCGGGTTTGGTAAGAGGAGTGCTCCATCCAACGTGGTTGGCCAATCCAGTGGTAGTGCACAAGGCAAATGGGAAGTGGAGGTTGTGTATTGATTACACAGATATCAATAAGGCTTGTCCTAAAGACCCCTTCCCGTTGCCGCGCATCGACCAGATTGTTCACTCCACGGCTGGGTGTGACCTGCTGTCATTCCTTGATGCCTATTCCGGCTACCATCAGATCTTCATGACAAGAGAAGACGAAGAGAAGACATCATTCATCACCCCATGTGGTACGTATTGTTTTATACGAATGCCTTTCGGGTTGAAGAGTGTTGGCTCGACGTTTGCAAGGGCAGTCCAGATTGGTTTTGAACCCCAGCTCCATGGAAATATGGAGGCTTATATGGATGATATAGTGGTCAAAACCAAGAACAGGGCAACCCTTATACCGGATTTACAAGAAACATTTGTAAACCTACGCAAGATCAACCTCAAGCTGAACCATGAGAAGTGCGTCTTCGGCGTCCCGTCCGGCAAGCTTCTCGGGTTCTTTGTGTCACAACGTGAGATAGAGGCCAATCCGGACAAGATCAAAGCTATAGAACAGATTAAAGCACCCAAACGGGTCAAGGATGTGCGTCGGCTTGCTGGCTGCGTTGCCGCCATGAGCAGATTCATTTCCAAGTATGCCGAGTGCGCCCTCCCCTTTTTCAAGGTTTTGAAAAAGGCGGGCCCAATGGAGTGGACGCCAGAAGCCGAAGTAGCATTGCAAGATTTTAAGAGGTATCTTTCCTCCACGCCAGTACTAGTTGCGCCTAGGCCACAAGAACCGTTGCTGCTATACTTGGCGGCAACAAACCAGGTGGTCAGCGCCGCACTAGTGGCGCAGAGAGAAATTGATGATGAGGTGATAGCAGCAACAGAGCCTGATGCCATTGGTGCAGAGACGACACAGCCGGTTGGAGTGCCGCCAAGGAAGAAAATGATGCAGCACCCGGTCTACTTTGTTAGCTCCCTCTTGCAGGGGGCTAGGTCAAGGTACTCCGGTGTGCAGAAATTGCTCTTCGGCCTTCTTATGGCCTCGAGGAAGTTGCGTCACTACTTCCAGGCGCACGAGATCACTGTCGTCACTCGCCTCCCTCTGCAATGGATATTGCACAATCTGGATGCAACGGGAAGAATTGTAGAGTGGGCACTGGAGCTGTCCAGCTTTGGCCCCAAGTTTGAAAGTACCTCAACGATTCAAAGCCGAGTCCTGGCGGAGTTCGCTGAAGAATGGACCGCGACGCCTGATGAAGAGGTCTAGGAAACTGCTCTCCCCGGCAAAGAGGTGAGTTGCGACTGGATCATGTACTTTGATGGAGCTTTCTCCTTACAGGGCGCCGGGGCTGGCGTACTGCTGGTCGCGCCCACTGGACAGCACCTCAAGTACGTGGTCCAGATGCACTTCCCCAGGGAGGTGTCAACGAACAACACTGCTGAGTATGAGGGGCTGCTTGCTGGTCTTAGGATCGCAGCAGACCTCGGAATCAAGAAACTCATTGTCAGGGGCGACTCGCAGCTTGTCGTCAAACAAGTCAACAAAGATTATCAGAGCCCGTTGATGAAGGCCTACGTCAATGAAGTGAGAAAGTTGGAAGAACGCTTTGATGGTATACAGGCGGAGCACATTCCCCAAGCGGAGAACGACATCGCCGATTACCTGTCAAAGCGCGTTGCCGTCAAGTTACCTGTGGAACCAGGTACCTTTGTGCTTCAGCTTTCTCAGCCATCCGTTGATCCATCGACAGAGCAAAACAAGAGGAGGAAATCAAGGCCTGGCAAGTACTTTCCCGTCGAGCTCCCTGGAGCCGCCGGCAAGGATGTTGCCGAGGACACTAAGCCCGCCACGGGACGGCTAGCTCCGGCGGAGCGTCAAGCTCCTGCCGTCGACACAGCCGCTCCTACAGCGGAGGAAATGCCTTTAGTCCTCGCCGTCGAGCCCCAGCCTCCAGCGTGGGCACAGCATACCATCTGATTCCTCCAAACTGGGGAACTTCCTGAGGAGCAGGAAGAAGCGGAAAAAGTAGCCCGTCGGTCTGCTATGACCAGTTTGTCGATGACGTCCTGTACAAAAAGAGACCGAACGGCGTCAAATTGAAGTGTATCCCTCGAGAGGAAGGACTGGGGCTGTTAGCAGAGATACATGGAGGCAGATGTGGATCCCACATAGGGTCAAGAGCCCTTGCCGGCAAGGCGTTTCGGCAAGGCTTCTTCTGGCCCATTGCCCTCCAGGATGCGACGACACTGGTCACCAGGTGTGAAGCATGTCAGTTCCATTTAAAGAAACTTCATCAACCAGCTCAAGCCCTTCAAACCATTCCTCTCTCCTGGCCCTTCTCGGTCTGGGCGCTCGACATACTGGGCCCTTTCCCCCGCGCTGTCGGGGGCTTTGAGTACTTGTACGTCGCAATCGACAAGTTCACAAAGTGGCCAGAGGTGGAGGCAGTGAGGAAGGCCACCGCTCAGTCAGCCATCAAGTTCTTCAAGGGACTAGTGTGCCGTTTTGGTGTACCCAACAGGGTTATCACCGACAACGGCACACAGTTCAGAAGCCACACCTTCATGCAATATAGCCAAGACCTCGGCAGCAAAGTCTGTTTCACTTCCGTTGCTCACCCAAGAAGCAATTGTCAAGCTGAGAGAGCAAACGCTGAAGTACTGTGAGGCTTAAGGACAAAGACCTTTGACAGGCTGCACAAGAGCGGAAGGCGCTGGATTGATGAATTGCCGACGGTTCTTTGGTCGATCAGAACGACGCCAAATCGAGCCACCGGCCAGACACCCTTTGCCCTGGTATACGGGGCAGAAGCAGTTCTCCCCACTGAACTCATATACGGGTCACCTCGAGTGCTCGCTTATGATGAGATTGAGCAAGAGCAACTGCGGCAAGAGGACGCAACGCTCCTTGAGGAAGATCGTCTTCGGGTGGCTATGAGGGCAGCACGCTACCAGCAAGCCTTGCGCCGCTACCATAGCCGCAAGGTCCATGCCCGAAGCTTTGAGGAAGGCGACCTTGTTCTTCGGCGCGTTCAATCGGCCAAGAATACAAACAAGTTGACACCGAAGTGGGAAGGCCCTTATCGGGTAATACGAGTCACCAGGCCTGGCGCAGTCCGCGTGGAGACCGAAAATGCCATTCCGGTGAGCAATTCCTGGAATATTGAGCATCTTCGCAAGTTTTAACCATAATGCCCAGCTTGCCGGGCCCCCCGGCAAGCCACCTTTTGTACAAGCCTTGCCGGCAAGGCATGTAACCCTTTGTACAAAGCCAGGCGCACACCCTGAGCATAAATAAATGAAGCGCTGGCGCCCTAAGTCATAACATGCATGCTGAGTCGAGTCTCGTCCTTGGTTAGGGTTGATAGTGCTTAGCGGCGGCTAACCCCTAACTTAGAGGTCGAGTTTGCATCTCTTTGTCTTTCTTTTATCTCCTTTGGTTCACAGGACGCACAGATATCCTTGCCGAAACCACTTGGGGAGAAGAAAAAGGAACAGACTAGCATCTAGGCCCCGGCAAGCCAGTGTTGCCAGGGGCTACAAGAGCAAAGATTCACCCACGGTAAACCAGGGTTGCCGGGGGTTGCAGCTTCAGATAAGTTCTTCATCCCTTATCATGCATTCCATCATGGACTGAGGTATGTGAAACCTCGTTCTCTTCCTTAAACTACTGTGCTCCCATAACTCTGGGCCCTAGGGCTCGTTCCTGGGACCAAGTTTGGTCGTAGTCGTGGCAGCGAAAGGATGAAACAAGGGGCCTAAACCCACTTCATCCCTGCCTCCTCCAAAGGCGTGAGAAAGGTCGAGTGAAGTAGGGAGACGACAAGGCCTGTTGCCGGGCGAGAAAATGTTTATCTTAGAGATATCAAGGATTTATTCCTTGTCGTGGGTTTCACCCACAAACAAATGACCCGGCAAACATCCCTTTTTCATTGAAAACATTCTACTCAAGTATAGTCCATAGGGAAAACATGAACAAGGGGATTACAAGTTTTAAAATTAGCAGATGCCCGAAGGCTTACAAACTAAAAAGAGATAAGATGCCCGTAATGCCTTTCTTGTCCCTCTCCTCAGAAGGCAGTTCGAGGAGGAGAGAAGGGCAAAAGGAGCGCCTAGGCGAGCTACGGGTGGCAGAAGACACCAAGAAAACATCTTGGTGGCCGCCCAAAGGCTGGACGGTGATGACGGCGCCGGAAGCAGAGCTCGAAGACGAGGCGGCAGGACGTCAGTACGCGTCGAAGGCGTCGGTGCCCGCGTACTCCGACATGACGACCTTGCCGCCCGCCCTCTTCCTCTTCCTCTTCCGCAGCCTCCCTACGCCAGCCGCCAAGGGGACGGCCCCGAGAAGTTCAAGGAGCCGGCGGCACTAATGATGGGGTCGCCGGTGCCACCAGGAGCGGCGCCCGACACCTAGTCGGACCCGTCATCCTGCCGCCTACCACCCTCGTCGTCGCTGCTGCTGTCCTCCTCGTCACCCTCGCTCGAGGAGGAGTCTTCGTCATCAGAAGAGCTCTCGACGCAGCACCTTCCGCGAGTCCCGAAGTGCCCGAAGACCTTGATGGAAAGAAGACCACCCTCCATCAACTTAAAATGGAGAGTGAGCCCATCCTTCAAGTTGTGGATACAAGCAAACGTCTTCCATCCCTGACGAAGATACATCACATAAGGAGTGGGGAAGTCGACGCGGACCCGTGTGCCACTAATCCCGCAGCCCCTCATGTGCAGCCGCAACGACTCGGGCGGATCCAGCTCCATCTCCCGCGCAAATGGAGTCGGGAGACGAAGACGACGGCGCGGCGGCCGACGCAACCTCACGAAGAACTCACAAGGGTAATCCCCAACATGACCCTCCACTGGAGGAGGGGCTACAGGCGGGGGCGAGGCCGGCGGGCCACCCCGTCCTCCTCTTCCCCGAGTGCCCCGGCCTCGCCCACGACCTCGCCCCCTTCCCCTTCCCCTCGGGGCCGGCTCTGCCACCGCAGGTGCAGGAGAAGCAGGGACGCGTTGTCGAGCGGCGACCCTCGCCGCCACCGTTGAAGGGCCGGGATTTCCTCTCTCCATGGCGAATGGAAGAGAGCAGCAGTAGCTGGAGGAAGAAGGAGAGGGAAGAGTGCGGGATGTCGTCCCTCCGCTCCCGCTCTTTATAAAGGGGCGGGGCTGGGGCTCGACCGCCCCGCTCGGCCAATCAAGACACAGAAGGCATAGGGAGCCAGGACCGACCCGCCGCCCCAACCAGCGACGGCCCGGTTTCCCGCCTCCACCGTTTGCCAACCCGAGCGCATGGGAGGCACATGGCAGACGTGCAGAACCGAGGGGATGGGTGAGGCGATTTCTCCCCACCCCGTGATCACGGGGAGTGGGCACCTTGAGGACCGCGCCTCGGCCCCATTCAGTAAATGGGCCGTGCCCCCACGCCTCCCCCCATTATGGGGAAGGCGCAAGGCCGCCTCTTTACTACGACATGACGCATGCCTGCGGAAACCGCCCCACGCATGCCGCCCACGTCACGCATGCCCCTCCATCCCACGCCGCGCCCGCGGATCGTGGGAGGCGCAGTGCGCGGAAAATCTTACCACAGTAAAAACCGTCCCGCCTGCCCGCGCACCGTTCTGGGCCTAGCCCAACAACGCGTCGCGCTTATGTGTGGCCCAGACCCGAGGGCTCCTGTCGGTGTACAAAAAGAGGGGTACAATTTTTGTACCCCTATGACTGTGCACGGGCAGTCTGACCACGAGCACCACCACAGCAAGCACGGCAAGAGAGGTGAGCCAGGGTAAGACTAAAGCTTGATGGAACTGAAGCCCAAAGCCAAGACCACAAAGAGAAAGGGGACGAAGCGGGTTCCCCTGGCAAGATCCTTGCCGGGAGCCAGTTTTAGCAGCCCCGGCAACCAGCTTTAGCAGCCCCGGCAAGATACTTGCCGGGGCCGGCTTTAGCAGCCCCGGCAAGACCCTTGCCGCGGCAACTCGCTCCACGCCTACGGAGCGGATCACCCTTGAGTCCTCTGCCCCCATGGAGCAAGGATTCGGGAGACATCCCCGTAGTGGCATGCAGATCTTTGTGTAGACATTCAAGATCAGACACACACTAAGAAGACGACGACCCTTGGCGGGATCCCAGCCAAGGAAGACCACAAGACCTCCGGCAAGCACCTTGCCGGAGATGATAGCAGGCGCCGCGGCAAGACACTTGCCGAGGACATCCGCAGGGCCACCATCAGGCCCGCGCCAACTAAGCTTCCACCGCCCCATGCAGCTACCGACCCAACCAGCTGGGCAGGCACCTGCATGGCAATATGCAGATCTTCGTGAAGACCCACCATTGCGCCACCTCAGCTGCCTGCCTGCCTACATGGCATCTCAGGCACCGCTGGCCAGGGCGCGTGTCGACACAAGAAGGAGCGGCGACGGACAAGACGGATGTCTCCCCCCATCCCCGATAAAGCAAGGACACCTAAGCAAGACGCATTAAATGCGCCTTGTTATGTAATGCGAGGGATAACCTCACATCACTGTACCCTTTCCACCTCCTGTGTGCCACTGTGGCAACCCCTTTTCCCTATAAAAGGAGGCTCGAGGCGACCAGGAGGAGGATTCGGCTTTTTGGAGATCCTCACGCCCCGTAGCTAGCTGAAGAACACAAACATATAATCCACCAAAGCAGGAGTAGGGTTTTACGCATCCTTGCGGCCCGAACCTGGGTAAACGAACCGTGTGTGCTATCTGTTGGATCCACTCTTCTCTCAACCCCGCGCCCCGCAACCGTAGTAGGGATTCTTGTGATCCCATAGGTGTCGATCCAATACCCCGACAAAGTGTGGTTTCATGATATGATAAATGTTTGGCTTGATATGTGTATCCCGTGCTGCCATGTTTTGTTATTGATTGTGTTATGAGATGGTGTGATCAACTTGATATGCAGATGTTGACATGTGTTGCGTGATTCGTGGAAGTGGTGAGTGTTTATAGCTGTAGGCTCGGAACTTTTCCTCGGGTGAATGCGTCATTGGCTGAGCACTCTATCGTCCCTAGAGAATGCGCCATGACTGAGCGCACTTGAGTTGTCGGGGCTTTTTCTCACATGAATGTGTCACTGGCTGAGCACTCTATCATCCCTAGAGAATGCGCCTGGACTGAGCGCACTTGAGACATCTTGGAGATCTTTATCATCCGGGTTTGTGTGTACCTTGCCTATGTCGTGGAGGTAGGTGAAGATAGTTTTACGCGAAACCAAACTTGAGTGTTATATTTATCATATTTTGCTTGTGGATGTAGGTTTGCTTTATCGTTAGGTGTAATTTGCCAATACATTCAATGTATTGCCCTTTGTGGCTGCAACTTATCATGTTGTAGGTTTTTCAGATGATCAGTGAGATACAGTAGGGTCGCGAGTCTTCACTCAGCATGTTCCCCAGTGGGCATTGATGGACACAACGTTTATTATGCTATCTTTCCGCTGTTGTTATTGAATAAATTAGCTATGTGCTACTCAGTTTGTAATACTTTGTATATTCTGGATCATACGTTATATTAAATGATGCACTTGTTACTTTGACATTCCTATGTACTGTGTGTGCTAGCGAGTCGATCCAGGGACTAGCACGGTAAGAACAGAGACATCGAATCTTATCAGATTCGGGTCGTTACAGTTGATTGGAAATGATATGGAATTTCTGGATGCCATAAAAGGGTACTTGAATAAGAATTTTTCAATGAAAGACCTCGGTGAAGCTGCTTACATATTAGGCATCAAGATCTATAGAGATAGATCTAGACGCTTAATTGGACTTTCACAAAGCACATACCTTGATAAAGTTTTGAAGAAGTTCAAAATGGATAAGTCAAAGAAAGGGTTCTTGACTGTGTTACAAGGTGTGAAGTTGAGTAAGACTCAATGCCCGACCATGGAAGAAGATAGAGAGAAAATGAAAGTCATTCCCTATGCCTCAGCCGTAGGATCTATCATGTATGCAATTTTGTGTACCATACCTGATGTGTGCCTTGCTATAATTTTAGCAGGGAGGTACCAAAGTAATCTAGGAGTGGATCACTGGATAGCGGTCAAGAACATCCTGAAGTACCTGAAAAGGACAAAGGATATGTTTCTCGTGTATGGAGGTGACAAAGAGCTCGTCGTAAACGGTTACGTCGATTCAAGATTTGACACTGATCCGGATGACTCTAAGTCACAAACCGGATATGTATTTTTATTAAACGATGGAGCTGTCAATTGGTGCAGTTCCAAGCAAAGCGTCGTGGCGGGATCTACGTGTGAAGCGGAATACATAGCTGCTTTGGAAGCAGCAAATGAAGGAGTATGGATGAAGGAGTTCATATCCGATCTAGGTGTAATACCTAGTGCATCGGGACCAATGAAAATCTTTTGTGACAACACTAGAGAAATAGCCTTAGCGAGGGAATCCAAGTTTCACAAGAGAACCAAGCACATCAAAAGACGGTTCAATTCCATCCGCGATCAAGTCAAGGAGGGAGACATAGAAATTTGCAAGATGCATACGGATCTGAATGTTGCAGACCCATTGACTAAGCCTCTTCCACGGGCAAAATATGATCAGCACCAAGACTCCATGGGTGTTAGAATCATTACTTTGTAATCTAGATTATTGACTCTAGTTCAAGTGGGAGACTGAAGGAAATATGCCCTAGAGGCAATAATAAAGATGTTATTTGTATTTCCTTATATCATGATAAATGTCTTGTATTCATGCTAGAATTGTATTAACCGGAAACTTAGTACATGTGTGAATACATAGACAAAACAGTATGTCCCTAGTATGCCTCTACTTGACTAGCTCATTGATCAAAGATGGTTATGTTTCCTAGCCATAGACATGAGTTGTCATTTGATCAACGAGATCACATCATTAGGAGAATGATGTGATGCACAATACCCATCCGTTAGCTTAGCACTATGATCGTTCAGTTTTACTGCTATTGATTTCTTCATGACTTATACATGTTCCTATGAGTATGAGATTATGCAACTCCCGAATACAGGAGGAACACCTTGTGTGCTATCAAACGTCACAACATAACTGGGTGATTATAAAGATGCTCTACAGGTGTCTCCGACAGTGTTCATGGTGTTGGCATAGATCAAGAATAGGATTTGTTACTCCGATTGTCAGAGAGGTATCTCTGGGCCCTCTCGGTAATACACATCATAATAAGCCTTGTAAGCAAATGACTAATGAATTAGTCATGAGATGATGTATTACGGAACAAGTAAAGAGACATGCCGGTAACGAGATTGCACTAGGTATTGATATACCGACGATCGAATCTCGAGCAAGTAACATACCGATAACAAAGGGGACAACATTATGAGGTTTGACCAATAAAGATCTTCGTAGAATATGTAGGAGCCAAAATGACCATCCAGGTTCCGCTATTGGTTATTGACCAGAGATGAGTCTCGGTCATGTCTACATAGTTCTCGAACCCGTAGGGTCCGCATGCTTAACGTTTGATGACGATAGGTATTATGAGTTTATGAGTTTTGATGCACCGAAGGTAGTTAGGAGTCCCGGATGAGATCACGGACATGACGAGGACTCTCGGAATGTCCGAGACATAAAGATCGATATATTGGACGACTATGTTTGGACACCGGAAGGGTTCCGGGAGGTTTCGGGCATATACTAGAGTACCGGGGGGTTACCGGAACCCCCCGGGGAGTTAATGGGCCTTAATGGGCCATAGGGGAAAGGGAGAGGAGGCGGCCAAGGTGGGGGCGTGCCCCCCACCAGCCCAATCCGAATTGGGAGGGGGGCTGGCCCCCCTTTCCTTCTTCTCCTTCTTCTCCTTCCTTCATCTCCTACTTCTACTAGGGAAAGGGGGGATCCTACTCTCGGTGGGAGTAGGACTCCCTAGGGCGCGTCATAGAGAGGGCCGGCCCCTCCCCTCCCCTCCTCCTTTATATACGGGGGTAGAGGCACCCCATAGACACACAAGTTGATCAGTTGATCTCTCCCAACCGTGTGTGGTGCCCCTCTCCACAGAAACACACCTCGGTCATATCGTTGCAGTGCTTAGGCGAAGCCCTGCGCCGGTAGCTTCATCATCTCCATCACCACGCCATCGTGCTAACGTAACTCTCCCGTGAAGCTCTACTGGATCAAGAGCTCGTGGGACGTTATCAAGCTGAACGTGTGCTGAACGCGAAGGCTCTGTACGTTCGGTGCTTGATCTGTTGGATCGCGAAAAAGTTCAACTACATCAACCGCGTTACTAGACGCTTCCGCTCCTGGTCTACGAGGGTACGTAGACACACTCTCCCCTCTCGTTGCTATGCATCTAGTAGATAGATCTTGCGTGATCGTAGGATTTTTTTTTTTTGAAATACTACGTTCCCAACAATTTTCTCACTCGTAGGGATGCTTAAAGTCTGTCTGAATCATGTTAGCAACTGCCGCATTTTATGAAATCTGGCAAATGAATAACAAAATTGCTTTCTTTAATGGATTTATTAAAGAAGAGTTGTATAGGATGCAACCAGAAGGTTTTGTCAACCCTAAAGGTACTAACAGAATGTGCAAGCTCCAACGATCCATCTATGGACTGGTGCAAGCATCTCGGAGTTGGAATATACGCTTTGATAAGTTGATCAAAGCATATAGTTTTATACAGACTTGCGGTGAAGCCTGTATTTACAAGCAAGTGGGTGGGAACACTACAACCTTTTTGATAAGTATATGTGTATGACATATTGTCGATCGAAAATGATGTAGAATTTTCTGGAAAGCATAAAGGAGTGTTTGAAAGGAGTTTTTCAAAGAAATACCTCGGTGAAGCTGCTTACATATTGAGCATCAAGATCTATAGAGATAGATCAAGACGCTTGATATGTTTTTTCAATGAGTACATACCTTGACAAGTTTTTGAAGTAGTTCAAAATGGAACAGTCAAAGAAAGAGTTCTTGCTTGTGTTTCAAGGTGTGAAGTTGAGTAAGACTCAAAGCCCAACCACAGCAAAAGATAGAGAGAGAATGAAAGTCATTCCCTATGCCTTAGCCATATGTTCCATAAAGTATGCCATGATGTATACCAGACCTATTGTATGCCCTGCCCTGAGTTTGGCAAGGGAGTACAATTTTGATCTAGGAGTAGATCACTGGACAGCGGTCAAAATTATCCTTAGAGGACTAAGGAAATATTTCTCGGTTAAGGAGGTGATACAGAGTTCGTCGTAAAGAGTTACGTCGATGCAAGCTTTGACACCGATCTGGATGAATCTGAGTCTCGATCTGGATACATATTAAAAGTGGGAGCATTTAGCTAGAGTAGCTCCGTGTAGAGCATTGTAGACATAGAAATTTGCAAAATACATATGGATCTGAATGTGGCAGACCCATTGACTAAACCTCTCTCACAAGCAAAACATGACCACACCTTAGTACTCTTTGGGTGTTAATAACATGGCGATGTGAACTAGATTATTGACTCTAGTAAACCTTTTGGGTATTGGTCACATGGTGATGTGAACTATAAAGTGTTAAATCACATGAGGATGTGAACTATTGGTGTTAAAATCACATGGTGGTGCGAACTAGATTATTCACTCTAGTGCAAGTGGGAGACTGAAGGAAATATGCCCTAGAGGCAATAATAAATTTGTTATTTGTATTTCCTTATATCATGATAAATGTTTATTATTCATGCTAAAATTGTATTAACCGGAAACTTAGTACATGTGTGAATACATAGACAAAATAGAGTGTCCCTAGTATGCCTCTACTATACTAGCTCATTGATCAAAGATGGTTATGTTTCCTAGCCATAGACATGAGTTGTCATTTGATCAACGGGATCACATCATTAGGAGAATGATGTGATGGACAAGACCCATCCGTTAGCTTAGCAACTTGATCGATTAGTTTTACTCCTATTGCTTTCTTCATAACATATACATGTTCCTATGACTATGAGATTATGCAACTCCCGAATACCGGAGGAACACCTTGTGTGCTATCAAACGTCACAACGTAACTAGGTGATTATAAAGATGCTCTACAGGTGTCTCCGAAGGTGTTCGTGGTGTTGGCATAGATCAAGAATAGGATTTGTCACTCCGAGTGTCGAAGAAGTATCTCTGGGCCCTCTCGGTAGTACACATCATAATAAGCCTTGCAAGCAAATGATTAATGAGTTAGTCACGAGATGATGTATTATGGAACGAGTAAAGAGACTTGCCGGTAACGAGATTAACCAGGTATAGTGATACCGACGATTGAATCTCGGGCAAGTAACATACCGATGACAAAGGGAACAACGTATCTTGTTATGCGTTTTGACCTATAAATATCTTCATAGAATATGTAGGCACCAATATGAGCATCCAGGTTCCGCTATTGGTTATTGACCGGAGATGAGTCTTGGTCATGTCTACATAGTTCTCGAACCCGTAGGGTCTGCACGCTTAACGTTCGATGACGATCGGTATTATGAGTTTATGAGTTTTGATGTACCGAAGGTAGTTCGGAGTCCCGGATGGTATCACGGACATGACGAGGAGTCTCAGAATGTCCGAGACATAAATATTGATATATTGGACGACTATATTCGGACACCGGAAGTGTTCCGGGTGTTGTCGAATAAAACCGGAGTGCCGGAGGGATTACCGGACCCCCCCCCCCCCTGGGGGAGTATGGGCCATAGTGGGCCATGAGGGAAAAGAGAGAGGCATCCCACTAGGGCTGGCCGCACCCCCCTAGGGAATCCTAGTTGGACTAGGAGTGGGGGGAGGCGCCCCTCTCCTTCCTTCTCCTCTTCTTCTTCCTTTCCTACTCCTAGTAGGAATAGGAAAGGGGAATCCTACTCCTACTAGGAGTAGGAAAGCTCCTCCTTCGCGCGCCCATAGGGGCCGGCCGGCCCTCCCCCTTGCTCCTTTATATACGGGGGCAGGGGCAGCCAAGAACACACAATAAACATTGTTTTAGCCGTGTGCGGTGCCCCCCTCCACAAAAAGACACCTCGGTCATATCGTTGCAGTGCTTAGGCGAAGCCCTGCCTCGGTAGCTTCATCATCTCTGTCACCACGTCGTCATGTTGACGAAACTCTATCGTGAAGCTCAACTGGATCAAGAGCTCGTGGGACATCATCGAGCTGAACGTGTGCTGAACGCGATGGGGCCATACATTCGGTGCTTCGATCGGTTGGATCGCGAAGACGATCGACTACATCAACCGCGTCACTAGACGCTTCCGCTTTCGGTCTATGAGGGTACGTAGACACACTCTCCCCTCTCTTTGCTATGCATCTAGTAGATAGATCTTGCGTGATCGTAGTAAAATTTTGAAATACTACGTTCCCCAACACTTACAAGGCAATTCTTTTTCATGTAGTTTTCTATTAAACTTGGAGAAATTAAATTCATGAGATTCATTACCAAAACTAACACCGAAAGTTTGCTTCTGACAATATATTTGAGCATTGACGGTGTTTAAGAAGGGTCTACCAAAGATAATGGGACCTAAGTCATCTTGTGGGAAACCAAGAACAAGAAAATCAGTCAAGTATTTTATCTTCCCACACAAGATTTCAACATCTCTAACAATCCCTATTGGTGATATAGTATCTCTATTAGCATGTTTAATAGTGACATCAATGTCTTCTATTTCTGCAGGTGCTATGTCATTCATAATTTCTTGGTATAAAGAGTAAGCGATAGCACTCACACTAGCACCTATGTCACATAAACCTTGATAACAATGATCTCCTATTTTAACCGAGACAACGGGCATGCCAACAACCGGTCTATGTTTATCCTTTTTATCAGGTTTGGCAATTCTAGCAGCTTCTTCATTAAAGCAAATAACATGCCCATCTACATTTTCTTCCAAGAGATCCTTGACCATGGCAATATTAGGCTCTACTTTAATTTGTTCATCAGGTTTAGATCCTCCAATATAGCTTTTGTTAACCACAGTTGAAACTTTAGCATGTTCCTTTATCCTAACAGGGAAAGGTGGTTTTTCAATGTAAGCGGTAGGAACAACTGGATCAACATTATAAAGTATAGTTTCTTCTTTAACTCGTATCAGTTCTTTAATTTATTATTTAATAGGTGGGTGTTATTTGAACCACTTCTCTTTGGGGAGATCAACATGAGCAGCAAAAGATTCACAAAAGGAGGCTACTATCTAAGAGTCAAGTCCATATTTAGTGCTAAACTTTGAAAAGGCATCGGTATTTATCAAAGATTTAACACAATCATACTTAAGCTTAATACCTGACTCTTTACCTTCATCGAGTTCCCAATCTTTAGAGTTGTGTTTAACTCTTTCTAAAAGATCTCACCGGAATTCAATAGTATTCATCATAAAGGAACCAGCACAAGAAGTATCAAGCATGGATTGATCATTACGAGAAAGCCGAGCATAAAAATTCTGAATAATAATTTCTCTGAAGAGCTCATGATTGGGGCATGAATATAACATTGACTTAAGCCTCCCCCAGGCTTGAGCGATACTTTCTCCTTCACGAGGCCAACAGTTATATATATTTTTCCGATCACGATGAACTAGATGCATGGGATGATTTTTTGGTGAAACTCCATTTTCAATCAGTTCCTATTCCAAGATCCAATATCATCGCATAGCCTATACCATGCTAATGCTTTTTCCTTCAAAGATAAAGGAAAAAACTTCTTCATAACTTTATCCCTGGGTAGTCCTGCAAGCTTAAACAATCCACATATATCAACTACATATCAGGATGTTCGGTTCCATCTCCTGCATAAGGATTAGCTAGAAGTGGTTCTATCATACTCGAAGGAATTTCATATTCAATATTTTCAGTAGGTGCAGCGGGTTGAGGGGTAGTTAATTGTGGTTCCGGTCGAGGTGAAGATACCCCGAACAAACCCCTCAAAAGATTGTTCTCCATAGTAACAAGTGACAATAAATTTCAGCACACTATATGAATGTTTCCTTACCAATTTCCACTTACCAGAAGCGCCTCACTCCCCGGCAATAGCGCTAGAAAATTGCCTTGATGACCCACAAGTATATGGGGTCAATTGTAGCTCCTTTCAATAAGTAAGAGTGTCGAACCCAACGAGGAGCAGAAGGAACTGACAAGTGTTTCTCAGTAAGGTAGTGTCTGCAAGTGCCGAAATTGTAAGTAGCAGAGTAGTTTGATAGCAAGATAATTTTGTAACGAGCAATTAACGATAATAGTAGCAAGTATGCAGAAAACACTAGTAGAAAACAGGGCAATGGTCCAGCCCATTTGTCCCGGTTCAATCCAGAACCGGGACCAATGGGGACATTGGACCCGGTTCGTGAACCCAGGGGGCCAGCCGGGCAACGTGGGCCATTGGTCCCGGTTCGTCTGGAACTTTTGGTCCCGGTTGGTGCGACGAACCGGGACCAATGGATCTTGCTCCTGGCCCACCACCATTGGTCCCGGTTGGTGACTTGAACCGGGACCAAAGGCACCCCTTTAGTCCCAGTTCATATCACCAACCGGGACCAATGAGGTGCCTATATATACCCCCTCCCTCGCGAAAGAGCAGAGCACACTGCTCTGTTTTTTCTGGCCGAGGGGGAGAGGGCTTGGTGGTGCTCTAGCTCACCTCCTATGCACACAACGTGTTCGATGGAATGCCCGAGCCACACTAGTTAAGCTTTTCTCCTCTCGAAGCTCGAACTTGAAGCTCCATTTTCTCCAAGATTTGTCTAGGTTTAGCGGTCCGTCACGTCCCGTCCCCGTCTTCGCCACCGTCGATCGCCCCCGCCGATCTCGTCATCGGCACCACCGTGGTGAGCCTCTTGTTATGTCCATGCTTTTCTTACTTTTATTATTGCTTTAGATAGATATTTGTCTAATTTTCTTATGTTTATTATTGCTTGTTATTATATAGTGCGATGGTTTTGATATCCGCCCACGTGGGCCCTCGTCCTCTCTACGATTCGGATGTGGTATATTATCTTTAATTTATAACTATTTGTTTTAGTGTTTATGACAATTATGCCAACCAACCTGACATGCATAGATGTTTTTATATGTCTAGGAGGTAGTTGAACCGGAAATTCCAACCGACCCTCTTGTGGAGAGGTTAAATTTAGTTGAAGAGGAAAACATTTCCTTGAAGAAAAAATTGGAAAATAGGGAGGAGGAGAAGATGGAATTGGAGTTGCATGTTGCGGAAGTCGTCGATGATCACAAGATCAAGATGGACCCTATTGTTGAGAGGTTACATTTAGTTGAAGAAGAAAACAATTTCTTGAAGGAAAAAAAATTGAGGACGAGAAGATGATACTGGAGTTGCATGTTGCGGATGTCGTCGATGATCACAAGATCAAGATGGATGCAATGCGGTTGAATATTAGAAAGATTAGAAAATATGCCATTCATACCGAGGCTTGGTATCATTATGCCATTGGATCAATTGTTACCTTGGTTGCGATTATGATTGCATTTGTTTTCGCATTGAAATGTTTTACATAGTTTCGATGTATGGTGAAAATTAATTAGTTGCTCTGGAGAGCTATATGTTGTTAGATGAGAACTATGCATGTACCTTGGTTTTAATGTGATGATGAACTTCTATTAATTTGGTCACTTAATTATCTGTTTATAATGTTCTATAATGGTTTTTGACACACTTAATTATATATAATGCACGCAGATGAACCGGCAATGGATGTACGGTGACAGACACACCTCCGAGTACATTAAGGGCGTGCATGAGTTTCTGAATGCGGCTGAGGCAAACAAGCAGAATGGTTTTATGTGTTGTCCATGCACTAAATGTGGGAATACGATGTCTTACTCTAACCGGAAAATCCTTCACTCCCACCTGCTTTACAAGGGTTTCATACCACACTATAATGTTTGGACGAGGCACGGAGAAATAGGGGTTATGATGGAAGACGACGAAGAAGAAGAGTACGATGACAACTATGTGCCCCCTGAATACGGTGATGCTGCAATGGGGGGAGCTAGTGAAGATCAAGAGGAACCAGACGATGTGCCCAATGATGCTACAACGGGTGAAGCTGCTGAAGATCAAGAAGAACTAGACGATGTGCCCGATGATGATGATCTCCGTCGGGTCATTGTCGATCCAAGGATGCAATGCGAACGTCAAAGGAGAAGCTGAAGTTCGATCGCATGTTAGAGGATCACAAAAATGGGTTGTACCCCAATTGCGAAGATGGCAACACAAAGCTCGGTACCGTACTGGAATTGCTACAGTGGAAGGCAGAGAATGCTGTGGCTGACAAAGGATTTGAGAAGCTACTGAAAATATTGAAGAAGAAGCTTCCGAAGGATAACGAATTGCCCGACAGTACATACGCAGCAAAGAAGGTAGTATGCCCTCTAGGATTGGAGGTGCAGAAGATACATGCATGCCCTAATGACTGCATCCTCTACCGCGGTGCATACAAGGATCTGAACGCATGCCCGGTATGCGGTGCATTACGGTATAAGATGACACGAGATGACCCTGGTGATGTTGACGGCGAGCCCGCCAGGAAGAGGGTTCCTGCGAAGGTGATGTGGTATGCTCCTATAATACCACGGTTGAAACGTCTGTTTAGAAACGGAGAGCATGCCAAGTTGATGCGATGGCACAGTGAGGACCGTAAGAAAGACGGGAAGTTGAGAGCACCCGCTGACGGGTCGCAGTGGAGAAAAATCGAGAGAAAGTACTGGGAGGAGTTTGCAAAGGACCCAAGGAACGTATGGTTTGCTTTAAGCGCGGATGGCATTAATCCTTTCGGGGAGCAGAGCAGCAATCACAGCACCTGGCCCGTGACTCTATGTATGTATAACCTTCCTCCTTGGATGTGCATGAAGCGGAAGTTCATTATGATGCCAGTTCTCATCCAAGGCCCTAAGCAACCCGGCAACGACATTGATGTGTACCTAAGGCCATTAGTTGAAGAACTTTTACAGCTGTGGAATGGAAACGGTGTACGTGCGTGGGATGAGCACAGACATGAGGAATTTAACCTAAAGGTGTTGCTGTTCGTGACCATCAACGATTGGCCCGCTCTCAGTAACCTTTCAAGACAGACAAACAAAGGACACCACGCATGCACGCACTGTTTAGATGACACTGAAAGTATATACCTGGACAAATGCAGGAAGAATGTGTACCTGGGCCATCGTCGATTTCTTCCGACCAACCATCAATGTCGAAAGAAAGGCAAGCATTCCAAACGCGAGGCAGATCACCGGAAGAAGCCCGCCATGCGTACCGGTGATCACGTACTTGCTATGGTCAATGATTTACACGTAATCTTTGGAAAGGGCCCCGGCGCACTAGCTGTTCCGAATGACGCTGAGGGACACGCACCCAAGTGGAAGAAGAAATCTATATTTTGGGACCTACCCTACTGGAAAGACCTAGAGGTCCGCTCTTCAATCGACGTGATGCACGTGACGAAGAACCTTTGCGTGAACCTGCTAGGCTTCTTGGGCGTGTATGGAAAGACAAAAGATACAGCTGAGGCACGGGAGGACCTGCAACGCTTGCACGAAAAAGACGGCATGCCTCTGAAGCAGTATGAAGGTCCTGCCAGCTACGCTCTTACGAAAGAAGAGAAATAAATCTTCTTTGAATGCCTGCTCAGTATGAAGGTCCCGACTGGCTTCTCGTCGAATATAAAGGGAATAATAAATATGCCAGAGAAAAAGTTCCAGAACCTAAAGTCTCATGACTGCCACGTGATTATGACGCAACTGCTTCCGGTTGCATTGAGAGGGCTTCTACTAGAAAACGTCTGATTAGCCATTGTGAAGCTATGTGCATTCCTCAATGCAGTCTCTCAGAAGGTGATCGATCCAGAAATCGTACCAAGGCTAAGGAGTGATGTGGCGCAATGTCTTGTCAGTTTCGAGCTGGTGTTCCCACCATCCTTCTTCAATATCATGACACACGTCCTAGTTCATCTAGTCGACGAGATTGTCATTCTGGGGCCCGTATTTCTACACAATATGTTCCCCTTTGAGAGGTTCATGGGAGTCCTACAGAAATATGTCTGTAACCGCGCTAGGCCAGAAGGAAGCATCTCCATGGGCCATCAAACAGAGGATGTCATCGGGTTTTGTGTTGACTTCATTCCCGGCCTTAATAAGATAGGTCTCCCTAAATCGCGGTATGAGGGGAGACTGACTGGAAAAGGCACGCTTGGAAGGGACTCAATAATATGCAGGGACGGATATTCTTGGTCTCAAGCACACTACACAGTTCTACAGAACTCTACCTTGGTGACCACGTATGTCGATGAACACAAGAACAGTCTGCGCTCCAAACACCCGGAGCAGTGCGACGACTGGATTACATGTGAACACATGAGGACTTTTAGCAGTTGATTGGAAACATGTCTCAGAGGTGACAACACTGTTTGTGATAAGCTGTACTTGTTGTCTAGGGAACCATCTTTGACTGTATTGATTTACAGAGGATACGAGATAAATGGGAATACATTTTACACGATTGTCCAAGATCAAAAGAGCACCAACAAAAACAGCGGTGTCCGCTTTGATGCAACAACCGAGAGGGGAAAGGACACATATTATGGTTACATAGTGTACATATGGGAACTTGACTACGGACATGATTTTAAGGTCCCTTTGTTTAAGTGCAAATGGGTCAATTTGTCAGGAGGCGGGGTACAGGTAGACCCACAGTACGGAATGACAACAGTGGATCTGAACAATCTTGGGTACACTGACGAACCGTTCGTCCTAGCCAATGATGTGGCACAGGTTATCTATGTGAAGGACATGTCTACCAGACCGAGAAAAAGATAAGATAAGGAAGGGAATACATCATACGATGAGCCAAAGCGCCACATAGTTCTTTCAGGAAAAGGGGACATCCTAGGAGTGGAGGGCAAGACAGACATATCTGAAGATTATGAAAAGTTTCATGAAATTCCTCCCTTCAAAGTCAAGGCTGACCCAAGCATCCTGATAAACGATGAAGATTATCCATGGTTATGGCGCAATAAACAAATGACACAAGCGAAGAAAAAGTGAAGACTTTTTTCCGCAACTATCATGATGATACCATGCCAACTTTGTAACAGACGAGTATGATACCATTGTCCGTTTTGTACATGCACATGCTATGCCAACTTTTTCAGAGTTCATTTGAAAACTATGAATTCAGGTCGAATTTTCTCTATAGGTGCATCTATGTTCATTTTTTTAGTAAAGTTAACCACAAACTTGTGATTCACACAAATTTCAAAGAATTCAAATTTTAACTATTCAAATTTGAAAACTAATGGCACTAACAGAAAGTTTATATTTTTTCTAAAACTAATGACACTAACAGAAAGTTTATAATTTTGCTGACCTAAAAGCAAAAAGAATTAAAAAATAAAGCAAAAAAACAAAAGAAAATAAATAATGCAGAAAACAAAACAAAAAAACTGGAAAAAATAGCAACAATAAGTATTTTGTTGTAAGTAGAAACAAAATAAAATAAATAAAGCAACAAAGAAAAAAATAATTTCAAATTTAAACTATTCAAATTTGAATACTACTGGCACTAACAGAAAGTTTGTAATTGGTTTTACCTAAAGCAATAATATTCACAAAGAAACTCTAAATACAGCAAAAAACAACTTAGAAATAAATAAAGCAGAAAAGGAAAAAAACTACATTAAAAAAATTATATTTTTTTCTAAAACTAATGGCACTAACAGAAAGTTTATAATTTTACTGACCTAAAAGCAAAAAGAATTAAAAAATAAAGCAAAAAACAA
>LR738709.1:578873574-578960237 GCA_902687465.1 Secale cereale
AAAAAAAAACTACATTAAAAAAATTATATTTTTTCTAAAACTAATGGCACTAACAGAAAGTTTATAATTTTACTGACCTAAAAGCAAAAAGAATTAAAAAATAAAGCAAAAAAATAAAAGAAAATAAATAATGCAGAAAACAAAACAAAAAAACTGGAAAAAATAATAAAAATAGCAACAATAAGTATTTTGTTGTAAGTAGAAATATAATAAAATAAATAAAGCAACAAAGAAAACAAATAATTTCAATTTTAAACTATTCAAATTTGAATACTACTGGCACTAACAGAAAGTTTGTAATTGGTTTTACCTAAAGCAATAATATTAACAAAGAAACTCTAAATACAGCAAAAAACAACTTAGAAATAATAAAGCAGAAAAGGAAAAAAAACTACATTAAAAAAATGGGCGCTGCCCAGTGAGCCTGCAAGGCCTACGGCCTAGCATGCAGCTGGACTATAATGCCCAGCAGGCTCACAGGGCAGCGCGTAGAGTTAGGCCCAGAAGCCTGCAATAGAGGGGAGTTCAATACAGTGCCCGCAGTGGGGCTTATAAACAACTCTGAGCCCCTGTCAACTAGCGAGGTGGGACTAAAGATTTTGGCCGCGGGGCAGCACAGGGCCTTTAGTCCCGGTTGGTGCCACCAACCGGGACTAAAGGGGGGCATTGGTCCCGATTGGTGCCACGAACCGGGACCAATGCCCCCCTTTAGTCCCAGTTGGTGCCACCAACCGGGACCAAAGGTCTCTCCGTCCCGCCCTTTGGGCTGCTGAAAAGAGACCTTTGGTCCCGGTTGGTGCCACGAACGGGGACCAAAGGGGGCATTCGTCCCAGTTTGTGCCATGAACCGGGACCAATGCTCTGGGTATATAAGTGGCACTTAGGAATTTTCAGTTTCCAATCCGCATTTCCCCCCGACGACGTCGAGCTCATCGACGCCGCCATGCTGCCCGTGCTCGCCATCGCCGTCGCCCTGCGCCCCTGCACCGTGCTCGCCGTCGCCGCCCGCTCCTCGTCGCCGTCGCCCTGCCCCTGCCCCGTCCAGCCCCCGCGCGCCGGCGCCCTCGCCGCCCCCGCCGTCGCCTCGAGCTCCCCTGCCTCTGGCTCGCCGTCGCCGCCCGCTCCTCGTCGCCGGCACCCTCGCCTGCCCCCGCGCTGTGAGTTGCCGCCCGGCTCTGTTCATATATATATATATATATATATATATATATGCTATATGTTTTTTATTCTTATTAGTTTAATTTTTTTTGTTCATATGTGATGTATATATATGTGTATGTGTATATAGTTGATGTATGTGTATATGTATATGTGTATATAGTTGTTGTATGTGGCTATAATGTATATGTGTATGTGATGTATATGTGTATGTGGCTACAATTTTTTTTTATTTTTCTTAGGAATTTGCTAAATATATATGTTAAAAATGTTTTTTTGTTCATAGAAAGTTTTGTGTTCATATATAGAAAGTTACAATTTTAGAAAAGTTTTATATATGCAAAAGTTACAAATTTAGAAAAAGAAGGATAGGAAATAAGAAAATAAGAAAATGAAAGAAAGAAGAAGAGGAGAGGAAGAAGAGGAGAAATAAATAAGAAGAAGAAAAAACAAGAAAAAGAACAGGAGAAGAAGAAAGGAATAGAGGAGAAGAAGAGAAAATAGAATATTCTATTTTCTCTTCTTCTCCTCTTTCTTTTCTTTTATTCTTCGATCTTCTCCTCTAGGTATTCCTTTCTTCTTCTCCTCTTTTTATTTCTTCTTTGTTTTCTTATGTTTTATCGGGTCTGTCGTCATCGATATACCCCTCCCGATAACTTCAACACGAGGGGGGTGGTCGATATACCCCCTCCCCGATAATATTATTTTCCCATGTACGTATGTCGTGTCGATATAAACTCCCGATAACTTCAACACGTGGGGGGGACAATATACCCCCCCCCCCGATAACTTCAACACAGGGGGGGTCGATATACCCCCTCCCGATAACTTCAACACGTGTGGGGGGGGATCTGTCGTCGTCGATATACCCCCTCCCCGATAACATTATTTTCCCGTGTATGTATCTTGTCGTTGTCGATATTACCCCCTCCTTGAAGTGTTCTCGAGGCCACCCCTAACCCTTGAAGCGTTGTCGAGGCCACTCGAAACCCTAGAGATGCAGCGTCGAGGCCACAAATTAACATATATGATTCCTTACTGTGATTAGCTAGCTAGTTCTAAGTTTGCCATTAATATATCCATCTGTCATGTTTGAATAATACTTGCCATGTTGTAAATATTTGTAGAAACTATGGATGACACCCCCCGAGACGAAGCACAAGAAGCAATGTTGCTGGACTTAATCGCAAACGGACGTGATTGTCACACCCTGATTTTCATGCCACATTGCTTAAGCTAATAATCATGCTAAAAATGTGGATTTACAAAAACTTTTGAGTGTTTTTGACTTTGCTTGATTGATTTTCTATCTGCTGTTTGCTAGTGCTCTAAAAATAAAATAAATCCTCCAACTCTTATACTTCATCTCCTTGATCCAAAACCTTTTCCCCATGACCATGCCATGTGTATAGAGCAGTATAGTATTTTCTTATAAAAATATTTTGGCCAAATAGTATTTTCTAAAAATTAGTTTTCCAAAAACCCCTGGATTGAGGTTTGCACTGCAAGTGCTTGATTTAGGGTGAGAAAATTATTTCAAAAAGTATATTTGAAACCTAGTAGTTATAGGACTCCCAGAAACCACAAAATTATAATTTTAAAAGTTATTTATATATTTTATTTAAATGCTTTTTCTTTAGGCCAGAAATGGTCTTTGTCGGTGTACTAAGATAGGGGTACCTTAGTATCCCAACTTGTGCACGGGCAGTAGCAGCTTCCCGCGGCAGGATTCACCGCGTGCTTGTCGGAAACCTTTCTGGTCCCTATGAAGCCATTCAAGAACAAAGTATACAAGTCAGAAGATCAAGGCCCCGGCAAGAGGAGCTTGCCGGGAAGGCCGCACCAGGCTCGAGGATGTCACTTTAGTACAAGACCCTGGCAAGAGGAGCTTGCCAGGAAGACCAAGGAATGCACACCTCAAGAAATACCTCGGCGCATCATGCGCCCCGGCAGGACCCGGAGAGCGACAAGCTTCCGGGCCCGGCAAGATCAAGCCCCCCGGCAAGGTGCTTGCCGGGGAAGCCTACGTTGTGTGCCCGCGCTCCAGCTCATCTGCCCACGCGTCACCCTGGGGCCCTTCCAAGGACGTGTGGCGGACGGCTGTGCAGCCTGGGGCACACGGTGGCAGGCCACGGTGACGAGGCTACCGCCGTGGCGAACGGAGACGCACGGACGGGTGCTTTTGGGGTCGACGGCGACGGGCATTTAATGCCCTTGTCCCCCACTGTCAATGTTAGGTGAAGACCACTGTTCATGCAATGTTCACGCACTATTCTCGGCCTGTTACAACTACCACCAAAGTTACATTTTTACCCTCCTCTACGTTGACACCTGTCGGTGACCCCTTAAGCTATAAAAGGAGGCCCATGCACAACGTAGAAAGGGTTCGAAGCCTAAGCAACTCTCTCGCTCGGTGTAGCTAGTACTGTAGCTCTTCAAGCTCCCGAGCTCAATACAACCAAGGCAGGAGTAGGGTTTTACGCATCCGCGCGGCCCGAACCTGGGTAAACTGCCCGCGTGTGCTCCACGATCTGCTCTTCGTGCTCCCTCCGCTCCCTTACCGCAACGTAGAAGGGGATCCGGTCCCATAGGTGCTCGTGGGAGGACAGTTTCCCCCGACATCTTTGGCGCGCCAGGTAGGGGGCGTCGAGGTTGTGCGAACCTGATCCGGCGCTCACGCGGGCGCACTCTTCATCAACCTCTCCAGCTTCATCAACATCAACATGCCTCCGAAGAAGAAGGCTTCGGAGGTCGCAGGCCCGTCTGCGTCGATCCCACCGCCACCAGAATCAACGGTTGGTGGGGGAGACGCCGGCGGAAGGGTGGTCGCCGGCGAGGAAACTCACGGCGCCACCAAGTCCAAGGACAAGACGGACGCCCGGGCTAATTCCAAGGCCTCGGTGTCCGTAGACGCACCACATCCCTCTCAACAGACGACGACCCAGCAGCGCCGTGGTACAGGAGGTACCATCCGCTTGCTGGGGCAAGGACAAACCGGAGGCTCGCGGGATGCTCAAGGCCAGTACGCTGGTACGAGCAAGGCGCGGTCGCCGGGGCGAGAAACTGCTCCTTCTAACCCTGTTAGAAGTCCGAGCATATCTCGCTCTTCGCACCGCTCGCCGCTGCTCCCCTCCTCTCCAGCAGAAGCTCTAGCAAGAGCACAGCTCCTCCTCGATTTCCCTCCAGCGGCAGACAAGGCCGAAGACTGGAGGGCGACGATCCAGAGTCTCATCGCCTTCGCCAACAACGACACGCCGCAGCAGCCGACAACCTCGCGGCCGCGGCAAGTCGGCCAGACGAAGGCCGATGGCGATAGAACCGCCGGGGGTGCAACCACCGTGCACTCCCCGCCGCGGAAGCAGAAGACGCCACCCCGCCGGATCAACGTCGACGACGACTCTACGGCGTCGTCGGATCCGCGGGCTCGTCGGGACCAGCGCCAAATCCTCGACGACCGGCGGCAAGAAGACGCTCGGACGCGCATCGAGCGCCGACGAGAAGCCCGGCGACAATCAGATCAGCGCGCTGGGACCGCTGTTGAAACGTGCGCGCCCGATGAGCCAGGCGACTTGCCGTACGCGGCAGGTTGCCCTGCGTTCACCCGTGAGCTACGGCGCGTCCAGTGGCCCAGCATGAAAAACTTCAAGCCCGACATACCCGAGAAGTACGACGGCAAGACGCACCCCTCGGAGTTCCTCAGCATCTACACCATCGCGGTGCAGGCTGCCGGGGGACGCGACGAGAAGATATTAGCCAACTACTTCCTGCTAGTGCTTAAGCCAAACGTCCGCTCTTGGCTTATGCACTTGCCGGAAGGCTCCATTTCTTCATGGGCAGATCTGTGCCACCAGTTTGTTGGCGCCTTCACGGGCGGCCACAAACCCCACGGCCAGGAGAGCGATCTCCACATCTTGGCCCAGAAGGAAGGAGAATCCCTGCGCAAGTACATCCAGAGGTTCAGCCGTGTGCAGCACAATATTCCCGACGTCCACCCTGTTGCGGTTATTAGCGCGTTCCACCAGAACATGCGTAACCGCCGCATGAGAGAAGAGATGGCCATGACCAAGATCCGGGATGTCAGCGAGTTCTACGCTCTGGCTGACAAGTGCGCGCGCGCCGAAGAGGGGAGGAGACTCCCCGGAGAGGATGCTGGCACAGGAGGAAGCGACAGCGAGGATGCCGCCCCGGCAAGGAAGAGCCGGCGGCGGAACAACAGAAAGAAGAAGAGCAAGGAGGTGCTAGTCGTCGAGCAGTCCGGCAAGGAGGCTCCCGCCAAGAAGGCACAGGCTGGCGGTTCCGGCAAGGAGCCTGCCCCTGTAGCGGCAGCCGACAAGCAGGACGGCTCCGAGAAGCAATATTGCAAGATCCACCGCACCAAGGGCCACGATCTCTCGAACTGCAAGCGAGTCGAGTACCTCGTAGAACAGCAGAAGGCTGAATACGAGCGTCGCGACAAGGAGAAGGCCCAAGGTGGCGGGGGAGAGCCCAGCAAGAAGCGGTCATTCAATGGCCGGGGAGGACGCCGCGGCAAGGCCAAGCAGCGGCAAGCTGATCGACCTCCCCGGGGCCGCGACAAGGATGAGGAAGAAGACGACGACGACGACATGGAGGAAGGAGATAACAGCGAGCAGGAGTTCCAGAAGGCCACAGAGGTTCTGTGTGTCGACGGAGGCGCCTCTCTGCACACTTCCCACCGCCAACTCAAGCAGTGGGTGCGGGAAGTAAACGCGGCTGAGCCGCCCGTCGAGTCGCGCAGGCTGCTGAAGTGGTCCAGCACGCCCATCATTTTTGACCTTGAGGATCACCCTGACCGCACAACGGCGGTCGGGTGCTTGCCGATGTTGGTCTCACCAACCATCCGCAACCTCAAGGTCACCAAAATGTTGGTTGACGGCGGGGCCGGCCTGAACCTGATCTCCTCAGCTGTGATCAAGAAACTCCAGATCCCAGACGGCGAGCTCGAAGAAACTGGGTCGTTCCAAGGAATAAACCCGGGAAGGAGCAAGCCAAAGGGGAAGATTACTCTGCCAGTGACTTTTGGCGGGGAGCTCAACTTCAGTACGGAGAGGATAACCTTCGACGTGGCCGATATCGCATTACCATACAATGGGATACTTGGACGTCCTGCCCTCGCCAAGTTCATGGTAGCTTCCCACTATGCCTACAACGTACTCAAGATGCCGGGGCCGATGAGCGTCATCTCTCTCCCTGGCGACAAGAAGGACGCGCTTATCTGCGCCGACAAGATCTACCGGGACGCAGCGGCCGCAGCAGAGAGCAACACACTTGCCGCTGAAGCTCCCGGGGGGAAGAAGACCAAGACCAAGTCCGGCAAGTGCTCTGGGGCCCACTCCGGCAAATGCACCTCTTCGGAGTGCTGCGTTGCCGTCGAGGACGCACCATCGAGCTCCACCGGCAAGTGCAAGAAAGGGATGGCCGCTCCGCCGGCAACCAAGAAGGTGTCCGCCAAGGAGGACGGCACTGGTGGTACCCTCACCATCAGTGCTACACTCGACAACAAATAGGAAAGCGCGCTCGTTGCCTTCCTGCGGGCGAATGTCGATGTGTTTGCATGGCAACCATCTGACATCCCCGGCGTTCCCAGGAAGGTAATTGAGCACAAGCTTGCTGTTTGTCCTCATGCGCGGCCCGTCAAGCAGAAGGTCAGGAAGCAAGCCGTGGAGCGCCAAGAATTCATCGCCAAAGAGATAAAGAAGCTAGAAGCAGCAGGCCTGGTTAGAGGCGTGATCCATCCCACGTGGTTGGCCAATCCAGTTGTCGTACGCAAGGCCAATGGGAAGTGGAGACTCTGTATAGACTTCACTAATGTGAATAAAGCATGTCCTAAGGATCCATTTCCCTTACCGCGTATTGACCAGATTGTTGACTCCACCGCCGGATGCGAGCTGCTTTCCTTCCTTGATGCATACTCAGGTTATCACCAGATTTTCATGACCGAGGAAGACGAAGAGAAGACTGCATTTATTACTCCATGCGGCACATATTGCTTTATACGCATGCCCTTTGGATTGAAGAATGCAGGCTCAACATTTGCAAGGGTGGTCTACACTGCTTTTGAGCCACAGATCCACAGAAATGTAGAATCTTACATGGATGACATAGTGGTCAAGAGCAAGAGCAAAGATACCCTGATTCAAGACTTAGAGGAAACCTTTGAGAATCTGCGCAAGATCCAGCTCAAGTTGAACCCCAAGAAGTGCGTCTTCGGAGTCCCCTCCGGCAAGCTTCTCGGGTTCTTTTTGTCCCAAAGGGGGATTGAAGCTAATCCCGACAAGATTAAAGCCATCGAGCAGATCGAAGCCCCGAAGCGCGTCAAGGACGTAAGGAGACTTGCTGGTTGTGTGGCTGCCCTCAGCAGGTTCATTTCAAAGTCTGCAGAACGCGCCATGCCTTTCTTCAAAATCTTGAAAAAGGCAGGTCCTATGAAATGGACTCCGGAAGCGGAGGCAGCGCTGCAAGACTTGAAAAGATACATGTCCTCCACTCCAATACTTGTCGCACCTAGGCCACAAGAGAAGTTGCTGCTATACCTAGCAGCAACCAATCAAGTGGTTAGTGCTGCGTTAGTAGCGGAGAGGGAGGCAGATGAGGAACCCACGCCACCGGCAAGCGAATCCAGCGACAAGCAGGGGACTTCTCCGACAAGCTCTGGCACTGACAAGGACAAGTCTGCGCAGGAACAAGGTCAAGTGCGAAAGAAGATGGTGCAGCGCCCAGTGTATTTTGTAAGTTCCCTCTTGCAGTGGGCTAGATCAAGATACTCTGGGGTGCAGAAGTTGCTTTTCGGCCTCATCATGGCCTCGAGAAAGCTGCGCCATTACTTCCAAGCACACGAGATAACAGTGGTCACTCGCTTTCCGTTGAAGAGGATATTGCACAATCCAGAAGCAACAGGCAGGATCGTCGAGTGGGCACTGGAGCTGTCAAGCTTTGGCCTCAAGTTTGAGAGTACTTCAACTATACAGAGCAGAGCTTTGGCAGAATTCATAGCGGAATGGACCCCAACGCCAGATGAAGAAGTTCCAGAGACAAGCGTCCCCGTCCAAGAAACAAGCAACGAATGGGTAATGTACTTTGATGGTGCTTTCTCGCTGCAGGGAGCCGGTGCCGGCGTGGTACTCATAGCGCCCACCGGAGAGCACCTCAAGTACGTTGTCCAGATGCACTTTCCCAAGGAACAAGCGACAAACAATACTGCCGAGTATGAAGGTTTGCTTGCCGGCCTCAGGATTGCGGCCGAACTTGGGATCAAGAAGTTGATTGTGCGAGGAGATTCTCAGTTGGTGGTCCGACAAGTGAACAAGAGTTATCAGAGCCCTTTGATGGAAGCTTATGTTGATGAAGTGAGGAAGCTTGAAGAACACTTTGAGGGTCTGCAAATGGAGCACGTTCCAAGAGCTCAGAATGATATTGCTGATGGCCTCTCAAAGTGTGCTGCAATGAAGTTACCTGTGGAACCAGGGACCTTCCTGCTCAAGCTAACTCAGCCATCCGTTACACCATCAGTTGGGCAAAGTAAGAAGTGAAAGTTGGTCCCCGGCGACTACTTGCCGGCGGATCTTCCCGAGGCCGCCGCCAAGGTCCCCAGGATCAATAGCCAAGATGCTGAGGAACAGTTTGCTCCTGCAGATCCAAGGGTCTGTATAGTTGAAGCAAGTGTTCCCGACAAGCCCTGCCCCGGCAGGCTTGCCGGGGGACCGTCAGCTCCGGCAGAACTGCAGGCTCTTGCCGTAGAAGCTAAGGTTCCCGCAGCAGCCCTCATGCCTTTAGTCCTTGCCGTTGAGCCGCGGGCTCCGGCATGGGCACAGCAAATCGTCCGTTTTCTACAAACTGGGGAACTTCCCGACGAACCAGAAGAGATAGAGAAGATAACCAGGCAGTCAAGTATGTACCAGTTCGTTGACAACGAACTGTACAGAAGAAGACTCAATGGTGTCAGGTTGAAGTGCATTTCCAGAGAAGATGGACAGAAGCTGTTGGCAGAGATACACGGAGGCATATGTGGTCACCACATTGGCGCAAGGGCACTTGCCGGGAAGGCGTTCCGGCAAGGGTTCTTCTGGCCAGAAGCCCTCCAAGATGCAACTGCACAAGTAACCAAGTGTGAAGCGTGCCAGTTCCATGCCAAGCAAATTCACCAGCCAGCTCAAGCTCTCCAGACAATCCCTTTGTCCTGGCCCTTCTCGGTCTGGGGGCTCGATATCCTCGGCCCCTTTCCCCGCGCAGTCGGGGGCTTTGAGTACTTGTACGTTGCAATCGACAAGTTCACAAAGTGGCCAGAAGTGGAACCGGTGAGAAAGGTGACAGCACAGTCAGCAGTCAGGTTCTTCAGGTCAATTGTTTGCCGTTTCGGAATCCCTAACAGGATCATCACCGACAACGGCACACAGTTTACAAGTCGCACCTTCATGCAATACGTCCAAGACCTTGGCGCCAAGGTCTGTTTCGCTTCTGTTGCTCACCCGAGGAGCAATGGTCAAGCGGAGAGGGCCAATGCTGAAGTGCTGCGCGGACTCAAGACAAGAACCTTCGACAGGCTGCGCAAGTGCGGAAGAAACTGGATAGAGGAGTTGCAGGCGGCTCTTTGGTCAATCAGAACAACACCAAGTCGAGCCACTGGACAGACACCCTTTGCTCTTGTTTATGGAGCAGAGGCAGTCCTCCCCACGGAACTCGTATACGGATCCCCTCGAGTGCTCGCTTATGATGAGCTCGAGCAAGAGCAACTGCGACAAGACGATGCATTGCTCCTCGAGGAGGAACGTCTCCAGGCTGCTGTACGAGCTGCTCGATACCAGCAAGCCTTGCGTCGCTACCATAGCCGCAAGGTTAAGGCCAGGAGTCTCGAGGAAGGCGACCTTGTTCTTCGGCGTGTTCAGTCCGCCAAGAATTCCAACAAGTTGACGCCGAAGTGGGAAGGCCCTTATCGGGTGAGACAAGTCACAAGGCCCGGCGCTGTCCGCCTTGAGACCGAAGAAGGCTTACCGGTGAGCAACTCCTGGAACATAGAGCATCTTCGCAAGTTTCACCAATAAGGCGCGGTTGCCGTGATCCGTTCCGGCAACCACCTTTTGTACAAGTCTTGCCGCTGTTGCTTGTAAACCTTTGTACAAAGTCGGGCGCAGATACCGTGCATCAGTAAAGTTTTCGTGCTTCGCACTATTTGCCATTTCATGCTTTTCTTTGTTATTTGCATGCATTGTTTGACACCTTGTGCAACGCACATCCCCGGTAAGCACTAGCAAGCCGTGAGGCCCTATACTTATTTTTTTTTCCTCTTTTTCTTCCACTCTTAAGCAGAAGAAGTATTCCTCGCGCACAAGTTTGCCGGGGGGAAGGAGGTGGAGGATGAACCAAGTGCTATTCAAGAAAGAGAAGCCTTGTCGGGGAACAAGCAACCTATGAAAGCTAAGTTACCAAAGTTTGAGTAATTCAAATTTTTAAATTTTAGTTATCTTCCTTGAACAACCACACTTTGTATGGAAAACCTGTGCGCGGAGGGACCTACCCGTGGCTAGCCGCACCCTTACTTTGTTTTCGAGCACACTCAACGGCTTAAGTGAGCTGCGACAAGTGTCGCGCCCTTGCTTCGTTTTCGAGTTCGCTCAGCAAACTAAGTGCGTTGCGACTAGCTGCGGCAAGGTTGCTTGCCGGTAAGGACTTTTGCCAGCAGACTGCTAAGAGTCCAGCACTCAGCGCTCGCGGCAAGGGCCCCTTGCCGGCAAGTCCCCTAAAAGCGTAGGGTAGATAGCATACAAAGCGGAGGACCAAAAGCAAGGGAGATAACACTGCATCAATTGATCAAAATAAGATAGTATATTACAGAGATAACTTGTCGCAATAACTAATTGATTCATGTCCATGACATACTTTGCAGCAGCAAAGGAAACAGAAAGAAAGAAATCTAATCTACGCGGTCGCCTTCACGCCTCGTGACCTTGTTCACCTTGGCGACGATGTGGGTGACCTGCGCCTTCAACGCTTCCAGATCTGCGTCGTCCGGCAAGGAGCGGAGGACGTTGACAAGATTGACGCCAGGGTTGTGGTAGACGATCTTCGTCAAGACGCGCTCCAGAGTGCTCGCGCAGAGCCGACGTGACTCGTCGGCCAGCTGCACGGGGAGTTTCTCCCGCAGCCGTGCAAGCGCCGGCGCAATTCCCCTGAAGAAGAGACTTAACTTGGCGCTGTGGGGGAGGTCCTCGTCGGGAGAGTACACGAGGTGTTCCGCACTCAGCGCCATCATCTCCTTGTCAATGCTGGCAGCGGAGGTGACCAGCTCGTCGGTCCATTGCTCCATCGCCCGGCTGAAGTTGTTCGCTGAGACGGCGGCGCTCTCCATCAAGTTCCGCTCCTTGCGGAGCTCGTCCTTCAGCTTCGTCTCGTGGTCCCGGGCGGCGTCGAGCGAATCGGTCAGAGTGGAGACCTTCAACTCCAAGTCAGCAATTGAATCCTTGGCGGCAGTGAGCTCGTCGCCCTTCTTGGAGAGACGTACCTGCAAGTCTGAGTTGGTGTGGGCATCTTTCTCGCGCTCCACATTGAGCGCGGTGACTCTGTCCTCGCTCGCCTTCAGGTACCGCTCCAGCTGCTCCACCTTAAGCTCCAGGTCCCTCTTGGCGGTTTCCGCGGCGGCTGTGGCATCCTTCGCCTCCTTCAGGGCCCCGCCAATGGCCAGCTCCCGGGCGGTGAGTTCGTCGTCATGGGCGTCGAGATCGACCTTCCGCTGGTTAAGCGCCCCCTCCCGCCGAGACAACTCCTTGGCGGCCAGCCGCTGCCGCTCTTCGGCCTCAGCCTTCTCCAGGAGGAAGGCTTGCTGCTCCCCGGCAAGCTCTTCCCGCTCCTCCGCCAAGTTGCGGAGGGCTTCCTGGTTGGCGGCGCGAAGCTCCGCGGCGCGCTTCTCCAAGTCAACTCCAGCCTTGGCGGCAAGAGCTTCCCGGGAGTCCAGCTTCGCCTGCCTAGCCCGGTACAGAGCCAGGAGCCGGCGAAGGAGCTTCTCCTCTTCGGGCTCGTCGCTCCCGCCAAGCGCTTCAACAACCTTCAACCCCGCGGAGGCAAGGACCTCTCCATCGTAGGTCTCTCCCTCCACAGGGGCTCGCGACGAAGACCCCCACGGGACTTGTATAAAGACTCCGTTGGGGGCCTCAAGATAGACGCCCGACCGCTCCGTGGAGGCGGAGGGGTCGGCGGCCGGTGCAGCGCTTGACGCTCCTGCTGCCTCCGGGCCAGCAGTGTGGTCGCCGTCCTCCTCCCCAGCCGCGGCATCTACGGTCGGGGCGGTCTCATCAGCGGCAGGCTCGTCGGCTCCAGCCATGCCCTCAGCGGCAGTGGCGTTGCCGCCGTCGCCACGCACCTCCTCCTCAGCGGTGGCCTCTGTTTCCGTCCACTCCGGGGCAGGAGGATCTAGCAGAAGAAGAAGGAAAGAAAAGATCAAGCAAATATCCAAAAAGACAAGTTCAAGAAGATGAAGTTGCAAGACTTACCTTCGCGGACTTCTTTGACGACAGGCTCCCTCGCCGGGGAGTCCTCCCTTGGCGGTGGGGCAGTGGCCCCTGCTGGCGGAGGGCCGCCCGCGCCCTCCTTTGGCGGGGTGGTCACCCTTGTCGGGCTGCTCACCCTTGGAGGGGTGCCCGTCCTTGGCGAAGCGTTCTCCCTAGCCTGGGAGTTCACCCTTGGCGGGGAGGGTGGAGCAAGTGGCTCGTCGGGGGCAGTCTCCGGGCGCTCCTGCGGCTGCGGCTCCACTTCTAGATAAGATAAACAAGACAACAAAATGTCAGTACAAGCAACCACCTCAAGCGCGCCCGTCGATCAGAAGGACAAAAACCAGACTTACGCTGGGGGCTGCTCCTCGGAGCAGCGGGTTGGTCCGGCAAGCTTGCCGCTGGCGTGTCTCCGGTCGCCGCGGCGGGCGAGTCGTCTTCAACCTCGACCATGGGGATCTTGGCCCTCTTCGCCATCCGCTGGGCCAGGGTCCTGTGGAGCAAAACAAAAACAAGATCAGAATCAACAAGGAAAATCAAGACAAAATCGAAGAAACTAAAGAAGTACAAGTGCTTACTCCTCTTCCTCGTCGTCGGAGCTGAGGGCGGAGAAGTCGAACTCCACCTGAGATGCTCCCGCGCGAGGAGTAGGAGGAGAAGGCTCCCTCGGGCGCTTGGCGGTCTCCGGGGCTGTGGGCTGCGAAGACCCAGCCTCCGTTGATGCCGAGGCCCGGGGAGCAGGAGGAGCGGCCGTTCCGCTCCGGGAGGATCCCCCTCCGCTTGGCGCTGGCGCACGGGGCGCCTCCTCCGCGACTCTGCTCGCCCTGGTGGCGCGCGTCGCCCGGCGCGCGGGCTGCTGTCGGGGCGCCTGCGGCCTCGTCGCTGTAGCCACCTTGCGGAGGCGCTTCCCCGGTCGTTGCATAGGACTTGCCGGAGGCGGGGAGTTCTCTGAGGACGAGGAGGCATCGTCGTCAAGTCCCAGAGATCCACCGGTGTCTTCATCGGCCTCGACGTCCTCCTCCTCCTCCCCGGCAGGCCCGCTGGACCCGGCGCCATGCCCGGCGGCCTCGCTCCCTCCGGCAGCCCCGCTCCCTCCGGCGGCCTCGCTCCCTCCGGCGGCCCCGCTCCCTTCGGCGACCTCGCTCCCTGCGGCGGCCTCGCTCACCCCGGCAACCCCGGGTATCCCGGCAAGCCTCAGGGAAGGCACCCCGGCAAACTCATCGGGCGGAAGCTTGAGCAGCCTGAGGATTTCCGCCTCTTCTGCCCGGTTCGCCTCGTCCGCGGCCTGCGCCTCATCCACGGTGTATCCGAAATCTCCCGCCACTGCGGCTGCGGCGGCCTCTTCCATCCTGGAAGCAATGTAAGCTATGTCCCGCGCCGTAGTGGCCCGGGTGAGGCCCCTGTTCTCCTCGGTATTCTTGGGCGTCTCAACTAAGTTGTCGAAGAAGCTCAGCACAGCATCCGGCGGAGGCTCGATCCAGGTGGGGACGATGCCATGGGAGTCGCACGCCGGCATCATTGCGCGCAAAGAATCACAGGCGGTGCTGTTGCACAGTGGCACCACTCCCTTGGCCGGTCTGAACAACTCCGGATGGGCCGGGTCATGCTTGAAGAGCTCTCGGACCATTCCTTTCAGCTCCAAAGCAGTGAAATTGAAGTTTAATCCAGGGCGCAGCCTCATGATATCCGCCGCATTGCCAAACTCCCAGGCGGGCCTTTTCCTTTCTTGTAAAGGGGCGATGCGGCGGCGAAGGAAATCTGCCCCAACCTCTCCGATGGTCAGATTGGCTACCCGGGGACGGATAATCCTGACGAGGGCAATACTGAGCTTGTTGTCCTCCGGGGCCAATTCGCTCCAATTCCTGCCGCGCACTATGGCTGTTGTGCGCGGCGCTGTGAAAGGCTCCGGCTTATCCTCCACTATCCAACACCAATCTGCACGCCACTCCTCCCACTTGCCGCGGAGTTCTCCCTTCAGGTATGAATCCTTCTTATTCAGCCGGAAGATCCAGGAGATGCCGCCGGAAAGGGGAGCGCCAGCCTCTACTCTAGGCATAAAGAAATGGCGAAAAAGTGCTACGTTTGGATGGATCCCAACATAGTTTTCGCACAGATGTGCGAAAACGGCCATCGTAAGGATGGCGTTGGGAGTGAAATCTAGGAGGTGGAGGTTGTATGTGTTCATGATATTGCAAAAGAACTCCGAGTACGGAGGGCACAATCCACAATGGAAGAAAGCAGCGAAGAAGAAGTACCCACCGGGGAACATATCTCTGGCGACGGCGGGGAAGGCTCTGGTGCGGGGATGAGCTTTGGTCTCTCCCGACCAGAAGAGGTAGTACTTGTTCCGCAGCTCCTTCGCGCCAAGCCTCGGCGCGAAGACCACATTCCTCTTCCGCAGGGCGGCCAGCTTCGCCGCCTGCTCAGACTTCTCCTTCTTGGTCTTGTCCGCTTTCGCCTTGTCGCTCTTCGGAGCCATGGCGGAGGCGGCGAGGGAAGAAGCGAGGAGCTCGACGGCGCCGCAGATGCGGAAGACGGCGGAGCAGGGGTGGAGGCAAGGAGCAGCGGGGCTTTCTGGAGAGTCAAGACGCAATGAAGACGAAGGAGGAAACTGCCCCTGCTTCCTCTGCTTTTAAGGGGGAAGTGGGGGACGCTCCGCATTTCCCATTAAAGAACAGGCCACGATCTCTCCCACGACGCCGCAATCGACGCGTGCCGTTAGGGAGGGATGCGGCAGATGCGGAAGGAGATACGGCTTGCCGTGGGCCGCGCGTGCCCGTGCACTGTTTTGGGCCTGGCCCAACAGCGCTCGGCACCGAGTGTGGCCCAGGCCCGGGGGCTCCTGTCGGTGTACTAAGATAGGGGTACCTTAGTATCCCAACTTGTGCACGGGCAGTAGCAGCTTCCCGCGGCAGGGTTCACCGCGTGCTTGCCGGAAACCTTTCTGGTCCCTATGAAGCCATTCAAGAACAAAGTATACAAGTCAGAAGATCAAGGCCCCGGCAAGAGGAGCTTGCCGGGAAGGCCGCACCAGGCTCGAGGATGTCACTTTAGTACAAGACCCTGGCAAGAGGAGCTTGCTAGGAAGACCAAGGAATGCACACCTCAAGAAATACCTCGGCGCATCATGCGCCCCGGCAGGACCCGGAGAGCGACAAGCTTCCGGGCCCGGCAAGATCAAGCCCCCCGGCAAGGTGCTTGCCGGGGAAGCCTACGCTGTGTGCCCGCGCTCCAGCTCATCTGCCCACGCGTCACCCTGGGGCCCTTCCAGGGACGCGTGGCGGACGGCTGTGCAGCCTGGGGCACACGGTGGCAGGCCACGGTGACGAGGCTACCGCCGTGGCGAACGGAGACGCACGGACGGGTGCTTTTGGGGTCGACGGCGACGGGCATTTAATGCCCTTGTCCCCCACTGTCAATGTTAGGCGAAGACCACTGTTCATGCACTGTTCACGCACTATTCCCGGACTGTTACAACTACCACCAACGTTACATTTTTACCCTCCTCTACGTTGACACCTGTCGGTGACCCCTTAAGCTATAAAAGGAGGCCCATGCACAACGTAGAAAGGGTTCGAAGCCTAAGCAACTCTCTCGCTCGGTGTAGCTAGTACTGTAGCTCTTCAAGCTCCCGAGCTCAATACAACCAAGGCAGGAGTAGGGTTTTACGCATCCGCGCGGCCCAAACCTGGGTAAACTGCCCGCGTGTGCTCCACGATCTGCTCTTCGTGCTCCCTCCGCTCCCTTACCGCAACGTAGAAGGGGCTTCGGTCCCATAGGTGCTCGTGGGAGGACAGTTTCCCCCGACAGTCTTTAATAGGAAAAAAATTATTTAACTATTTCAAAAATAATTGCCAAAATTCAGGGAAACTCATAGGACATATATTGTCCATATATAAGAGTTTCAGCACATGGTCATGTTCAAAATATTGGACAAATCCTTCTAAAACCCTTTCTGGATATTTCAAGCTTTTGAAATATTTACAAAGGAAATATTCTCTAAAAATTCCAGGGAAATTCTATCATGTCATATATGACATATTTGATGATCGTGCCAAGCCCCATGCCTTGGGAAGCAAGGAAACATCATCAAAACCCTCCAAAACCATTCTGTCCATATCTGAAATTTGAGCAACTTTACATTGCCAAACTTGTCCAAATGCTCTCAAACTTGGTGCACATGCTAGAATGGTCTAATAAGGCATCTAGACCAAATGGCACAAGCTTTGGAGTAGGGTAACTTGATCAGAATACCCCAACACCATTTCTGTTCAAATTCAAATTTGAACAACTTTACATTATCAACTTTTTACCTAGGGCTTCAAACTTTGTGAGCATGATCATAACCCCAAATGATGACACTACACCAAGTGGTGCATCAAGGGGAGATGGTTAGCTTAACTCAAACATGGTGAAACCATTTCTGTTGATTTCTAGGGTTCACCAAAGTTACATTGGCAAGTTTCTTCAAACAAGCCCAAATTTGGTGAAACACCCTATTTCCATATGCCATTTAATCCTGTTAAGTGTCATAGCCAGTGGAGATCATTTGCTTGCCCAAAACATGATCAAACACCTTCTGCCATTTTTTCAAAACCATTGTTTTGACCCCTTTTACTATTCCCCTTTACCTCAAATTCTTACCACAGGTAAACCTGATCATCTTCTACCTCCAGTAACTCACCCATGCCTCAGCTCAGTCATTGGAGGGGGTAAAACCCCATTTTACTCTTCTGGACAGCAGCAATCTCCTTCTTTCTCACCTCCCTCCTCACTCCAGTGGCCCTCCAGGGCATCCCAGGCCGTCTGTGCATTGTTTACTACTCCCTAGCACTGTTGGACATTGGGGGACACGGCCAGGATGCAAGGGACATGACCAAGCCGGCCAAAGACACGCTCTGGAGCGCGCTACAGTGCGCGAAGGCACTGTAGCTCGGCCCTCCCGAGGCATCCAGGCAGCCTTGGGCAGAGCGAGCATGTCCATCGAGGTCGCCTCGACGTCCACGACACGCCTCGCTGTCGGGCCCCTCCTCCCTTGCCCCACTTATCCCTCCGAGAGCTCGCCCGAGCGCGTCCATGGACGTTGCTCACGGTGCACCGCGGCCACGCCTATTTAAGCCACCCCCGACCCTCTCTCTTGTCTTGGTTAGAACCTCCTCTCTCACGTGAACCTCCTGGACATGCTCTACCTCTCCCTCTGGCTCTCCTTGCCTCTCCATCGCCGCCTCGGTCGCCGTCGTTCTCCGCATGGCTCCAGTGAACCAGGGCTCCTCCACCTCCCCTTCGACCTCAAGGAGAACTGCCACTGGGCTGCGGAGCTTCCCGTCCCTTCGCCGCCTCTTCCCGTGCCCCATGGTGCCCTTACCACCACCACCCGACGAGGCCATCCGCCACGGCCGGTGTAGGACGCGCTTCGGCCGTCCCCCGTCGTCCCCGAGGGCTTTCCCTGATGGTTCACTTCCCAGCGGCCCCTCCGGTGCCCAGATCTTGGTCGGGGGCGGCCTATACCGTCGTGGGCAAGCGCCGGCCGACGCGCAGCCGAGGCATCGAGCCTTTCCGTCGCGGGCGTGGGAGGAAGGGGATGACTCTGCGGGTGGGGCCCGCAGGTCAGTGACCCCGTCGGCCAGCCGCGCGGTTTGAGTGGAGACGGGCCAGGCGGGAACCGCGTTCCCCAGGCGAAGGCGCACTTCGGAGATGACGCCTTCGGCGTCACCACCTCTCCCCGCATAGCCGAGCCGCTGGGCCGGCCCACGGTCTATCCATCGCCCTGTGCGCAGTAAAGGGTTAACCCTTTTTCCTTTTCTTTTTATTTTCCAAACAACTTCAAAAATCCATAAATAAATCAAATAAACTCCAAATTGGATGATTCAAATTTCTGGTAGTTTCTAGAATCATGATCTACCTGTTGGTGCAACATGCACATTTTTCCAGAAACTTTTCCTACACAAATATTATCAAAATGTCATTATTCATTTTCTGTGATGAACTTTAGAAAATCACAGAGAGCTCAAATTTGATCCAAATGCATTGGTTCAAATTCCTAGGTGCTTGTCATATCCAAACTTAGTTTTGGAACATTTTTATTAATACTTTCTGTACCCCACCAAATAATGAGCCATTTCTTCATATTTATCAACTTTGCAAAATCCTAGGGAATTCATTTGAACTCCAAATCGAGTGAAACCAACTCCTAGATGCTTCTAAAATCATGACTTGATTAATGGGTGCCTTTGCTCATTATTCAAAAATATATTTCTGTAGACATCTTTCAAATCCATAAACCCCTTGTTTCCATCATATTGAAATGTACCAAACCATCCATTGATCATACTCCAATGAAACCACCTTGGTTATTTTTCATATGACCAGAGGTATCCTAGAAAAGTCCAACTCCTATTTTTAGAGCAATTTTATTTTTGCCTTGCTGTGTTGCTTATTGCGATTATTTCCGACGTTAGTAGACGAAGTACGGAGTACTCGGAGAAGGACCAAAGGATTTGAAGACTTTGAAGACCAAGCCAATCCAGGCAAGCAGACCTTTGACCATGATACACTTGTGTTCTTCGGAACCCATTTATTTCCGAATGCATGATGAAAAAAGTGACGGTGGTGACCTAGATGAGAACCACCACTTGATGCATGCTTTACTCATAATCTTGCTATGTGCTAGATGCATTGCAAATGACTAGTAGTGATGCTTAGAGATGCATGTGCGCCATGATACCTTCGTGGTTGCATTCTTTTTAAGACCCCATCGGGTGCCACTTATGCCTGGGGGAAAAAGATGAGATGGGTAACCACTTGATGACGAAGTGGTGTACCAAGACAAGTGTGTGTGATGTTTTTCAAACGGATTGGTTTAAGTTGCGACCGTTATTCCAACCTTACATGTGCAACCACTCTACCCCTTATGGGACGGGGCGTTATTGATTACTTAGGCCGATACTAGCATGGTGCCCGCATTACTAGTGACGGGAAGACTTGAGGTCTTTCCCGGGACGGGGTCGTGCTTGGATAGGCGACCATGACTGTTTTCACAGGGCACCGGACACACCGTTGGTCCCTTCGTGTACGCGTGACATTGAAATTAGGGCAAGTCCCATGATCTATTGTTTGTACTCGAGGGCCGTGTACCAACGAGTGGACCCTATGCTAGTGTTGTCTAGGGAAAGATGTTGACCGGGTGCTTCCCCTGAGTACTTGAGGTACTGCGGGATCGTGGGTGACATGAAGGCTTCCTGGATCTTGTGGGTAAAGTGCGCAACCTCTGCAGAGTGTAAAACTATTCGAATAGCCGTGTCCACGATCAAGGACAGTTGGGTAACCGCTCTTGGGCTACGTCCAATGTTTGCAAAACCCTGTGTGTGTGTGTGTGTGTGTGTGTGTGTGTGTGTGTGTGTGTGTGTAGAGTCAAGGTGGTGACTTGACTCGTTGAGTTGAATCCTATTCATGTTGATATCTGTAACCTGTCTTCAAGGTTACCCAAATTTATTGATGCATGATTCATGATGGTAGAATATTTAATCTAGCTTGTGGCTAGTTGGCTCGTTGTTGAATATTGCATTGTTACCTTGAACCAAATCATGGGTTGCTTGCGAGTACATTTAAAGTACTCATTGGCTTGCCACTGGTTATTTTATTGGCTAGGCAGGAGAGAACAGGATATGATGAAGATTCCTTGGTGACGAGCATGCGAGCTAGGACGCTTCCCAGTCAGAATGCCTGTAGGGTTAAGGCAGATGGCATGGGTCCAAGTTATTATTGAAGATTTCCGCTGCGATGATATACTCAAGACTTGACCATAATGGTCCTATTTGTGTAATACGGTATGTAAGGATGTAAGACTCTTGTTATTTAGCTTCTGTGTGTTCAGTGAGCATTGATCTCTGGGATCACTGTACACGTGCATTCGGTGATCACGACTTATGAGTTGGGGTCCCCACAGTGATGTTGTCTTGTCGTTTCTCAACGACACCGATGAGCTACTGGAAAGAGAGGATGAAGAAGCAGGCTATGATTATGATGGCTCCGGTGACCCAATGCACATGCAAGGAGTAGACCGTGAGGACGGCTCCGGTGACCCAATGCCGGTGGAAGAAGGAGACCGTGATGACGGCTCCGGTGACCAAACCGAGTCCGGCCAGCAGGTATATATATTAGTTAAGCCTGTGCTGACTAGTTAATTGATGCATTCATTGTTTTGGTATGTACACATATTAATTAACTCTCGTCTTTGTTCTTTTTTCTAGCCCTCCGGATCGAGCACATCTTCGGTAAGGAGACGAGGCCCGAAGAAAAAGTTGAGCTCGGATGAAAAGTTTGAGATCACAGAAATCGCGCGCACCGGCCAACCGATTGAACCCATCCGGACAAAGAACGCATTTGTTAATAAGTGCGGGGTTCTGGTTAGGGACAAGATCCCGATCAGCATCCAGCAATGGTTAAAGTCGACTGCAGAAGACCCTCAGGTGTCTTATGTCACTGATATGCAGAAAGAAGATCTTTGGACTGAGTTGAAGTCAAATTTCACCCTACCGCTAGAGGATGATCCGGCGAAGCCAGTTAAAGAGCAATTAATCAAGTCTTTTGCTCTTATGAAGATGGCAGACCTATTCAGGGGGTGGAAGAAACACCTGAATAAGTTTGTCCGCAAAAAAGAGACTCCAGAATTCAAGGGCATATATGAGAAGATCAGAGATGACTGGCCCGCATTTGTGGCCTATAAGACATCGGAAAAGAGTAAGAAGATGTCGGCGACAAACCAGAAAAATGCTGCGAAGAAGATGCATCACCATCGCACGGGGTCAGGTGGCTACCTCAGAGCCCGGCCTAAGTGGGCCAACGCTGAGAATGATCTGCTTCAGAAAGGGATCGAACCAGAGACAATGAACAGGCCAGACCATTGCCGGACTTGGTTCTTCGGGGCTGGCGGAACCTTGGACCCTGTATCAAGGTGGTGCATTTGGACGGACAAGCAATTGGAAATACCACTCAGGAAGATGCGGCAATATATCAAAGCAGCGCAGCAAGGGACGTTCGTTCCCGACAGAGAGAACGATGAGCTCACAATGGCCCTCGGGAATCCTGAGCACCCTGGACGGACACGAGGCACGCCAGGCTCCGTTCCGTGGAGTGCTGGGTTTCCGGACGCAGGCGGTTACAAATGCCACGAGAGGAGGAAGAAAGTGCAGCAGACCGAACTACAGGCGCTGCATGCCAGAATACAAGCGATAGAGGAACGAGAAGCAAATCGGGACAAAAGAACTGCCGAAGCTTCCCCCGAAGCTACCCCGCCATCTCAGCGGAGAAGCAGCGTGGCTTCCACCGAGCTGCTTCAGCCGGAGCATGTCTTGACGGCTCCTGCCAACTATCCCGTGGATGCTATCACGGAGTCTCAAAATTGCCACCTTATGACACAATGGATAAATATGAAGGTCAAGGCGGCTGCTGGCTCTGTTTATCCTACTGGACCCGGTGCAACTTTTCACTGCTGGCCGATTCTAGAAAGATATGCTAGGGTGATGGTGGATGAAATAACGGAGGGATTTGAGGACCTCCAGCTTGACCACCCTACCGGTGAAGGGGAGACTCGGCTGGGTTCTTCACTGAAGACTCCATGCCTATGGCGGAAGGACCTCATCAACATTCTGAACCGGATGCCTCCGCCTCCTCCTCCTCCTCCGGCGAGTTAGGGCACTCCGCCTCCTCCTCTGGCGAGTGACGATCAGGGCACTCCGGCTCCTTCTCCGGCGCATGGCGACACTCCGCCTCCTTCTCCGCCTACGCCGGCGCGCCCGAGCAGCCAGCCTCCTCCTTCTCCGCCTCGTCAGTAGGGCGGAAGAGACCTGCCGCCGCTCCGGCTGCTCCGGCGCGTAAGCAAGGAAAGAAGACAACTGCTTCGTCTGGTCTGCCGGCGTCTAGTAGTACAGCCAAAGGCGGGAGGCAATACAGATTCGGTCCTTCTCTCACGCCTCTAGAGAAGTTACCATACGAGAGGTCCGACGAGGAAAACACGAAGATCGCTGAAGGCGAAGTGAAGGACTGGCTTGAAGGGTTGAAAGCACAGAGTCATCCACCTCCGGAGGAGAAGATAGATCCGGTGAAAGCAAAGCGCACTCTTGCTGCCCTGAAGAAACCGGCGAAAAGTCCGCCGAAAGACAACTATGACCGCATTATTGAAAAGTCATTTCACGGAGCGAAGCGGTCGGGAAGTACTAGAAGTGATCAAAGGTTAGCAGAAGGACGAGCTGGGAAACAAATTGCCCAGCTCGGCGAACAAGCGGACCAATCATGCCCCCCGCTCAAGGTGTCTAGCGACATCGTCGCTAATGATCCGAGGATGGTGCCCGATTATAGCAATCTTGGAGATTACCTGCCCAACGATGTACATTATGATTTCTTGGAGGTGCAGATACAAATATACGAGTACGGGAAGCCTCTCGTCAAATATGATAGATCTCTATCAATGATGATGTGAAGATTGCATGATTGGTACTTGAAAATCTGCAGAGAGTCTGGGGGAAGGGATAGTTTGTATGTGAGAGTTAAACCGAAGCATGACCTCGTTGGAATTGAACTGTTGCCTATTCCATTTGAGGAGTTCTATCAGTTTTTCAATCAATTGGCCCTCGATAAAGCAACGGTCACCTGCTACTGTCTGTAAGTAGTACTACTTATCATTAAGTCTCTCTATATAACTCAGCTCTTTCATTGCATGTATTTATAATTATCCTCACTATATTATGCAGATTGAAGATCGTCAAATTGAAGAAAAGACACGTCGGTGATATAGGGTTCATTAACACATATCTCATAGATGCAACTGAGGTTGAATTGCGTGCCGCAGATACCGAGGCCAACTTGCTACGATCGTTGGTGGTAAATGAAAACAAAGATATAATAATATTTCCTTACAACTTCAAGTGAGTGTTACTGTCTTGTCCATATTCGGTTTCCCATATACTAGTCAAGGTTATAGTAATGTAACTGATGAGTTCATGCATGCGTGCGCAGCTTCCACTATATTCTCCTAGAGATTAAGCTTGAGCAGGGAGTAGTAACTGTCTTGGACTCTAAACGAAAAGATCCCAAGGAGTATGCGGACATGACTCAAATGCTCGAGAAGTAAGTTAAATCGATCATTATCCACCATGCATATCAGCAACTTTGTTCATTTCTGATATCAAGTAATTGTTTTCTTTGTCTGGCAGTGTTTGGAAAAAATTCACCAAAAAAGCTCCGGGACTGCCGAAGAAGCTGCAATTTAGACACCCGAAAGTAAGTACTATATAGTAGCATGTTTCGCGCATCTCCTATTGATTCAAGCGCTAGTTTCATCAATACCATTTGGCATTCTTGCTTATCAGTTTGGTTGACCTCTATTTCTTGTAAAGTGGTTGTGGCAGGAACAAGGGAATGATTTCTGTGGATACTACATTTGCGAGTCCATCCGCCACACGACCTGTGAGCGGGGCTACTCTGACGCACAATTTGAAGTGCGTAAGCAATTAATAATATTCACAATTTTATTTCATTACCATCATTTGTGTTGAGTTTCATTTATTCATATATATATATATATATATATATATATATATATATATATATATATGTATTGACCCCCTTCTTCAAATTAGATCTTTCGGATGCGGAATGAACTCCTAGCACCAGATCGTCTGTAAGCAATTCAAGAGGAATTGGCGGCATTCTTCCTTGACCACGTGATCGCTGAAGACGGAGAATACTATATGGACCATGCGTCCATATGATAGGAGATTATATTTGTAAGAGATAATTATTGTATATATGTACCCAGTAGTGTCGGATAGATATACGAGAACTTGTTGTTCGACCAATCTCTCGGAGAAGGAGAGGTGGTCGATATCACTTCTCTCTGTATGCATATATATGTTGATGAAGATCTTCTGTTTCCTTCGTTTGCTTACTAGCTAGCTAGCTAGCGTGTCTAGTCCTCTCTATACGTATGTGTAGTACATAGCGTCGACCAAGAACGGACATAAGAGAGGACACTTCTCTCTATTAATTAGCTAGCTAATTAACACAATATATGAAACACCTAAATTAACCCCCCAAAACCCCCAAACCCACCCCCCTTTCAAAAATAACAAAAACCTTAGCCACAAAAATGCTGACGTGTGGATGCCTTTTGGTCCCGGTTGGTGCCACCAACCAGGACCAAAGGCCCTCCTGCCTGGGCGCACAAGCCACGTGGAGGCCCATCTGTCCCGGTTCTAGTTTGAACCGAGACTAAAGGGCTAGGGCATTAGTACCGACACTTTAGTCCTGGTTCAAGAACCGGGACAAAAGGCCCTTATCAACCGGGACTAAAGGCCCGTTCTCTACTAGTGAAAATGGTTTCTTATAATAAGCAAAGCGTTCTTGAGGGTACACGGGATTTCATCTAGTCACTTTCATCATGTTGGTTTAATTCGTGTTCGCTATTTGATAATTTCATATGTGGATGGATCGGTTCTTAGGTGTTGTTCTTACTTGAACAAACCTCCTACTTATGATTAACCCTCCCGCAAGCATCCGCAACTACGAGAAAAGTATTAAGAATAAATTCTAACCATAACATTAAACTTTTGGATCCAATCGGTCCCTTACGGAATAGTGCATAAATTGGGGTTTAAGCTTATGTCACTCTCGCAACCCACCATCTAATTACTACTCCACAATGCATTCCCCTAGGCCCAAATATGGTCAAGTGTCATGTAGTCGACATTCACATGACGCCACTAAGGGAATCACAACATACATACTCCCTCCGTCTGAAAATACTTGTCATCAAAATGGACAAAAATGGATGTATTTGGAACTAAAATACATCTAGATACATCCCTTTTATTCATTGTGATGACAAGTATTTCTGGACGGAGGGAGTACTATCAAAATATCGAACACATATCAAATTCACATGATTACTTGCAACATGATTTCTCCCGTGACCTCAAGAACAAAGGTAACTACTCACAAGTGATGAACATGCTCAAGAGCAGAGGGGTACTATATAGCATAATGGATATGGACATATAATCTTCCACCAAATAAACCATATAGCAATCAACTACAAGATGTAATCAATACTATTAGTCACCCACAAGCAACAATCTATAGTTCCGGTAACAAGATTGATCACAAGAGATGAACTAGGGTTTGAGACGAGATGGTGCTGGTGAAGATTTTGATGAAGATAGCCCTCCTCAAGATGGGAGAGTTGTTGGTGATGATGATGATGATGATTTCCCCCTCCGGGAGGGAAGTTCCCCTGGTGGAATCGCTCCGTCGGAGGGCAAAAGTGCTCCTGCCCAAGTTCCTCCTTAAGACGGCGGCATTTCGTCCCGACAGTCTTCTCCTTATTTTTTCTAGGTCAGAGAGACTTATATAGCATAAGATGGTCACCGGAAGCGGGCCTGGGTGAGCACAACCCACCAGGGTGCGCCTGGGGCCCTATAGCGCCCAGGTGGGTTGTGCCCACCTGGTGGGCCCCCTCTGGTGGTTATCAGCTCCAGTATTTCTTAAATAATCCATAAAAAAATCTTTGTGAAGTTTCAGCTTGTTTGGAGTTGTGCAGAATAGGTGGCTTGGCTTAGATTTTTCAGGTCCAGATTTCCAGCTGCTAGAATTCTCCCTCTTGGTGTATACCTTGCAAATTATGAGAGAAAAGGCATTAGAATTACTCCAAAAAGCATTATTATGCATAATAACAACATAAATAACAGCAAGAAAACATGATGCAAAATTGACGTATTAAACAACACGAGTGTTGTGTTTAATTTTGGAATTTGTCGGGATTCGTGTGGACATTTTTATACATTAACTGGGTTTCTGGGCATTTAATGTGAATAATTCAAATTTGAACTACAAGCACATGCTCCAGTGCACCAAAGTTGGTTGAAAATCCAAATTTGTGTCCTTGGGTGAATTTCTAGGTCCCATGCAAGAAAAGGGAATGAAATTCAAACACCAGGGCATTATTGATTACCGACAAAACATTGAGATACCTGGTTTTTAAATTCTAGTAAATACAAAACTCATCTGAAATTCATGAAACTTGGCATGCTATCATGGAGCGGCATCAACATGCCGTGGTAAAAAAAATTGTCCCATTTGGGCAGGTTTGGGTATAAGCTTCTCACAAACCAAAGCTTCTCACAACAAGCGTGATGGTTTCGGTAGGGAACGTGCCACCTTTGGGGACGGAACGTTATCCGTTGCCTCTTATTGCTTTCAAAAAAATTCTAGTGTCAACATAGAACAACGGGAGTGTTGTGTTTAATTTTGGAATCTTTCGGGGTTCATTTGGCCTTTTTTATACATTAATTGGGTTTCTGAGCATTTAATGTGCATATTCAAATTTGAAATACAAGCACATGCTCCAGTGCACCAAAGTTGGTTGAAAAAGTACATGTGTGTCCTTGGGTGAATTTCTATGTCCCATGCAAGAAATGGGAATGAAATTCAAACACCATGGCACTGTTGATTGCCGGCAAAATGTTGAGATGCCTGGTTTTTAAATTCTAGTAAATCCAAAACTCGTCTGAAATTCATGAAACTTGGCATGCTATCATGGAGCGGCATCAACATGCCGTGGTAAAAAAATTGTCCCGTTTGGGGCAGGTTTGGGTATAAGCTTCTCACAAACCAGAGCTTCTCACAACAAGCGTGATGGTTTCGGTAGGGAACGTGCCACCTTTGGGACGGAACGATATCCGTTGCCTCTTATTGCTTTCAAAAAAATCTAGTGTCAACATAGAACTGTTGGAAATATGCCCTAGAGGCAATAATAAAAGTATTATTATTATATTTCCTTGTTCATGATAATTGTCTGTTATTCATGCTTGAATTGTATTGTACGGAAACAGCGATACATGTGTGAATATATAGACCACAATGAGTCCCTGGTAAGCCTCTAGTTACCAGCTCGTTGATCAACAGATGGTCATGGTTTCCTGATCATGGACATAGGATGTCAGTGATAATGGGATCACATCATTAGGAGAATGATGTGATGGACAAGACCCAATCCTGAGCATAGCACGAGATCGTATAGTTCGTAATGCATAAGCTTTTCGGTGTCAAGTATTTATTCCTTAGACCATGAGGTTGTACAACTCCCGGATGCCATAGGAATACTTTGGGTGTGCCAAACGTCACAACGTAACTGGGTGGCTATAAAGGTACGCATCGGGTATCTCCGAAAGTGTCTGTTGAGTTGGTACGAACCGAGACTGGGATGTTGTCACTCCGTATGACGGAGAGGTACCTCTGGGCCCACTCGGTAAGACATCATCATAATGAGCTCAAGGTCACTAAGGAGTTAGTCACGGGATGATGGATTACGGATCGAGTAAAGAGACTTGCCATGACGAGATTGAACAAGGTATCGGGTATACCGACGATCAAATCTCGGGCAAGTACCGTACCGATGGATAAAGGGAATAACATACGGGATTGAGTGAATCCTTGACACAGTGGTTCATCCGATGAAGATCATCGAGGAACACGTGGGAACCAACATGGGTATCCAGATCCCGCTGTTGGTTATTGACCGAAGAGTGGTCTCGTTCATGTCTACGTGTCTCCCGAACCCATAGGGTCTACACACTTAAGGTTCGGTAACGCTAGGGTCGTAGAGATACATGCACGTGGAAACCCGAAAGTTATTCGGAGTCCCGGATGAGATCCCGGACGCCACGAGGAGTTCCGGAATGGTCTGGAGGTAAAGAATGATATATAGGAAGTCCAGTTTCGGCCATCGGGTGATCTCCGGGGGTCACCGGGAGTGTCCCGGGACCACCGGAGGGGTCCCGGGGGTCCACCGGGTGGGGCCACCCATCCCGGTGGGGCCCCTAGGCCGCAAGGGGAAGGGGGCCAGCCCCTGGTGGGCTGGCGCACCCTACTGGGCCCTCCCTCATGCGCCTAGGGTTGTAACCCTAGGGGAGGGAGGCGCCCCCTATGCCTTGGGGGGCAAGTCTCCCCCCCAGGCCGCCGCCCCCCTGCAGATCCCGTCTGCAGGGCTTGGCGCACCCCCCTGGCCCCCTATATATATGTTGGGGGGAGAGGGCAGCCGCACCCAAGTCTCTGGCGCCTCTCCCCCTCCCGTCACACCTTCCTCCTCCTCCGCAGGGCGCCGGCGAAGCCCTGCAGGAATTCCCGTTGCATCCATCACCACGTCATCGTGCTGCTGGATCTCCGACGACCTCTCCTCCCCCCTTGCTGGATCAAGAAGGAGGTGACGTTGCTGTACCGGACGTGTGTTGAACGCGGAGGTGCCGTCCCTTCGGCGCTAGATCATCGGTGACGAAGAACGAGAGGAGTACGACTACTTCATCCACACTTCTTCGAAAGCTTCCGCTCGCGATCTACAAAACGGTATGTAGATGCACTCTCATATGCTCGTTGCTAGATGTCTCCTTAGATGGATCTTGGTGAAAGCGTAGAAAATTTTTGAATTCTGCTACGTTCCCCAACAGTGGCATCTGAGCTAGGTCTTATGTGTAGCATCTTGCACGAGTAGAACACAAAGCAGTTGTGGGCGTTTGAGTTTGCTCAATTTTCTTGCCGTTACTAGTCTAGTCTTGATTCGGTGGTATTGTGGGATGAAGCGGCCCGGACCGACTTTACACGTACGCTTACGTGAGACTGGTTCCACCGACAGACATGCACTAGATGCATAAGGTGGCTGGCGGGTGTCTGTCTCTCCTACTTTAGTCGGATCGGATTCGATGAACAGGGTCCTTATGAAGGGTAAATAGAAATTGACAAATCACGTTGTGGTTTTGGCGTAGGTAAGAAACATTCTTGCTAGAAAACCTATAGAAGCCACGTAAAAATTTGCAACAACAATTAGAGGACGTCTAACTTGTTTTTGCAGCATGTGCTATGTGACGTGGTATGGCCAAAGAAGATGTGATGAATGATATATGTGATGTATGAGATTGATCATGTTCTTGTAGTAGGGAATCACGACTTGCATGTCGATGAACTTGACAACCGGCAGGAGCCATAGGAGTTGTCTTAATTATTGTATGACCTGCGTGTCACTAAATAAACGCCATGTAATTACTTTACTTTATTGCTAAACGTTAGCCATAGTAGTAGAAGTAATAGTTGGCGTGACGACTTCTTCAAGACACGATGATGAAGATCATGATGATGGAGATCATGGTGTCGAGCCGGTGACAAGATGATCATGGTGCCCCGAAGATGGAGATCGAAGGAGCAAGATGATATTGGCCATATCATGTCACTTTAATTGATTGCATGTGATGTTTATCATGTTTATGCATCTTGTTTACTTAGAACGATGGTAGTAAATAAGATGATCTCTCACTAAAATTTCAAGAATTGTGTTCCCCCTAACTGTGCACCGTTGCTAAGGATCGTTGTTCCGAAGCACCACGTGATGATCGGGTGTGATAGGTTCTAACGTTCGCATACAACGGGTGTAAGCCAGATTTACACAAGCAATACACTTAGGGTTTACTTAACGAGCCTAGCATGTACAGACATGGCCTCGGAACACGGAAGACCGAAAGGTCGAACACGAGTCGTATAGAAGATACGATCAACATAAAGATGTTCACCGTTGATGACTAGTCCATCTCACGCGATGATCGGACACGGGCTAGTCGATTCGGATCGTGTATCACTTAGATGACTAGAGAGATGTCAATCTGAGTGGGAGTTCATTAAAATTTGATTAAGATGAACTTAATTATCATGAACTTAGTCTAAATTCTTTACAATATCTCTTGTAGATCAAATGGCTCACGCTCAAGTTTCCCTCAACTTCAACGCGTTCCTAGAGAAAACCAAGCTGAAAGACGATGGTAGCAACTATACGGATAGGGTCCGTAACCTGAGGATTATCCTCATAGCTGCCAAGAGACCATATGTCCTTGAAGCACCGCTAGGTGATGCACCCGTTCCCCCGGCGACCCAAGACGTTATGAACGCCTGGCAGTCGCGTAGTGATGATTACTCCCTGGTTCAGTGCAGCATGCTTTACAGCTTAGAGTCAGGGCTCCAAAAGCGTTTTGAGAATCATGGGGCATATGAGATGTTCGAAGAGCTGAAAATGGTTTTCCAAGCTCATGCCCGAGTCGAGAGATATGACGTCTCCGACGCATTCTACAGCTGTAAGATGGAGGAAAACAGTTCTGTCAGTGAGCACATCCTCAAGATTTCTGGATTGCACAACCGCTTGTCTCAGCTGGGAATGAATCTCCCAGATGAAGCGGTCGTTGACAGAATCCTCCAGTCGCTCCCACCAAGCTTCAAGAGCTTCGTGTTAAACTTCAATATGCAGGGGATGGAGAAGTCCATTCCCGAGGTGTATTCGATGCTGAAATCAGCGGAGGTGGATATCAAGAAAGAACATCAAGTGTTGATGGTCAATAAAACCACTAAGTTCAAGAAAGGCAAGGGTAAGAAGAACTTCAAGAAGGACGGCAAAGGAGTTGTCGCGCCCGGTAAGCCAGTTGCCGGGAAGAAGCCAACGTATGGCCCCAAGCCTGAGACAGAGTGCTTTTATTGCAAGGGAACGGGTCACTGGAAGCGGAACTGCCCCAAATACTTAGCAGACAAGAAGGCCGGCAACGTCAAAGGTATATATGATATACATGTTATTGATGTGTACCTTACCAGCACTCGTAGTAGCTCCTGGGTATTTGATACCGGTGCAGTTGCTCACATTTGTAACTCTAAGCAGGAATAAGCGGAGGCTGGCGAAGGACGAGGTGACGATGCGCGTCTGGAATGGTTCCAAGGTCGATGTGATCGCCGTCGGCACGCTGCCTCTACATCTACCCTCGGGATTAGTTTTAAACCTTAATAATTGTTATTTAGTACCAGCTTTGAGCATGAACATTGTATCTGGATCTCGTCTTATGCGAGATGGCTACTCATTTAAATCCGAGAATAATGGTTGTTCTATTTATTTGAGAGATATGTTTTATGGTCATGCCCCACTGGTCAATGGTTTATTTTTGATGAATCTCGATCGTGATGATACACATATTCATAGTGTGAATGCCAAAAGATGTAAAGTCGATAATGATAGTCCCACATACTTGTGGCATTGCCGCCTTGGTCATATTGGTGTCAAATGTATGAAGAAGCTTCATGCTGATGGACTTTTAGAGTCTCTTGATTATGAATCATTTGGCACGTGCGAACCATGCCTCTTGGGCAAGATGACCAAGACTCCGTTCTCCGGAACAATGGAGCGAGCAACCAACTTATTGGAAATCATACATACCGATGTGTGCGGTCCAATGAGTGTTGAGGCTCGCGGAGGCTATCGTTATGTTCTCACCCTCATAGATGACTTGCGTAGATATGGGTATATCTATTTGATGAAACACAAGTCTGAGACCTTTGAAAAGTTCAAGGAATTTCAGAATGAGGTTGAGAATCAACGTGACAGAAAAATAAAGATCTTGCGATCGGATCGTTGATACATCCAAAACGTATCTATAATTTCTGCTTGCTCCATGCCTCTTTTGTGTGATATTGCTATGATATTTATGCACTTCCATACACTTTTGATCATATTTGGACTAACCTATTAACTCAGTGCACCACAGTGCCAGTTCCTGTTTTCTGCTGTTTTTCTATTTCAGATTTCCCCCATATTAAAAGTGCTCCAAAAAATCCGGGAAAAATACAGGAAAAATCAGCGTACAGGAAGCTTCGAGAAAAAACCAAAGTGGGGCCAGAGGGGAGCCAGGGGTGGCCCAGGCGGCCACCCGGCGCGGCCCCACCCCTGGCCGCGCCAGAGGGGCGCCTGGGGCCCCCTCTCCGCCTCTGGTGACCCCCCTTCATATATATATTCCTCGCGTCCCGAAACCCTCGAGGACGGAACCCTTTTTCGCGATCTCGCCTCTGTTCCGCCGCCGCAGCGCTTCCAAGATTGGGAGCATCAGGAGAACTCTTCCCGGCACCCTGCCGGAGGGGAGAACCACCACCGGGAGCTTCTCCACCACCATGGAGGCTTCCCGAATGAGTCGTGAGTAGTCTCCCTTGCACCATGGGTCCATGACCAGTAGCTATGTGATGTTCTCCTCCCCTCTTTGTTCTTCATGGTTTAGACCTCGTGAGCTGCCCTACATGATCGAGGCACATATGTAATCTTTATGTTGTTGCTCTGCTGAGTTTGCTGGGATCCGATGGATTATAAGATTATGTTCAGATTGTGTTTGAGTAATATATTTGATTCACCTCTTTTATATATTTGTTCTTAAGTAATTCATGCATGTTCTCCCTTGCTGTTTATTGCTTTGGCCGAGTATTAGGTAGTAACTCCAAGAGGGAGCGTTATGCTTGATTGTGGGTTCATGCCCCCTGATGACTAGCTTGAGTGATAGAAACATGAGTCTAGGGGATGTGCTGTTGCCACAAGGGGGAAAACAACGGTGCTTGTACTTGCGGGTGCAAGGATTGTTTACTTTATGCAAAGTTCTTTTAATGCAGTTGTCTGTTGCTTTGAGTTTACACTTTGGGTGGGATTCGCAACTTAATACCAGCGAGATATTCTGGATAGATATCTCAAGGTGGATGATTAGTAGTAGATGCAGATGGATTTCGGTCTACTTGCCTTGGCGTACCGCCCATGCTTTTGAGCCTCTACCTTTCTTTGCAGCATAGTTAGCATTGGTTTGCGCACATAATCATGTCAATTGCCCAGCTGTAATTTGTTTACCTTGCTTAGTTGTTTTATCGTCTTTTGGGAGAGAGACATCACTAGTGAACATCATGGGACCCCAGTCCATATTACCACCACTGATCACACCCTATATTTACTTCCTGTTTCTATTTCCTAGTTGCAGTCATAGCTATCATTATTACCTCTTGTGTTTGATCCTTTGTAAACAACAAGGCCGGAGGGATTGACAACCTCTCTGTACTCGTTGGGAGCAAAGCTATCTGTATCTGTGTGCAGGTCCTGTCAACCGCTAAGTTTCTGGCGCCGTTGACACCTACTTGTCGACCCTCGGAGTCTCACGGGATTCGATCCTTGGTATCTTTGCCAAGGGAAATTTGCCGCTACGCTACATCTCAACCTTCCACTTGGGGTAACCAACGAGGGGCGAGAAGCCATCAATCGTGGGGGTGAATATTTGAGTCATGAATTTGGCACGCACCTTAGGAAATGTGGAATTGTTTCACAATTGACACCGCCCGGAACACCTCAACGTAACGGTGTGTCCGAACGTCGAAATCGTACTCTATTGGACATGGTGCGATCTATGATGTCCCTCACTGATTTACCGCTATCTTTTTGGGGTTATGCTTTAGAGACTACCGCATTCACTTTAAATAGGGCTCCGTCGAAATCCGTTGAGACGACACCGTATGAACTTTGGTTTGGCAAGAAACCTAAGTTGTCGTTTCTGAAAGTTTGGGGTTGCGATGCTTATGTCAAGAAACTTCAACCTGAAAAGCTCGAACCCAAATCGGAAAAATGCGTCTTCATAGGATACCCAAAGGAAACGATTGGGTACACCTTCTACCATAGATCCGAAGGCAAAGTCTTTGTTGCCAAGAATGGATCCTTTCTGGAGAAAGAGTTTCTCTCGAAAGAAGTGAGTGGGAGGAAAGTAGAACTTGATGAGGTGACAGTCACCCCTCCTGAACCGGAAAGTAGCGCAGCGTAGGAAATTGTTCCTGAGGTGCCTGCACCGACAAGGGAGGAAGTTAATGATGATGATCATGAAGAAACAGATCAAGTTACTACTGAACTTCGAAGGTCCACAAGGGCACGTTCCGCACCAGAGTGGTACGGCAACCCTGTCCTGGAAATCATGTTGTTAGACAACGGTGAACTTTCGAACTATGAAGAAGCAATGGCGGGCCCGGATTCCAATAAATGGCTTGGAGCCATGAAATCCGAGATAGAATCCATGTATGAAAACAAAGTATGCACTTTGGTGGACTTGGCTCATGACAGGCACGCCATAGAAAACAACAGGATATTTAAGAAGAAGACAGACGCGGATGGTAATGTGACCATCTATAAGGCTCGGCTTGTCGCTAAGGGTTATCGACAAGTTCAAGGGATTGACTACGATGAGACTTTCTCTCCCGTAGCGATGCTGAAGTCAGTCAGAATCATGTTAGCTGTTGCCGCATTCTATGATTATGAGATATGGCAAATGGACGTCAAAACGGCATTCCTTAATGGCTTCCTCAAGGAAGAGTTGTATATGATGCAGCCGGAAGGTTTTGTCGATCCAGAGAACGCTAACAAGGTATGCAAGCTCCAGCGCTCGATTTACGGGCTGGTGCAAGCATCTCGGAGTTGGAATATTCGCTTTAATGATGTGATCAAAGCGTTTGGCTTTATACAGACTTATGGAGAAGCCTGTATCTACAAGAAAGTGAGTGGGAACTCTGTGGCATTTCTCATATTATATGTGGATGACATATTGCTGATGGGAAATGATATAGAATTCTTGGAAAATGTAAAGGCCTACTTGAATAAGAGTTTTTCAATGAAGGACCTTGGAGAAGCTGCTTACATATTAGGCATCAAAATCTATAGAGATAGATCAAGACGCCTCATCGGTCTTTCACAAAGTACATACCTCGACGAGATATTGAAAAAGTTCAATATGGATCAGTCCAAGAAGGGATTCTTGCCTGTTTTGTAAGGTATGAGATTGAGCAAGGCTCAGTCGCTGACCACGGCAGAAGATAGAGAAAAGATGAGTGGCATACCCTATGCCTCGGCCATAGGTTCTATCATGTATGCCATGCTGTGTACCAGACCTGATGTGAACCTTGCCATAAGTTTGGTAGGGAGGTACCAAAGTGATCCCGGTAGGGAACACTGGACAGCGGTCAAGAACATCCTGAAGTATCTGAAAAGGACTAAGGATATGTTTCTCGTTTATGGAGGTGACGAAGAGCTCGTCGTAAAGGGTTACGTTGATGCTAGCTTGGACACAGATCTGGATGACTCTAATTAAGTCACAAACCGAATACGTGTATATTTTGAATGGTGGGGCAGTCAACTGGCGCAGTTGCAAGCAAAGCGTCGTGGCGGCATCTACATGTGAAGCGGAGTACATAGCTGCTTCCGAAGCAGCGCAGGAAGGAGTCTGGATGAAGGAGTTCATCACCGACCTAGGAGTCATTCCAAGCGCGTCAAGCCCGATGACTCTCTTCTGTGACAACACTGGTGCCATTGCCATTACCAAAGAGCCCAGGTTTCACAAGAAGACCAAGCACATCAAGCGCCGTTTCAACTCCATCCGGAATTATGTTCAAGATGGAGATATAAATATTTGTAAAGTGCATACGGATCTGAATGTTGCAGACCCGTTGACTAAACCCCTTCCATGGGCAAAACATGATCAACACCAGAACTCTATGGGTGTTCGATTCATCACGATGTAACTAGATTATTGACTCTAGTGCAAGTGGTAGACTGTTGGAAATATGCCCTAGAGGCAATAATAAAAGTATTATTATTATATTTTCTTGTTCATGATAATTGTCTGTTATTCATGCTTGAATTGTATTGTACGGAAACAGCGATACATGTGTGAATATATAGACCACAATGAGTCCCTGGTAAGTCTCTAGTTACCAGCTCGTTGATCAACAGATGGTCATGGTTTCCTGATCATGGACATATGATGTCAGTGATAACGGGATCACATCATTAGGAGAATGATGTGATGGACAAGACCCAATCCTGAGCATAGCACGAGATCGTATAGTTCGTAATGCATAAGCTTTTCGGTGTCAAGTATTTATTCCTTAGACCATAAGGTTGTACAACTCCCGGATGCCGTAGGAATACTTTGGGTGTGCCAAACGTCACAACGTAACTGGGTGCCTATAAAGGTACGCATCGGGTATCTCCGAAAGTGTCTGTTGAGTTGGTACGAACCGAGACTGGGATGTTGTCACTCCGTATGACGGAGAGGTACCTCTGGGCCCACTCGGTAAGACATCATCATAATGAGCTCAAGGTGACTAAGGAGTTAGTCACGGGATGATGGATTACGGATCAAGTAAAGAGACTTGCCATGACGAGATTGAACAAGGTATCGGGTATACCGACGATCGAATCTCGGGCAAGTACCGTACCGATGGATAAAGGGAATAACATACGGGATTGAGTGAATCCTTGACACAGTGGTTCATCCGATGAAGATCATCGAGGAACACGTGGGAACCAACATGGGTATCCAGATCCCGCTGTTGGTTATTGACCGGAGAGTGGTCTCGATCATGTCTACGTGTCTCCCGAACCCGTAGGGTCTACACACTTAAGGTTCGGTAACGCTAGGGTCATAGAGATACATGCACGTGGAAACCCGAAAGTTGTTCGGAGTCCCGGATGAGATCCCGGACGTCACGAGGAGTTCCGGAATGGTCCGGAGGTAAAGAATGATATATAGGAAGTCCAGTTTCGGCCATCGGGTGATCTCCGGGGGTCACCGGGAGTGTCCCGGGACCAACGGAGGGGTCCCGGGGGTCCACCGGGTGGGGCCACCCATCCCGGTGGGGCCCCTAGGCCGCAAGGGGAAGGGGGCCAGCCCCTGGTGGGCTGGCGCACCCTACTGGGCCCTCCCTCATGCGCCTAGGGTTGTAACCCTAGGGGAGGGAGGCGCCCCCTATGCCTTGGGGGGGCAAGTCTCCCCCCCTAGGCCCCCCCCCCCGCCCCTGCAGATCCCATCTGTAGGGCTTGGCGCACCCCCCTGGCCCCCTATATATATGTGGGGGGGATAGGGCAGCCGCACCCAAGTCTCTGGCGCCTCTCCCCCTCCCGTCACACCTTCCTCCTCCTCCGCAGGGCGCCGGCGAAGCCCTGCAGGAATTCCCGTTGCATCCATCACCATGCCGTCGTGCTGCTGGATCTCCGACGACCTCTCCTTCCCCCTTGTTGGATCAAGAAGGAGGTGACGTTGCTGTACCGGACATGTGTTGAACGCGGAGGTGCCGTCCGTTCGGCGCTAGATCATCGGTGACGAAGAACGAGAGGAGTACGACTACTTCATCCACGCTTCTTCGAAAGCTTCCGCTCGCGATCTACAAAATGGTATGTAGATGCACTCTCATATGCTCGTTGCTAGATGTCTCCTTAGATGGATCTTGGTGAAAGCGTAGAAATTTTTTGAATTCTGCTACGTTCCCCAACAAGAACAACAGGAGAGTTGTGTTTAATTTTGGGATTTTTCAGGGTTCGTTTGGCCTTTTTTATACATTAATTGAGTTTCTGGGCATTTAATGTGCATAATTCAAATTTGAACTACAAGCACATGCTCCACTGCACCAAAGTTGGTTGTAAAATCATATGTGTGTCCTTGGGTGAATTTCTAGATCCCATGCAAGAAATGGGAATGAAATTCAAACATCTAGGCGTCGTTGCTCGGCCGGAAAGATTGAGAAACTTGGTTTTTTAATTTGTGTAAATCTAAAACATGCCTGAAAATCATGAAACTTGGCATGGTGTCATGACATGGCACCAACATGCTGTGGTAATTTTTCTGTCCGATTTGCGAAGGCGCACACATTGACAATCAACAAAGTCATTTTTGAACAAGTGATGGCACGTTACAAATCGGAAACACAAGTATTATTGAAACTGTGGGCATTCTACTTACCAATTACGTGCCGCCACGCGTCCCCTTTTTTATTGGCTAGGAGGTGCCGTGCGGGGTAGCTATTTGAGTACGGGAGGCGTGCGATCAGACCCATGCACGTGCTCATCGGGAGGAGAGCCCTTTGACTACTACCCGCCGCGCACCTCTCTCCCGAGCCCCTGTTCTACGGTGTGGCTATATGTCTCACTGGACTGAGATTTAAGAGAGAAAAATGAAAATCTGAAAAAGAAAGTTTTGCACGGATCTTGATGTAAGATCCGACGGACCTATATAGCATCGGCTGCGACTTATATCAAGCATGATGAATATAAGTATGATGACAGTGGATAATAATTGTCTTGCATATTTAGGAACATAATTAAAAAAAGCCACATGCGACAACGCCCGAACTACACAAGGGAAAAAGAATAAGGAAGACAACGATCTGGCTCGCTGATCGCTACTTTCTTGATGCGTTGCTGCAGGCCGGAGGAACTAGTCTCCACGGCGAGCGACGATGAGCTCTTTCTTGTCTTTAAGATGCTGCTTGAGAGCATCCACGGATTCCTCCACTAGCCTTCTGCGCTCGATGCGCAGCATGTCATTCTCGTCCATAAGTTTCTCGACGATGATGCTCGTCCTCTTCAACAAGGCAGTGGTCTCCTCCTGCTGCTCCGCACTTCCGACGATCTTCACCCTCAGCAGGTCGCGCTCGGCCCGGAGCTTCGCATTGCTCTCATTTAGTTGTCGGATGATGCTGGTAGCCTGTTCAAAAGAGGCTTTCATGTCGTCCTGCAACCTCGCCCAACCGGAGATCTGATCCATCTAACTATGGACGATCGCATGCATGCGCCTGTAAGAGTCCTTGCATGCCCGCGAGACATTTTCCGAGGCTGCCGCGGCACGGGAGGACATCTCTGCTGCATTCACGGCGCGGTGGGCCATCTCTTATGCTTCCGCGGCGCAGCCGGACCAGTCTTCTGCATCGACGGCGCGGGGACCTCCGTGCTGCTTCAGCGGCGCGGCGGGACCTCTGTGCTGCTACGGCCGTGCGGCGAGACATGTCGGCTGTGTTTGCGGCGAGGTGGGACATCTCACGTGCTTCCGCTTCCATGCTCGCATCTCCCTGGTGGCAGTCTCTCGACCCAGAACTCACGCTGGCCATGGCAGACGCAATTGAACGATGATGAATGACTTGTTTGCTTTTGTGGATGAGGAGTTGAGGAGGAATGTGCAGTCATCTTGGAGTAGTAGTATTTATAACCGAGTGCTAATGCGCTCCTAAGTGGGAAACCGTTTAGGTTTTGATCAGTGTGAACAGGTTTGCAATTTGGAATGTGACGGGACGCAGGCTCAAAATTTACCGACGGTTATAAGTGCGGCACTATTCCCGGAAGGCGTAACATGGGCACGTACACCTTCTCGGCCGTGTACGTGGCGTTTGCACCATAGGGTGCACCGCAATAGGCAACGTCTGCACACGTCTTATTCCAACAACCGTGCATGCTCGTTATGACCATCGCACCGCTCCTTTAATTAGAATGTGTGTGTCCGTCTAGCGCACACACGTTGACCTATCTAACTGTTTCAGTTGTTGTGGCTAATCGCAAACAGTTCATCCATGTGAAGTGTATGCCATCAATCACAGACACTTTTTTTCTAATAATCGCAGACACTTTGATCTGGCTATCCCGTTCATGTTTTGTTGCCTTATGACGCGTATGCCCTCAATCGCACACACATTTATCTAGCTGCTCATTTCTATTGTTCCTCATCATCAAAAATAGTTCATTCGAGTGAACCGTATGTTGTATATCGCACACGCCTTCATCTGGCTGCCCGTGTCTTTTGTTCCTCCTCATCCCAAACAGTTCATTGAACTGAATCGTATGCCCTGCATCGCAAGCGCAACTAAAATCTGAACCGTGTTTGATGGCTTCGCCATCGCAAATGTTTTGCACCTTTTTGACGGTTCTTTTACACGGCCGTTTGAGATTATTGCATCACACACAGTTTCGTCGAAGGGTCTTTGATCGTAGTGTCGTGTTAGCAGCATCCTGCAGTAGTGATATAACATCGATTGAGACATAATTAAGTCTCAGTCGACTCAAATTTAGCAAGACTAGAAACAAAAATAATCATGCATCGATGTTCTAAAAAAAGTGATCATGCATTTCCACACAAAAAGAAAGTAAGTGATTAGGAGTAGTTAAGAAAAGTAATCCTACGCACGTACAATGTATCTTGAAGAGTTCCACCTCATCTTCTCTAACCACATGACTCTTCTCTGTCGTTACAGAAATGTCGCGTAAGATTTTTCCATTCTATTTTTTTAGATGATGCTTTTTTCATTAACACAGTACAGATGCAGACGCTCGTATATACTTATATATACTCATTTTTATAAACGCAAGCACACACATTCTACCTCTATGAGCACCTTCAACAGATTAAAACGACACATCACCGTGACATCAACGAAGTCACCACAGACGCCTTCGTAGTCGACGAGAATATGTCCTCTCCCACTGAACGCACATAGCCCAAAGACCTGGAATAAACATAGGAAAATACAAGCACCAACGTGAAGTCTAGGACTTGAACTCTGGTGGGCTGGGGGTATATAATCCTTACCATCCAATCACAGATTATGATGTGGAGCATCGTCTCACTAAGTGCCAAGTAGACCCGTGACGTGTGCACGTGCAAGAGCTCTTCCATATGACCCACTTGACACCTGGCTACTACCTAAAGCCAGATGTTATGCGTGTTTAGGTACCAAGAAGATTTGCTCGGAGATGCTCATGAAGACGGACAAGTCCCTAAGTACATGGATGAAGAGGAACGACGAAAGGAACCGAAGACAGCTCCCAGCACCCGGACATCCGGCCACAACCCTGGACTTCCGACCCCTGAAGGTGACTACATCAGCAGCAGCCCAGCAGCCAACAAGCACAGGGCCCGGACATCCGGCCCGACAACCCAGAAATCCGGCCCTTCATTAAAGAACGCTACCGAAGCCGGCCCCGACCCCGGACATCCGGCCCGACGCGAGCCGCTGGACATCCGGCCCCCAACCTGGACATTCGGCACCTGTCTGCGCACAGTGAACGGGTTGAAGGCCCATGTACCCCTTCGCCCCCTAGACTATATATACTCCTCCTCCACCTATGCTTCAGGGTTAACATTGTGATAGTTCATCTTGGAGATAGAGCTTTGTTCATCCACTTGTACACCTAGTCCCCTACTCCATTGGAGACCAAGGCCTCCTCGGAGAAGATCCCCCAAGTGGATTCAAGACCCAGTTGTGGGAAGATCCTTCATGGATTCAAGACCTGCTTCTAGGAGATGAACTAGCTACCCTTTTACCCCCTTTGTTGGATTTGGACCTTTGTTTCCTCCTTGTGTACTTCGATCTAGAATATGTGTGATTGTATCTTGTCTATGTGAGTGTTTCCTATTGTTTTCCCCTTTTGTGTTAATCCTGTTCTTCGGGAATTCCCCTCCAAATCGTGAAAGATCTACTCCTAAGGTTCCACCCTGCATCAAATTGGTACATAGATTTTCAATTCACAAATATGAGTTTTATTGTGCACCGATATCATCATCATCATCATCACTTTGCATCGGATGTAAACATGTAGTGGCATCCTCTATTCAAAGGATCTCAGCTTCTTAGCACGACAAGGTCTTGGATACATAGGGGGCGCCTGATAACCCACAAGTATAGGGGATCGCAACAGTTTTCGAGGGTAGAGTATTCAACCCAAATTTATTGATTCGACACAAGGGGAGCCAAAGAATACTCTCAAGTATTAGCAGTTGAGTTGTCAATTCAACCACACCTGGAAGACTTAATGTGGGGACCCCGACTCATAAGTCGTGATCACCGAATGCACGTGTACAGTGATCCCAGAGATCAATGCTCACTGAACACACATAAGCTGAATAACAAGAGTCTTACATCCATACATGCCGTATTACACAAATAGGACCATTATGGTCAAGTCTTGAGTATATCATCGCAGCGGAAATCTTCAATAATAACTTGGACCCATGCCATCTGCCTTAACCCTACAGGCATTCTGACTGGGAAGCGTCCTAGCTCGCATGCTCGTCACCAAGAAATCTTCATCATATCCTGTTCTCTCCTGCCTGGCCAATAAAATAACCAGTGGCAAGCCAATGAATACTTTGAATGTACTCGCAAGCAACCCATGATTTGGTTCAAGGTAACAATGCAATATTCAACAACGAGCCAACTAGCCACAAGCTAGATTAAATATTCTACCATCATGAATCATGCATCAATAAATTTGGGTAACCTTGAAGACAGGTTACAGATATCAACATGAATAGGATTCAACTCAACGAGTCAAGTCACCACCTTGACTCTACACACACACACACACACACACACACACAGGGTTTTGCAAACATTGGACGTAGCCCAAGAGCGGTTACCCAACTGTCCTTGACCGTGGACACGGCTATTCGAATAGTTTTACACTCTGCAGAGGTTGCGCACTTTACCCACAAGATCCAGGAAGCCTTCGTGTCACCCACGATCCTGCAGTACCTCAAGTACTCGGGGGAAGCACCCGGTCATCATCTTTCCCTAGACGACACTAGCATAGGGTCCACTCGTTGGTACACGGCCCTCGAGTACAAATAATAGATCATGGGACTTGCCCTAATTTCAATGTCACGCGTACACGAAGGGACCAACGGTGTGTCTGGTGCCCTGTGAAAACAGTCATGGTCGCCTATCCAAGCACGACCCCGTCCCGGGAAAGACCTCAAGTCTTCCAGTCACTAGTAATGCGGGCACCATGCTAGTATCGGCCTAAGTAATCAATAACGCCTCGTCCCATAAGGGGTAGAGTGGTTGCACATGTAAGGTTGGAATAACGGTCGCAACTTAAACCAATCCGTTTGAAAAACATCACACACACTTGTCTTGGTACACCACTTCGTCATCAAGTGGTTACCCATCTCATCTTTTTTCCCCGGGCATAAGTGGCACCCAATGGGATCTTAAAAAGAATGCAACCACGAAGGTATCATGGCGCACATGCATCTCTAAGCATCACTACTAGTCATTTGCAATGCATCTAGGACATAGCAAGATTATGAGTAAAGCATGCATCAAGTGGTGGTTCTGATCTAGGTCACCACCGTCACTTTTTTCATCATGCATTCGGAAATAAATGGGTTCCGAAGAACACAAGTGTATCATGGTCAAAGGGCTGCTTGCCTTATCCTTCCGAGTCTTCAAACCTTCTGGTCCTTCTCCGAGTACTCCATTTATTTCGTCAACTAACGATGGAAACAATCATAATAAGCAACACAACAAAGCAAAAATAAAAGTGCTCTAAAAATAGGAGTTGGACTTTTCTAGGATACCTCTGGTCATATGAAAAATAACCAAGGTGGTTTCATTGGAGTATGATCAATGGATGGTTTGGCACATTTCAATATGATGGAATCAAGGGGTTTATGGATTTGAAAGAAGTGTACAGAAATATATTTTTGAATAATGAGCAAAGGTACCCATTAATCAATTCATGATTTTAGAAGCATCTAGGAGTTGGTTTCACTGGATTTGGAGTTCAAATGAATTCCCTAGGATTTTGCAAAGTTGATTAATATGAAGAAATGGCTCATTATTTGGTGGGGTACAGAAAGTATTAATAAAAATGTTCCAAAACTAAGTTTGGACATGACAAACACCTAGGAATTTGAACCACTGCATTTGGATCAAATTTGAGCCCTCTGTGATTTTCTAAAGTTTATCACAGAAATGGAATAATGACATTTGATAATTATTTGTGAAGGAAAAGTTTCTGGAAAAATGTGCATGTTGCACCAACAGGTAGATCGGGATTTTAGAAACTCCTAGAAATTTGAATCATCAAATTTGGAGTTCATTTGAATTATTTATGGGTTTTTGAAGTTGACTAGAAATGCAAAAGGAAAATGGAAAGGAGGGGGGGTTATACCTATACTGCGTTTTGGGCGCAGTATAGCGCCGCAGCGCCCTGGGCCGGCCCAGCAGCACGGCCATACGCAGAGGGCCAGGCAACGTCGAAGGCGCCTTCGGGCCAGGCGTCTTCACCGCAGGGACGCGGCTTCCATGGATGCGTCTCCACTTATGCGCGGGCCCAGCCTCTCAGTCGCTTACAAGCAGGCCCCGCCTGGCAGGTTCGCCTTCCTCCTCCCGCTCGAGCAGAGGCGAGGCAGGGGAGGCAGGGCCGAGCGCTCGCCGGCGTGGCCCCGTCGACTCGGGCCGTCTTCGGCGATGCCCCGGCCACCAGAACGACCAGCGCGGATAGGCGCATCCAGCCATGGGTAACACGCCTGCCGGGGAGGACCAGGTCGAGCAGGGGTCCAACCATGGCGGAGAAGGGCCTCGGCCACCTTGGGCTTCGAGCGCATGGGCATCTCGGGGAGGATTGGCGGAGGTGGGGGACTCCCTGGAGATCGTGTGATGGCACCGGAGTGGCCAGGAGGGGGAGAGGGGCTCGGGGTTGCTCGAATTCGAGCGGCGGCCGTCGGCGAGGCTCCGGCCACGGAGGTGCATTGAGGGTGTGGGGAGAGGTGTGGGTTGGTCCAGGGGGTTGCTGGGAAGGAGAGAGGGCGAAGGAGCTCCAGAGGGAGGCCTAGGGCGGCCCTATTTAGCCGTCCCGCAGCTCACCGTGGACGCGGCACATGGGTGGCCGTGGCAACGGCTCGGGAGGCCAAGAGAGAGGGTGAGGAGCTGTCTACGGCGTTCGTGGGACTTGAGTAGGGCGCCAGGAAGAGAGAGGAGGAGCGGGGAGGTGCCAGAGATCTTGCGCGTGTGAGGCCAGAGGTTGGAGCTCGCGGGCGGCCGGCGCGCGTGCGAGGGCGTCCACTGGAGGGAGAAGGACGAGGGGGACAGCGCCGGGGGGCATTGAGGACGCCGAGGCGCATCGAACGGCGTGAGGGGGGAGCACGAGGTGGTCGGGGGCGACTGATTGGGCGAGGCTACAGTGCGGGTGCGCACTGTAGCGTGCTCCAGAGCGCGGCCATTGCATGCCATGGCATTGCTCTGGCGTCCAGAGCGTGGCCAATTGTGTCTAGGGGGTAGAGGGAGTAGTAAAATATAGGGAGGTGGTCCTGGATGCCATGGAGAGCCACTGGAGTGAGGAGGGAGGGGAAAGAGGAGGAGAGAGCTGCTGTCCAGAAGTGTAAAAATGGGGTTTTCACCCCTCAATCATTGAGCTCTGGCCATGGGGAAGTTACTGGATGTAGAAGATGATCAGGTTTACCTGTGGTAAGAATTTGAGGTAAAGGGGAATAGTGAAAGGGGTCAAAACAATGGTTTTGGAAAAATGGCAGAAGGTGTTTGATGTAGTTTTGGGAAAGCAAATGACTTCCAATTGACATGGGACTTAACAGGATGGAATGTCACATACATTTAGGCCCTTCCACCAAATTTGAGCTCATTTGGGCAAAGTTGCCAATGCAACTTTTGTAAACCCTAGAAATCAACAGAAATGGATTTCTCAAGATTAGGTTAAGCAAATCATCTCCCCTTGATGCACCACTTGGTGTAGTGTCATCAATTGGGTTTGTGAGCATGTACACAAAATTTGAGGCCCCGAGTAAAAAGTTGGCAATGTAGAGTTGTTCAAATTTGGATCTGGTCAGAAAGGGTTTTGGGGCACTTAGGTCAAGTTGTCCTTCTCCAAAACTTGTGCCATTTGTCATAGATGCATAATTACATCATTTTAGCATGCGCACCAAGTTTGAGAGCATTTGGACAAGTTTGGCAATGTAAAGTTGCCCAAACTTCAAAATGGACAGAAATGGTTTTGAGGGGATTAGATGATGTTTCCTTGATCTTCAAGGCATGAGGCTTTGTAAGATCATCAAATATGTCATATTTCACATGATAGAATTTCCCTGGAATTTTTGGAGAATATTTCCTTTGTAAATATTTCAAAAGCTTGAAATATCCAGAAATGGTTTTAGAAGGATTTGTCCAATATTTTGAACCTGACCATGTGCTGAAACTCTTATATATGGACAATATATGTCCTATGAGTTTCCCTGAATTTTGGCAAATATTTTTGAAATAATTAAATATTGTTTCCCTATTAAAGACCATTTCTGGCCTTAAGAAAAAGCTTTTAAATAAAATATAAAAATAACTTTTAAAATTATAATTTTGTGGTTTCTGGGAGTCCTATAACTACTAGGTTTCAAATATACTTTTTGAAATAATTTTCTCACCCTAAATCAAGCACTTGCAGTGCAAACCTCAATTCAGGGGTTTTTGGAAAACTAATTTTTAGAAAATACAATTTGGCCAAAATATTTTTATAAGAAAATACTATACTGCTCTATACACATGGCATGGTCATGGGGAAAAGGTTTTGGATCAAGGAGATGAAGTATAAGAGTTGGAGGATTTATTTTATTTTTAGAGCACTAGCAAACAGCAGACAGAAAATCAATCAAGCAAAGTCAAAAACACTCAAAAGTTTTTGTAAATCCACATTTTTAGCATGATTATTAGCTTAAGCAATGTGGCATGAAAATCAGGGTGTGACACTTAATATCTGCAGCAAAGTATTTAGTAGCAAAGTATTATGGTAGTAACGGTAACACTGGTAAAAGTAACAGTAGTATTTTTGTAGTGATTGTAATAGTAGCAGCGGAAAAGTAACTGAGCAACAAGCAATATGTGAAAAGCTCAAAGGCATTGGATCAGTGATGGATAATTATGTCGAATGTGATTCCTCAAGTAAAAGTTATAACATAGGGTGACACAGAACTAGCTCCAGTTCATCAATGTAATGTAGGCATGTATTCTGAATATAGTCATACGTGCTTATGGGAAAGAACTTGCATGACATCTTTTGTCCTACCCTCCCATGGCAGCGGGGTCCTATTGGAAACTAAGGGATATTAAGGCCTCCTTTTAATAGAGTACCGGACCAAAGCATTAACACTTAGTGAATACATGAACTCCTCAAACTACGGTCATCACCGGGAGTGGTCCCGATTATTGTCTCTTCGGGGTTGCCGAATCATAACACATATTAGGTGACTATTGACTTGCAAGATAGTATCAAGAATTCACATATATTCATGAAAACATAATAGCTTCAGATCTGAAATCATGGCACTCGGGCCCTAGTGACAAGCATTAAGCATGGCAAAGTCATAGCAATACCAATCTTAGAACATAACAGATACTAGGGATCAAACCTTAACAAAACTAACTCGATTACATGGTAAATCTCATCCAACCCATCACCGTCCAGCAAGCCTACGATGGGATTACTCACGCACGGCGGTGAGTATCATGGAATTGGTGATGGAGGAAGGTTGATGATGACGACAGTGACGATCTCCACTCTCCGAAGCCCTGAACGGACTCCAGATCAGCCCTCCCGAGAGAGATTAGGGCTTGGCGGCGGCTCCGTATCGTTAAACGCGATGAATCCTTCTCTCTAATTTTTTTCTCCCCGAAAATGAATATATGGAGTTGGGGTTGGTGTCGGTGGAGCATTAGGGGGCCCACGAGACAGGGCGCGCCCCCACCCTCGTGGACAGGGTGTGGCCCCCCTGGTCTTGATTCTTTCACCGGTATTTTTTATATATTCCAAAAATATTGTCCGTTGATTTTCGTGTCTTTCCGAGAACTTTTATTTTTGCACAAAAATAACACCATGGCAGTTCTGCTGAAAATAGCGTCAGTCCGGGTTAGTTCCATTCAAATCATGCAAGTTAGAGTCCAAAACAAGGGCAAAAGTGTTTGGAAAAGTAGATATGTTGGAGACGTATCAACTCCCCCAAGCATAAACCTTTGCTTGTCCTCAAGCAATTCAGTTGATAAACTAAAAATGATAAAGAAAAACTTTGACAAAATCTGCTTGCTCTAGTTGTTGCAAATATGTAAAGCCAGCATTCAAGTTTTCAGCAAAGATTATGAACTAAACACATTCACAATAACTTTCAGGTCTCATGTTTACTCATATCAATGGCATAATCAACTAGCGAGCAATAATAATAAACCTAGGATGACTACACTTTCTCAAAACAATGATAATATGATATAAAAATGGTATCTCGCTAGCCCTTTCTGAGACTGCAAAACATAAATGCAGAGCACCTCTGAAGATCAAGGACTTAATAGACATTGTAATTCATGGTAAAAGAGATCTAGTCACAATCATACTCAATGTAAATTAATAGCAATACATGCAAATGACAGCGGTGCTCTCCAACTGGTGCCTTTTAATAAGAGTATGATGACTCAACATAAAAGTAAATAGATAGGCCCTTCGCAGAGGGAAGCAGAGATTTGCAGAGGTGCCAGAGCTCGAGTTTTGAAATAGAGATGAATAATAATTTGAGCGGTATACTTTCATTGTCAACATAACAACCAAGAGATCTCGATATCTTCCATGCTACACACATTATAGGCGGTTCCCAAACAGAATGGTAAAGTTTATACTCCCCCACCACCAACAAGCACACTCCACGGCTGACCAAAACAACGGGTACCGTCCATACCAACAACAGCCCTGGGGGAGTTTTGTTTAATTATTTTGGTTTGAGCATGGGACTGGGCATCCCGGTTACCAGTGATTTTCTCATGAATGATCAGCGGATTCCACTCATCATGAGAATAACCCACCTAGCATGGAAGATACAGACAGCCCTAGTTGATACATGAGCTGTTTGAGCATACAAAATAGAATTTCATTTGAAGGTTTGGAGTTTGGCACATACAAATTTACTTGGAACGGCAGGTAGATACCGCATATAGGAAGGTATGGTGGACTCATATGGAATAACTTTGGGGTTTATGGAAGTGGATGCACAAGCAGTATTCCCGCTTAGTACAACTGAAGGCTAGAAGGAGACTGGGAAGCGACCAGCTAGAGAGCGACAACAGTCATGAACATGCATTAAAATTAATCAACAATGAGTGCAAGCATGAGTAGGATATAAATCACCATGAACATAAATATCATGGAGGCTATGTTGACTTTGTTTCAACTACATGCGTGAACATGTGCCAAGTCAAACCACTTGAATCGTTCAAAGGAGGATACCACCCTATCATACCACATCACAACCATTTTAATATCATGTTGGCACGCAAGGTAGACCATTATAAACTCCTAGCTAATTAAGCATGTCATGAGCAACTATAATCTCTAATTATCATTGCAAGCATGTTTCATTCATAATAGGTTGAATCAGGAACGATGAATTATTCATATTTACAAAACAAGGTAGGTCGAGTTCATACCAGCTTCTCTCATCTCAATCAGTTCATCATATATCGTCATTATTGCCTTTCACTCGCACTATCGAGCGGTGTGGGCAATAATAATAGTGCACGTGCATTGGACTAAGCTGGAATCTCCAAGCATTTAATAAAAGGGAGAAGACAAAGTAATATGGCTCTTGGTTATATCAGCAGTAATGCATATGAGAGCCGCTAAACATTTTCATCATGGTCTTCTCCTCTTGACCCCCAAAGAAAAGAAAAGAAATAAAACTATTTACACGGGAAAGCTCCCAGCAAGCAAAAGAAGAACGAGAAATCTTTTTGGGTTTTCTTTTAATTATTACTACTACGGGCACGGAAAGTAAACTAGCTAAAATGCTACAACTAATTTCTTTTTGGTTTTCTTAAGGTTTTTTCTAACACACAAGAAAAAGACTTGGAAAATAAAATAAACTAGCATGGATAATAGAAAGAAAAAGTACGAGCACCGACAACTAGAATGAGTGTGTGCACATGAATGTAATGTCGGTGAGAAATATGTACTCCCCCAAGCTTAGGGTTTTGGCCTAAGTTGGTTTATTGCCACGGATCAAAGCTACTCTCTCCGGTGGGCGAAGGAGTATCCTCTGGGTGCCACTAGTTGGAAATCTCCTCCGGATCCCACTGATAAACCGACTGCCGATAAGGGTCAAGTGATGGCTCCGGCTCAGGCTCCGAGACATGTGCCAGGCTCTAGTACGCATAAACGGCATCTGGCAAGAAGAGTTACGTGCCTGAAAGTAAATCAAACAAAGAAGGTGCAGGCAAGGTAATAATCTCACGGTACTTTTCATCAAATATCAATTTATACTTAAGCAACTTCTTCTTATTTTTAACAATAAAATCATGTGCTATCATCCTCTTATAGTTTAGAAAAGCAGGGGCCAGTAACTTCTCCTCCTTCTCATAATGCCTAATAGGTATTCTAAAGTGTTCAGCAAGGCGTGAAGCAAAGATACCTCTGAAGATGGGGCCCTTTGTACAGTTCAGACTTAATCATTTAGCAACAACATCACCTAAGCTAAAAGTTGTATCTCGGAACAAGGCATGGCGCAAAATAAGAATATCAGGGGCACTAGGGTTTCCATTGTCCCGCGACCAATTAAGCATCTACTAGCAAATATCGCAAAGTAGCGTAGAACAGGAAAATGTATACTAGCAATTCTTGCCCCTAAAATTTTCCTCGTTTTCCCTACAGCGATCATATCAATAAATCCCTCCACATCCTTATGCTGTGGTTCCTCTAGGCTACCAGCAAAGGGTATCTTACAAACTTGACAAAATTCATATAGTGACATCTCCCTAACCTCATCATATAAGTGAAACTCCACTGAAGGTGGTGATTTCTTAGCATGGAAATAGAAATTTTGCACGAAAATATTTGTGAGCAAGAGATACTGTTTGCGCTGGTCGTGGAGGAAGTCGGTGAGGCCTGCATTCTTAGCCAAATAATAAAAGTCTTTATAAATCCCGACGGCTCTCAAGAATTCATCACAAGGCCATTCACACGGTCGAACTTCCGCAGTGCAAGGAAGATTGTATTTGGGCTTTTTATTCCCCTCCTTCTTCTTATCCTTTGAGCTTTGGCTTGAAGAGCCTCTCAATAATCTCCTCATCATTTTCTTTCTCTGAAAATTTCTGAAATTTTTAGTGGTTCAAAATAAAAGTGAACCAAACTCGACAAGATTGATAGCAACAACTCCCACAAGTGCCTAGAGACTATATTAGAACTATTTGGGACCACATAAATTTTACATGCAAGCTCAAGAACAGGGTCACCTTAGCAGCAAAAATTTGCAATAAATAAAGCACTAGAACAAAAACTAATTGGACCAATGGAGGAGTCACATACCGAAGAACAAGCTCCCCAAACTGTTTTGTGAATAGAGCTTTGAGTAAGGAAATCAAAAATGGCAGCAAGATGAGTTAGAACACGAGTTTGAGCTATGGGAGGATTTTTTCTGGAGGAAGATGAAGTGTGTGGGTGCTGGAATAAGTGGAGGGGGGCCACGTGGGGCCCACGAGGCAGGGGCGCGCCCAGGGGGTAGGGCGCGCCCTGCACCCTCGTGGCCAGGTGGTGCGGCCCCCTGATGTGTTCTCGGTGCCAAATATTCTTAAATATTCTAGAAAAAATCATATTTCATTTTCGGGACATTTGGAGAACTTTTATTTTCGGGGTATTTTTTATTGCAAGGATAACTCAGAAAACAGACAGAAAATACTATTTTTGCTTTATTTAATCTAAATAACATAAAGTAAAAAGAGGGTACAGAGAGTTGTGCTTTCTAACTTCTTCCATCTCATGCTCATCAAAAGGAATCCATTAACAAGGTTGATCAAGTCTTGTTAATAAACTCTTTCCGAATAACATGAAACCAGAGAATTTTCGAATAACACTAGGTTGCCTCAATAGGGATATGTATGTCCCCAACAATAAGAATATCATATTTATTCTTGACAGTAGGAAGAGGAAATTGAAAACCTCCAATAATAATCGTTGAAATTTTTCCAATAGAATTGATACTGTGGACTTGAGGTTGTTTCCTCGGAAAGTGTACCGTATGCTCATTACCATTAACATGAAAAGTGGCATTGCCTTTGTTGCAATCAATAACAGCCCCTGCAGTATTCAAAAAGGGTCTACCAAGGATAATAGACATACTATCGTCCTCGGGAATATCAAGGATAACAAAGTCCGTTAAGATAGTAACGTTTGCAACCACAACAGGCACATCCTCACAAATACCGACAGGTATAGCAATTGACTTATCGGCCATTTGCAAAGATATTTCAGTAGGTGTCAACTTATTCAAGTCAAGTCTACGATATAAAGAGAGAGGCGTAACACTAACACCGGCTCCAAGATCACATAAAGTAGTTTTAACATAGTTTCTTTTAATGGAGCATGGTATAGTTGGTACTCCTGGATCTCCTAGTTTCTTTGGTATTCCACCTTTAAAAGTATAATTGGCAAGCATGGTGGAAATTTCAACTTCCGGTATCTTTCTTTTATTTGTAATAATATCTTTCATATACTTAACATAAGGATTTGTTTTAAGCATATCAGTCAAATGCATACGCAAAAAGATAGGTCTAATCATTTCAGCAAAGCGCTCAAAATCCTCATCATCCTTTTTCTTGGATGGTTTAGGAGGAAAAGGCATGGTTTTCTGAACCCATGGTTCTCTTTCCTTACCGTGCTTCCTAGCATCAAAGTCTCTCTTATCATAACGTTGATTGGTTGATTGTGGGTTATCAAGATCAACACCAGGTTCAATCTCTACATCATCATTATTGCTAGGTTGAGCATCATCATGAACATCATTATTAACATTATTACTAGATTCATGTTCATTACCAAATTGTGTTTTAGCATCAGAAATAGAGATATCATTGGGATTCTCAGGTGTGTCAACAACAGGTTCACTAGAAGCAGGCAAAGTCCTATCATTATTCTTTTTCTTCTTCTTAGAAGGACTAGGTGCGTCTACATTAGTTCTCTGAGAATCTTACTCAATTCTCTTAGGGAGGCCCTTGGAATACAGAGGTTCCTGGGTCATTATGCCCCCTCTAGTCACAACTTTAACAGCATTATCATTTTTCTTACTATTTAATTCATTGAGCAAATCATTTTGTGCTTTAAGTACTTGTTCTACTTGAGTGGTAACCATAGAAGCATGTTTACTAATGAGTTTAAGTTAACCTTTAACTCTAGACATATAATCACTCAAGTGTTCAATCATATAAGCATTACATTGCAATTGTCTACCAACATAAGCATTGAAGTTTTCTTGTTTCGCAATAAAATTGTCAAACTCATCTAAGCATTGGCTAGCAGACTTATAACGAGCAATATCACCTTCATCAAATCTATAGAGAGAATTTACCTTTACTACCTATGTCGGGTTATCAAGACCATGTATTTCTTCAACAGGTGGTAAATTTTTAACATGTTCAGCTTTAATACCTTTTCTTTCATATATTTCTTTGCCTCTTGCATATCTTCAGGACTGAGAAATAGAATACCCCTTTTCTTCGGAGTTGGCTTAGGAGTTGGTTCAGGAAGTGTCCAATTATTTTCATTACTCAACATATTATTTAATAGCAGTTCAGTTTGATCGACAGTTCTTTCCCTGAAAACACAACCAGCACAACTATCCAGGTGGTCTCTGGAAGCATCGGTTAGTCCATTATAAAAGATATCAAGTATTTCATTTTTCTTAAGAGGATGATCAGGCGAAGCATTAAGTAATCGGAGAAGCCTCCCCCAAGCTTGTGGGAGACTCTCTTCTTCAATTTGCACAAAATTATATATTTCCCTTAAGGCAGCTTGTTTCTTATGAGCGGGAAAATATTTAGCAGAGAAGTAATAAATCATATCCTCTGGACTACGCACACAACCAGGATCAAGAGAATTAAACCATGTTTTAGCATCACCCTTTAAGGAGAACGGAAATAACTTAAGGATATAGTAGTAACGAATTCTTTCCTCGTTGGTGAATAGGGTGGCTATATCATTCAATTTAGTAAGATGTGCCACAACAGTTTCAGACTCATAGCCATGGAAAGGATCACATTCAACCAAAGTAATTAACTCAGTATCGACAGAGAAATCATAATCCTTATCAGAAATACAAATAGGTGAAGTAGCAAAAGCAGGGTCATATTTCATTCTAGCATTCAAAGACTTTTCTTTCAGCTTAGCTAACAGTTTCTTAAGATCATACCTATCATTACAAGCAAGAAAGTCTCTAGCGGTTTCTTCATCCATAACATAACCCTCAGGCACGCACAATAGGTATTTCATATCTAGGGGGAGAATCTTCATCGTCACTTTCATCAATATTATCAGTTTCAATAATTTCATTCACTCTAACCCTAGCAATTTGTTCATCAAGAAATTCACCTAATGGCACAGTATTGTCAAACATAGAAGTAGTTTCATCATAAATATCATGCATAGCAGAAGTGGCATCATCAAGAACATACAACATATCAGATTCAATAGCAGGTGTAGGTGTCGCAAATTTACTCATAACAGAGGGTGAATCAAGTGCGGAGCTAAATGGCAGTTCCTTACCTCCCCTCGTAGTTGAGGGAAAGATCATGGTTTTTTCGTCTCTTAAGTTCTTCATAGTGATCAACAGATATAAATTCCAGGCAACGGCGCCAGAAAATAGTCTTGATAACCCACAAGTATAGGGGATCGCAACAGTTTTCGAGGGTAGGGTATTCAACCCAAATTTATTGATTTGACACAAGGTCAGCCAAAGAATACTCTCAAGTATTAGCAGTTGAGTTGTCAATTCAACCACACCTGGAAGACTTAATATATGCAGCAAAGTATTTAGTAGCAAAGTAGTATGGTAGTAACGGTAACAGTGGTAAAAGTAACAGTAGTATTTTTGTAGTGATTGTAACAGTAGCAACGGAAAAGTAACTAAGCAACAAGCAATATGTGAAAAGCTCGTAGGCATTGGATCAGTGATGGATAATTATGTCGAATGCGATTCCTCATGTAATATTTATAACATATGGTGACACAGAACTAGCTCCAGTTCATCAATGTAATGTAGGCATGTATTCCAAATATAGTCATACGTGCTTATGGGAAAGAACTTGCATGACATCTTTTGTCCTACCCTCCCGTGGCAGCGGGGTCCTATTGGAAACTAAGGGATATTAAGGCCTCCTTTTAATAGAGTACCGGACCAAAGCATTAACACTTAGTTAATACATGAACTCCTCAAACAACGGTCATCACCGGGAGTGGTCCCGATTATTGTCACTTCGGGGTTACCGGATCATAACACATAGTAGGTGACTATTGACTTGCAAGATAGGATCAAGAACTCACATATATTCATGAAAACATAATAGGTTCAGATCTGAAATCATGGCACTCGGGCCCTAGTGACAAGCATTAAGCATGGCAAAGTCATAGAAACATCAATCTTAGAACATAATGGATACTAGGGATCAAACCCTAACAAAACTAACTCGATTACATGGTAAATTGTTGGGTAACGTAGCAGAATTCAAAAAAATTCTACGCTTTCACCAAGATCCAACTAAGGAGACATCCAGCAACGAGCAAATAAGAGTGCATCTACATACCGTTATGGAGATTGTGAGCGGAAGCTTTCGAAGAAGCGTGGATGAAGTAGTCGTACTCTTCGCGTTCTTCGTCACCGATGATCTAGCGCCGAACGGACGGCACCTCCGTGTTCAACACACGTCTGGTACAGCAACGTCACCTCCTTCTTGATCCAGCAAGGAGGGAGGAGAGGTCGTCGGAGATCCAGCAGCACAACGGCGTGGTGGTGGATGTAGTGGAGAATCATGCAGGGCTTCGCCGGGCGCCCTGCGTTAAGGAGACGGAGGTGTGACAGGAGGAGGAGAGGCGCCAGGGCAAGGGTGCGGCTGCCCTCTCCCCCCCCCCCCCCACATATATATAGGGGGCCAGGGGGGTGCGCCGGCCCTGCAGATGGGATCTGCAGGGTGGGGCGGCGGCCAGGGGGGAATCCTTGCCCCCCAAGGCAAGTGGCGCCCCCTCCCCCCTAGGGTTTCAACCCTAGGCGCATGTGGAGGAGGGCCCATGTGGTGTGCCAGCCCATTAGGGCTGGCCACTTCCCCCTGGCGGCCTAGGGGCCCCACCCGATGGACCCCCGGGGCCCCTCCGGTGGTCTCGGGACACTCCCGGTGACCCCCGGAGATCACCCGATGGCCGAAACTGGACTTCCTATATATCATTCTTTACCTCCGGACCATTCCGGAACTCCTCGTGACGTCCGGGATCTCATCCGGGACTCCGAACAACTTTCGGGTTTCCACGTGCATTTATCTCTACAACCCTAGCGTTACCGAACCTTAAGTGTGTAGACCCTACGGGTTCGGGAGACACGTAGACATGACCGAGACCACTCTCCGGTCAATAACCAACAGCGGGATCTGGATACCCATGTTGGTTCCCACGTGTTCCTCGATGATCTTCATCGGATGAACCGCCATGTCAAGGATTCACGCAATCCCGTATGTTATAACCTTTGTCCATCGGTACGGTACTTGCCCGAGATTCGATCGTCGGTATTCCCGATACCTTGTTCAATCTCGTCATGGCAAGTCTCTTTACTCGATCCGTAATTCATCATCCCGTGACTAACTACTTAGTCACATTGAGCTCATTATGATGATGTCTTACCGAGTGGGCCCAGAGGCACCTCTCCGTCATACGGAGTGACAACATCCCAGTCTCGGTTCGTACCAACTCAACAGACACTTTCGGAGATACCCGATGCGTACCTTTATAGCCACCCAGTTACGTTGTGACGTTTGGCACACCCAAAGTATTCCTACGGCATCCGGGAGTTGTACAACCTCATGGTCTAAGGAATAAATACTTGACACCGAAAAGCTTATGCATTACGAACTATACGATCTCGTGCTATGCTCAGGATTGGGTCTTGTCCATCACATCATTCTCCTAATGATGTGATCCCGTTATTACTGACATCACATGTCCATGATCAGGAAACTGTGATCATCTGTTGATTAACGAGCTGGTAACTAGAGGCTCACCAGGGACTCATTGTGATCTATGTATTCACACATGTATCGCTGTTTCCGCACAATACAATTCAAGCATGAATAACAGACGATTATCATGAACAAGGAAATATAATAATACTTTTATTATTGCCTCTAGGGCATATTTCCAACAGTCTCCCACTTGCACTAGAGTCAATAATCTAGTTACATTGTGATGAATCGAACACCCATAGAGTTCTGGTGTTGATCATGTTTTGCCCGTGAAAGAGGTTTAGTCAACGGGTCTGCGACATTCAGATCCGTATGCACTTTACAAATATCTATGTCTCCATCCTGAACATAATTCCGGATGGAGTTGAAACGGCGCTTGATGTGCTTGGTCTTCTTGTGAAACCTGGGCTCCTTGGTAATGGCAATAGCACCAGTGTTGTCACAGAAGAGAGTCATCGGGCTTGACGCGCTTGGTATGACTCCTAGGTCGGTGATGAACTCCTTCATCCAGACTCCTTCCTGTGCTGCTTCGGAAGCAGCTATGTACTCCGCTTCACATGTAGATGCTGCCACGACGCTTTGCTTGCAACTGCACCAGCTGACTGCCCCTTCGTTCAAAATATACACGTATCCGGTTTGAGACTTAGAGTCATCCAGATCTGTGTCGAAGCTAGCATCGACGTAACCCTTTACGACGAGCTCTTCGTCACCTCCATAAACGAGAAACATATCCTTAGTCCTTTTCAGGTACTTCAAGATGTTCTTGACCGCTGTCCAGTGTTCCACACCGGGATCACTTTGGTACCTCCCTAGCAAACTTATGGCAAGGTTCACATCAGGTCTGGTACACAGCATGGCATACATGATAGAACCTATGGCCGAGGCATAGGGAATGACACTCATCTTTTCTCTATCTTCTGCCGTGGTCGGCGACTGAGCCTTGCTCAATCTCATACCTTGCAAAACAGGCAAGAATCCCTTCTTGGACTGATCCATATTGAACCTTTTCAATATCTTGTCAAGGTATGTACTTTGTGAAAGACCAATGAGGCATCTTGATCTATCTCTATAGATTTTGATGCCTAATATGTAAGCAGCTTCTCCAAGGTCCTTCATTGAAAAACTTTTATTCAAGTAGGCCTTTACATTTTCCAAGAATTCTATATCATTTCCCATCAACAATATGTCATCCACATATAATATGAGAAATGCCACAGAGCTCCCACTCACTTTCTTGTAAATACAGGCTTCACCATAAGTCTGTATAAAGCCAAACGCTTTGATCACATCATTAAAGCGAATATTCCAACTCCGAGATGCTTGCACCAGCCCGTAAATCGAGCGTTGGAGCTTGCATACCTTGTTAGCGTTCTCTGGATCGACAAAACCTTCCGGTTGCATCATATACAACTCTTCCTTGAGGAAGCCATTAAGGAATGATGTTTTGACGTCCATTTGCCATATTTCATAATCATAGAATGCGGCAATAGCTAACATGATTCTGACTGACTTCAGCATCGCTACGGGAGAGAAAGTCTCGTCGTAGTCAATCCCTTGAACTTGTCGATAACCCTTAGCGACAAGCCGAGCCTTATAGATGGTCACATTACCATCTGCGTCTGTCTTCTTCTTAAATATCCATTTGTTTTCTATGGCGTGCCTATCATCAGGCAAGTCCACCAAAGTCCATACTTTGTTTTCATACATGGATTCTATCTCGGATTTCATGGCTCCAAGCCATTTATTGGAATCCGGGCCCGCCATCGCTTCTTCATAGTTCGAAGGTTCACCGTTGTCTAACAACATGATTTCCAAGACAGGGTTGTCGTACCACTCTGGTGCGGAACGTGCCCTAGTAGACCTTCGAAGTTCAGTAGTAACTTGATCTGTTTCTTCATGATCATCATCATTAACTTCCACCCTTGTCGGTGCAGGCACCTCAGGAACAATTTCCTGCGCTGCGCTACTCTCCGGTTCGGGAGGGGTGACTGTCACCTCATCAAGTTCTACTTTCCTCCCACTCACTTCTTTCGAGAGAAACTCTTTCTCCAGAAAGCATCCATTCTTGGCAACAAAGACTTTGCCTTCGGATCTGTGGTAGAAGGTGTACCCAATCGTTTCCTTTGGGTATCCTATGAAGACACATTTTTCCGATTTGGGTTCGAGCTTTTCAGGTTGAATTTCTTGACATAAGCATCGCAACCCCAAACTTTTAGAAACGACAGCTTCGGTTTCTTGCCAAACCAAAGTTCATACGGAGTCATCTCAACGGATTTCGACGGAGCCCTATTTAAAGTGAATGCGGCAGTCTCTAAAGCATAACCCCAAAAAGATAGCGGTAAATCGGTGAGGGACATCATAGATCGCACCATGTCCAACAGAGTACGATTTCGACGTTCGGACACACCGTTACGTTGAGGTGTTCCGGGCGGTGTCAATTGTGAAACAATTCCACAGCTCCTAAGGTGTGTGCCAAATTCATGACTTAAATATTCACCCCCACGATCTGATCGTAAGAACTTTATTTTTCTGTCACGTTGATTCTCAACCTCATTCTGAAATTCCTTGAACTTTTCAAAGGTCTCAGACTTGTGTTTCATCAAATAGATATACCCATATCTACTCAAGTCATCCTTGAGGGTGAGAACATAACGATAGCCTCCGCGAGCCTCAACACTCATTGGACCGCACACATCGGTATGTATGATTTCCAATAAGTTGGTTGCTCGCTCCATTGTTCCGGAGAACAGAGTCTTGGTCATCTTGCCCAAGAGGCATGGTTCGCACGTGTCAAATGATTCATAATCAAGAGACTCTAGAAGTCCATCTGAATGGAGCTTCTTCATACGTTTGACACCAACATGACCAAGGCGGCAATGCCACAAGTATGTGGGACTATCATTATCAACTTTACATCTTTTGGCATCTACACTATGAATATGTGTATCATCACGTTCGAGATTCATCAAAAATAAACCATTGACCAGCGGGGCATGACCATAAAACATATCTCTCAAATAAATAGAACAACCATTATTCTCCGATTTGAAAGAGTAGCCATCTCGCATAAGACGAGATCCAGATACAATGTTCATGCTCAAAGCTGGTACTAAATAACAATTATTAAGGTTTAAAACTAATCCCGAGGGTAGATGTAGAGGTAGCGTGCCGACGGCGATCACATCGACCTTGGAACCATTCCCGACGCGCATCGTCACCTCATCCTTCGCCAGTCTCCGTTTATTCCGCAGCTCCTGTTTTGAGTTACAAATGTGAGCAACCGCATCGGTATCAAATACCCAGGAGCTACTACGAGTGCTGGTAAGGTACACATCAATAACATGTATATCATATATACCTTTGACGTTGCCGGCCTTCTTGTCTGCTAAGTATTTGGGGCAGTTCCGCTTCCAATGACCCGTTCCCTTGCAATAAAAGCACTCTGTCTCAGGCTTGGGTCCATGCTTTGGCTTCTTCCCGGCAACAGGCTTGCCGGGCGCGGCAACTCCCTTGCCGTCCTTCTTGAAGTTCTTCTTACCCTTGCCTTTCTTGAACTTAGTGGTTTTATTGACCATCAACACTTGATGTTCTTTCTTGATGTCCACCTCCGCTGATTTCAGCATCGAATACACCTCGGGATTGGACTTCTCCATCCCCTGCATATTGAAGTTCAACACGAAGCTCTTGAAGCTTGGTGGGAGCGACTGGAGGATTCTGTCAACGACCGCTTCATCTGGGAGATTCATTCCCAGCTGAGACAAGCGGTTGTGCAATCCAGAAATCTTGAGGATGTGCTCACTGACAGAACTGTTTTCCTCCATCTTACAGCTGTAGAATGCGTCAGAGACATCATATCTCTCGACTCGGGCATGAGCTTGGAAAACCATTTTCAGCTCTTCGAACATCTCATATGCTCCGTGGTGCTCAAAACGTTTTTGGAGCCCCGACTCTAAGCTGTAAAGCATGCCGCACTGAACCAGGGAGTAATCATCACTACGCGACTGCCAGACGTTCAAAACGTCTTGGGCCGCATCGGGAGCAGGTGCATCACCTAGCGGTGCTTCAAGGACATATGATCTCTTGGCAGCTATGAGGATAATCCTCAGGTTACGGACCCCATCCGTATAGTTGCTACCATCGTCTTTCAGCTTGGTTTTCTCTAGGAACGCGTTGAAGTTGAGGGAAACTGGAGCGTGGGCCATTTGATCTACAAGAGATATTGTAAAGAATTTAGACTAAGTTCATGATAATTAAGTTCATCTTAATCAAATTTTAATGAACTCCCACTCAGAATGACATCTCTCTAGTCATCTAAGTGATACACGATCCGAATCGACTAGCCCGTGTCCGATCATCACGTGAGACGGACTAGTCATCAACGGTGAACATCTTCATGTTGATCGTATCTTCTATACGACTCGTGTTCGACCTTTCGGTCTTCCGTGTTCCGAGGCCATGTCTGTACATGCTAGGCTCGTCAAGTGAACCCTAAGTGTATCGCGTGTGTAAATCTGGCTTACACCCGTTGTATGTGAACGTTAGAACCTATCACACCCGATCATCACGTGGTGCTTCGGAGCAACGAACTTTAGCAACGGTGCACAGTTAGGGGAAACACAATTCTTGAAATTTTTAGTGAGAGATCATCTTATTTACTACCGTCGTTCTAAGTAAACAAGATGCATAAACATGATAAACATCACATGCAATCAATTAAAGTGACATGATATGGCCAATATCATCTTGCTCCTTGGATCTCCATCTTCGGGGCACCATGATCATCTTGTCACCGGCTCGACACCATGATCTTCATCATCATGATCTTCATCATCGTGCCTTAAAGAAGTCGTCACGCCAACTATTACTTCTACTACTATAGCTAGCGTTTAGCAATGAAGTAAAGTAATTAAATGGCGTTATTCAGTGACACGCAGGTCATACAATAATTAAGACAACTCCTATGGCTCCTGCCGGTTGTCAAGTTCATCGACATGCAAGTCGTGATTCCCTATTACAAAAACATGATCAATCTCATACATCACATATATCATTCATCACATCTTCGTTTTGGCCATACCACGTCACATAGCACATGCTGCAAAAACAAGTTAGACGTCTGAAAGTGCAACTAATCCCCGGGTGGTTTTGGTAATTAATAACAACATATATATCATTGAACTAATATTTACTTGAGAATCATTTCAGAGAAGTTCGATGATATGGGTATGGAAATGTCTGAAGAAGTGGACCCCTCAAAATGCTAAGACAAGCATTGGCAAAAGCTCAAGACTCCATTTTTGGTTTAGTGATCAAAGATCACATTGAGTCCATAGGAAAAGCCAATACTATTAAAAGGGGATGAGGTTGTGTTGATGATCTGGTTGCTCAAGTGCTTAGTGATCTAGCTCCCTCAACTATCAGCACCTTTCACTACTTAACACACTCATAAGTAATCTCGGACAAACCGATTCTGCAAACTCAGTCCCACCGAGATGAACCACTTCAGCTATTCTTCCAAACCCTAATTTTTCGGTCCATCCGATTTTGAGTTCGGTCTCACCGAAACTGGACTGCCAACCTTCTGTAACCAATTGACATCATATCGGAATATCCGAGTTGTTAATTTCGGTCCCACCGAGAATGGCAAGCTCCTACTTTTGACTCACATCGGACACACCGAGATGGTATTTTCGGTCCCACCGAAAATCCCAACGTTCACTATATTTGAACTTTCGGTCTGACCGAGTTTTAACTTCGGTCTCACCGAGATTGCTCAAATATGTGTGTAACGGTTGGATTTTGTGTGGAGGCTATATATACCCCTCCACCCCCTCTTCATTCGTGAGGAGAGCCATCAGAAAGTCTACCACTCCTACCATACACTTTCTGAGAAGAGAACCACCTACCCTTGTGTTGAGATCAAGTCATTCCATTCCTACCATATGAAACTTGACTTCTAGCCTTCCCAAGTTGCTTTCCACTCAATCCCTTCTTCCACCACAGCCATATCAGTGAGGAGAGTTGAGTGTTGGGGAGATTATCATTTGAAGCACAAGAGCAAGGAGTTCATCATCATCAACAACATCTATTACCTTTTGGAGGGTGGTGCCTCCTAGATTGGTTAGGTGTCGCTTGGGAGCCTCCGTCTTTGAGATGTGGAGTTGAACCAAGAAGTTTGTAAGGGCAAGGAGATCGCCTACTTCGTGAAGATCTACCCCGAGTAAGGCTAGTCCTCCGTGGGCGTAGGCCATGATGGAATAGACAAGGTTGCTTCTTCGTGGACCCTTCGTGGGTGGAGCCCTCCGTGGACTTGCGCAACCGTTACCCTCCGTGGGTTGAAGTCTCCATCAACGTGGATGTACGATAGCACCACCTATCGGAACCACGACAAAAATCTCCGTGTCTCCAAACTGCGTTTGATCTTCTCCACCTCTCTTTACTACATGTGCAATTTACTTTCCGCTGCTTATACTCTAGAATTGCATGTGTAGGGTGATACTTGAATTGATCTTAATTGTGAAACTGCCAAAAACTTTGCATAATCAAAAGGCAGATTTTTTATATTGTCAAGTAGTCTAATCACCCCCCCCCCCTCTAGACATACTTTCGATCCTACAAGTGGTATCAGAGCTTTGGTCTCCATTGTTTTGGTTTTCATTGCATTGGACTCCATAAGCTTGGTTTCACAACCTAGGAGAGTATGGCGTCTAGTGAGGGTAATTATCGTAGAGGTCCTTACTTTGATGGTACAAATTTTGCTAGTTGGAAGCATAAAATGAAAATGCATATTCTTGGTCATAACCCAGCCGCATGGGGCATTATTTGTGTTGGTATGCAAGGTGATTTCTTCGAAGAAGGAAAAGTTCTGGATCGCGAAGCTACACCGGAAGAGTTGCGGATGTTACAAAACAATGCTCAAGCTTGTGACATTCTCTTCAATGCTTTGTGTCCCGAGGAGTTCAACAAAATCAGCCGTCTTGAGAATGCTAAAGAGATTTGGGATACTTTGGTTGAAATGCACGAAGGTACTGAATTTGTGAAGGAATCAAAGTTAGATATTCTTCAAGGTCAACTTGACAAGTTCAAGATGAAGGATGGTGAAGGAGTCGCTGAAATGTACTCTAGGCTTGCTCTCATCACAAATGAGATTGCCGGCTTAGGAAGCGAAGAAATGACCGACCGATTCATCATCAAGAAGATTCTAAGAGCTTTGGATGGAAAGTATGACACCGTGTGCACTTTGATCCAAATGATGCCAAACTACAAGACTCTCAAGCCAACTGAAGTCATTGAAAGAATTGTTGCTCATGAGATGACACTTAAGGATAAGGAAGAGCTTCACAACAAATCAAGTGGTGCCTACAAAGCTACAAGTGATGCTCCCACTACCTCAAGTGACAAGTTAATTTCCAATGAAGAGATAAGCCTAATGGTTAAGAACTTCAACAAGTTCTACAAGAATAGAGGCAAAGAAAGAAGCTCAAAGTCTAGATCATATGATGAAAAGAGATCGTCTAGTCGTGATCGAAACTGCTACAATTGTGGAAGACCCGGACACTTCTCAAATGAGTGTACGACTCCCCACAAGAGAAGAGAAGAATCTCCAAGAAGAAGAGCAAGAGATGAGTCACCTCGGAGAGAGAGAAGGAGTAGAGATGATCGTTATGAACGAAGACCCTCTCGGAGAAGCAAGGATTCGGAGAGGAAAGACAAGTCATCAAGGAGCTACACAAGAAGAAGACATCAAGCTCATGTAGGTGAATGGGTCTCCGGCTCCGACTCCGACAATCAATCCGATGGAAGCTATCACTCCGACTCCGACTACAGTCAAGATGAAGGTGTTGCCGGACTTGCACTCGTATCCTCCAACTCCAACTCCTACGACTTATTTGATTCACCAAATGAGGGAATTGGAAGATGCTTCATGGCTAAAGGCCCCAAGGTAACACACCCTGAATTCATTGACTTTGATAGTGATGAGGATGACTTGCTCGATGAAGATGAGCTCTTGCATGATAAATCTAGTGAGCTTAGTAATGATGAAAATGCTAGTAGTCTTTATAGTCGAGAAGAGTCGAATGACAATGCTATGAAGGAGATTGAGCGTCTAACTAAAGAACTAAACACTCTTAAGTTAGCTCATGAAACAACTCAAGAAGATCATAGAGAGCTCCTAAGATCTCATGAGAAGCTACGCTTCGAGAAGCTCACTCTAGAGCAAGAACATGAGTTTCTAAAAGCGATCAATGACGATCTTCGAAAGAAGAGTTATTCATATCTTGCCAAACGACTTCTCTTGTCTAATTTCTTGCCACCTATTAAGACTAAACATGACAAGCATAAGAAAAATTCTTCCTCTAGTAGTAACAATAACCATGTTAAATCCAATATTGTTGCTTCTAGTAGTTCTCTTGATTCCACTAACAATGTTTCAAGCCAAGTTACACTTGAGCAAGAAAATAGCTTATTGAAGGAAATCATAGAGAAAGGTGTCTACAAGAGTCTTGCCGGAAGCAAGAACTTTGAGGAGATTGTTCGCAAACAAGGAAGGCACCGGAAGAATCAAGGGATTGGTTTTGAGCGAAAGTACAACGCCGAAGGTGTTGAGTGGGAAGAAGGTCAATACCCTACTCCACAGTTTGTTTCACAAAAGGAGAAGTATGATCCTACTTCTTCCAATGTGGAACAAGCTCAAGATGACCTTCTACCACAAGACCACAAGCTAAAAGCCAAGGACAAGCTTCAAGAGGAGATTGATGCATTCATTGAAGCACCTCAAGCCATGGTCAAGTGGGTTTCCAAGGACACATCAAGTTCTACTTCGTCAAGCTCAACTACAACCCCAAGGATTCCCATCAAGATGATGTGGATCCCAAAGAAGAAGAACTAGAAGGTTCTTGAGGGTGACTCCGCCAACAAACTTCACTCATACTTATTTTGGCAAGAACTTGTGCAATCAACTTCCACATCATGCACTAGTACATGGAGTCACAAACCCTCTTGTTGGTAAGTCAAGGGACAAGGTAATCATTGCTTTCATGGACATCATCTTTTGTGTACTTCAATCTATGTCTATGGATATTCTTGTTTGTTCCTTGTGGGACTAACCCATGTAGGTATTGAAAGTGCCCTAATCCAAAGGATAGCTCCCAACTCTTGATGATCTACATCAACATTGAGCATCCACATCTTCAACATCTACATGAAGTCTTCTACGACAACCCAAGGTTAGTTTGACCCTTTAAAAGGGGTTCTCACATCTAGGGAGAGCTTTGCTCTAAAAATTGAGCTAAAGCATCTCCAAATGATGTGGTCACATAAATGCTTTATGTAAAAGTGGTAACCCCACTTGTGCTTAAACGATGAGTATGAACTATGATCAAATGTTCTCATTTGGCTCCTAAGTCAAAATACTCATATATAGATGACCTAGTCATCGACAAATTGTGTGCTAGTAGCTAGAGTATTGGTTGTGCATGTTTGACACATATTTCAGTTGCTATCTTATTGTGTGAGCATGTTGAATGCATGATTTTATCCATTCAAGGACATCCATTTGTTGTTTTGATTGTTTTGATTTTTCTGGCCAAATGGATGGACAAGAATGCCTAAGCACCTTCCCTAGCTATCTATGCTTTCTTGTCTCAAATTCTATTCATGCTCATATCACAACTTTGAACAAGTCATTTTCGGACCCTCCGAGTGAGGAGCACTCGGAGCCACCGATCCGTCTAAGGCTGACTTCCAAAACCTTCTAAGTCCATTTCGGTCTGACCGGCTTTTCCATCTCGGTCCAACCGAAACGCTTAGACTGATCTAGGTTTCATCTCGGTGAAACCGAGTTTAAAATCTCGGCGTGACCGATATGAATAACTGCACAACAGTTAGCCATTTCGGTGTCACCGAGTTTTTCAACTCGGTCCCACCGACAGTATGGGGATATATATACCTGAGGGCTGCGCGCGATTTAACTCTTCAAACCGTTTCGCCCCCAAGTCCCGTGCTGCCGTCGCCCTGGTCTTCGGATCGTCGCCGTCGTCGCCTGTGCACCCTCGCCGCAGGTCTCCGCCGCCGTCAACGGTAATCCTCTCCGCGCCGTTGCCGCCGTAGAGGGACTCCACCAAGTTAGGGTGAGTCCCGATCCCTTTCGTGCTCCCCATCTGATTCTTGCATGATTGGTTTGCCATGAATCTATCCACGTTTGAGATATTCCCTAAACATCAGATCAGATCCTCTAGTTTCGAGCGAAATTCTTAGGTTTAGGTTTCCACGGAACGCATCTCGGTGAAGCCGATTTTGAAACTCGGAATGACCGATTTGGCCTCTGGCCATTGCACTGCACCATTCGGTCTAACCGAGTTGTGCAAATCGGTGTGACCGAAACTTAGTTTCAGTGAAACCCTAGTGTTTCGGTAGGACCGAAACCCATTTCGGTCTGACCGAAAGTGGTGTGTAGGCCTCTGTATACACTTCGGATTCACCGAAACTTAAAATCGGTTTGACCGAAATGCATTCTGTGAAAACTCAAAACTAAGACTTGAACTCAATTTTTTTTTGTAAAAACCTCTGCAGTTGTGATAACTCTTCTACTCTGCCTATACCTTATCTTTTCACAGGTTGTCAGCCATGTCAGATGTCAGTGACAGCCAGAACAGGTCTGAATCACCGTTTGCAGAGATTCCAGAGGCAGATACCAGTCCTGAGGCTAGCAGTTCCAGTGATGATGGTGAGAGGAGCACCCCTAGTGGTTTGCCTCCTGCAGCCACCAGAACCAGGAAGAAGAGAAATTCTGATGATGAGGACTCTGACTTCGTTGCTGAGGAAGTTACTTCCAAGCCCAAGAGGAATGTTGTTGCCAAAGAGCACCAAGGGCAGCAGTCGAGGAAAGGCACAAGCAAGGTAAAGCAGTCAGCTGTTGCAAAGAAGCTAAACTTGGAAGAGCCAGCTCCAAGTAAGGTGAAGAAAACTTCCAAGAGGAAGAGGGTAGTATATGCTGAACCTCAAGTTGATGCAGCTGAAGAAGAAGAAGAAGAAGATGCACCCCAGCCTCCTCCTCAGAAGGCTAAGTTCATGGGTGATGCTATTAGGGCTCAAGCCTCCTCTAAGCCCAAGAAGCCTGCTCATGCCAAGGCAGCTCCAGCCAAGCCCAAGAGAACAACCAGGAGCATTCCAGCTTCTGAGAAGAACAAAGGTGAGATGCCACCGTCTGAGTCAGATGAAGAGCATGTGTTGCTTAAGCTCCGTCCTAAGTTGCCACTCCACAATGATGCTCATCCTCAAGCTGAGGACATGAAGGCAAGGAAGGATAAAGGTCTCAGGCTATGGAGACAGTCTGATCCATATGCTGTGAGGAGAAGGACTGCTGTGGACCCCAGATTCCACACCAGAGAGCAGCAGGACTTCTATGAGACCGTGCTGATGGATAAGAAGCCTATTGTTGCTGACACCAGGTATGTTGACTGGAAATACATTGACAGTGAAGAGCACCGAGACTTCTTTCCCCATGTGCATGAGAGCTTTACTGCATGTGGAGTTGCTGATTTTGTGGGTCAAGAGCTGACAGCCTGGAATGACGAGATGATCATGCAGTTCTACGCCACAACCCACTTCTATCCTGATGGCAAGATCACCTGAATGACTGAAGGTCAAAGGTTTTCTTCGTCTGTTGAAGAATGGGCAGAACTTCTGAATGCTCCAGTGCAGAGAGAGGACGACATTGATGTCTATGGGATTCCTAAGAAGAGTCATGATTCCATGAAGAACATGTACAAGGAGATCCCCGCTGCTGATTTGGAAGGGTGGAAGCTTGGCTCAGTGTACTATCTCCAGGCAGGTCTGACCACCACTAACACTATTTTGAGGCATACCTTGATGCCCAAGTCTGGAGACCACCGCATGATTCGAGGCTATTCTATCAACATGCTGCACATTCTCGATGAGAAGGCACCTTTCAAGGTGATGGACTTGATGGTAGAGACCATTAAGAGGACTGCAGCTGACCAGAAGCGGTCATGTGGGTTTGCCCCGCAGATTCAGATGCTCATCAATGCCAAGTTTGGCACGGGCAAATTCATGTTGGATAGGAAGCACTTGCCACTGCAGCCAGAGCATGAGGACAACGTAGTTGTGATGGATGAGGAGGATCCAACCTCAGTTGAAGGACAAGCCAAAATCGAAGCTGCGAAGAAAGCTAAAGCTAACAAAGAGGCAGCAGCAGCAGCAGCTAAACCAAAGAGCTTCGGAGAGCAGATTCTTGAAGCTACCCAGAGGATTGAACAACGCCTGGCCAGTATTGAGCAATCTCAGGAAAGCCTAGAGAGGATTGTTGAGGACAAGATCCACACTCTGGACGTGAAGCTGACAGAGATTCAGGTGTCCGTCAACAAGCTTGAGGCAGACATGGAGGAAGCAAGGCAGGAGAGAGCAGAGCTCATGCAGGATGATCTAGTCCAGGACTCTCATCGCCAGACTGCTCAGGTTCCCAGAGGATCCAGATCTGCAGCTATCCCAGTGACTGACTCCAGGGCTACCACTTCAGCACCAGCCACAGCTCCAGCAGTTACTCCAGCTCCAGCATCCACTCCTCCAGCGCAGACATCAGCAGAAGTCTTCGCCGATGCCGTCATTTCTACTCCGACATCTACCCAGACGGGAGCCGCCAGCAGAGCCCGCAGTGACGCTTAGCTCTATACCTTTTCGAACTTTTTAGTAACTTGTTGCCAAAGGGGGAGAAATTGTATAGATCATAGGGCTTCAAGAGAGAGAGTGCTCTTTCGTTCTTTTGCCGGTTTCCTTTGAGATACATTGGTTTCTTTTGGTATTTCGAAACTTTCAGTGTGCTTGCTACTACGTTTGATGCTACCTTAATGAGTGCTTGGTCATACTATGCTTTAATGTGTGCTTAATGCTTATCATATGCTATTCCTTATTGTATGGCTATTTACTCTTGTCTTGGTGATTGAGTGCATGTTATTCATTCTTATCATTTTGTGCGCTCCACCAAGATGTATGTGACATGGAAGAGTGACCCATAATCCTAATCGATTGTGCATTTGCATTCAAACGCAAATTTTAAATAATGCACAAATTTAGGGGGAGCTCTTGTTTATCACATACTTCTCAAAGCGACGATATTATTCATTGATTATATCTTGTGTCGAAGCTTTGATCTATATGTTGTCATCAATTACCAAAAAGGGGGAGATTGAAAGTGCAACTAATCCCCGGGTGGTTTTGGTAATTAATAACAACATATATATCATTGAACTAATATTTACTTGAGAATCATTTCAGAGAAGTTCGATGATATGGGTATGGAAATGTCTGAAGAAGTGGACCCCTCAAAATGCTAAGACAAGCATTGGCAAAAGCTCAAGACTCCATTTTTGGTTTAGTGATCAAAGATCACATTGAGTCCATAGGAAAAGCCAATACTATTAAAAGGGGATGAGGTTGTGTTGATGATCTGGTTGCTCAAGTGCTTAGTGATCTAGCTCCCTCAACTATCAGCACCTTTCACTACTTAACACACTCATAAGTAATCTCGGACAAACCGATTCTGCAAACTCAGTCCCACCGAGATGAACCACTTCAACTATTCTTCCAAACCCTAATTTTTCGGTCCATCCGATTTTGAGTTCGGTCTCACCGAAACTGGATTGCCAACCTTCTGTAACCAATTGACATCATATCGGAATATCCGAGTTGTTAATTTCGGTCCCACCGAGAATGGCAAGCTCCTACCTTTGACTCACATCGGACACACCGAGATGGTATTTTCGGTCCCACCGAAAATCCCAACGTTCACTATATTTGAACTTTCGGTCTGACCGAGTTTTAACTTCGGTCTCACCGAGATTGCTCAAATATGTGTGTAACGGTTGGATTTTGTGTGGAGGCTATATATACCCCTCCACCCCCTCTTCATTCGTGAGGAGAGCCATCAGAAAGTCTACCACTCCTACCATACACTTTCTGAGAAGAGAACCACCTACCCTTGTGTTGAGATCAAGTCATTCCATTCCTACCATATGAAACTTGATTTCTAGCCTTCCCAAGTTGCTTTCCACTCAATCCCTTCTTCCACCACAGCCATATCAGTGAGGAGAGTTGAGTGTTGGGGAGATTATCATTTGAAGCACAAGAGCAAGGAGTTCATCATCATCAACAACATCTATTACCTTTTGGAAGGTGGTGCCTCCTAGATTGGTTAGGTGTCGCTTGGGAGCCTCCGTCTTTGAGATGTGGAGTTGAACCAAGAAGTTTGTAAGGGCAAGGAGATCGCCTACTTCGTGAAGATCTACCCCGAGTAAGGCTAGTCCTCCGTGGGCGTAGGCCATGATGGAATAGACAAGGTTGCTTCTTCGTGGACCCTTCGTGGGTGGAGCCCTCCGTGGACTCGCGCAGCCGTTACCCTCCGTGGGTTGAAGTCTCCATCAACGTGGATGTACGATAGCACCACCTATCGGAACCACGACAAAAATCTCCGTGTCTCCAAACTGCGTTTGATCTTCTCCACCTCTCTTTACTACATGTGCAATTTACTTTCCGCTGCTTATACTCTAGAATTGCATGTGTAGGGTGATACTTGAATTGATCTTAATTGTGAAACTGCCAAAAACTTTGCATAATCAAAAGGCAGATTTTTTATATTGTCAAGTAGTCTAATCACCCCCCCTCTAGACATACTTTCGATCCTACACTCTAATTGTTGTTGCAAGGTTTTACGTGGCTTCTATAGGTTTTCTAGCAAGAATGTTTCTTACCTACGCCAAAAACCACAATGTGATTTGTCAATTTCTATTTACCCTTTATAAGGACCCTTTTCATCGAATCCGATCCGACTAGAGTAGGAGAGACAGACACCCGCCAGCCACCTTATGCATCTAGTGCATGTCTGTCGGTGGAACCAGTCTCACGTAAGCGTACGTGTAAAGTTGGTCCGGGCCGCTTCATTCCACAATACCGCCGAAACAAGATTGACTAGTAACGGCAAGAAAGTTGAACAAACTCAAACGCCCACAACTGTTTTGTGTTCTACTCGTGCAAGATGCTACGCATAAGACCTAGCTCAGATGCCACTGTTGGGTAACGTAGCAGAATTCAAAAAAATTCTACGCTTTCACCAAGATCCAACTAAGGAGACATCCAGCAACGAGCAAATAAGAGTGCATCTACATACCATTATGGAGATTGCGAGCGGAAGCTTTCGAAGAAGCGTGGATGAAGTAGTCGTACTCTTCGCGTTCTTCGTCACCGATGATCTAGCGCCGAACGGACAGCACCTCCATGTTCAACACACGTCCGGTACAGCAACGTCACCTCCTTCTTGATCCAGCAAGGAGGGAGGAGAGGTCGTCGGAGATCCAGCAGCACAACGGCGTGGTGGTGGATGCAGTGGAGAATCCTGCAGGGCTTCGCCGGGCGCCCTGCGTTAAGGAGACGGAGGTGTGACGGGAGGGGGAGAGGCGCCAGGGCAAGGGTGCGGCTGCCCTCTCCCCCCCCCACATATATATAGGGGGCCAGGGGGGTGCGCCGGCCCTGCAGATGGGATCTGCAGGGTGGGGCGGCGGCCAGGGGGGAATCCTTGCCCCCCAAGGCAAGTGGCGCCCCCTCCCCCCTAGGGTTTCAACCCTAGGCGCATGGGGAGGAGAGCCCATGTGGTGCGCCAGCCCATTAGGGCTGGCCACTTCCCCCTTGCGGCCTAGGGGCCCCACCGGGATGGGTGGCCCCACCCGGTGGACCCCCGGGGCCCCTCCGGTGGTCCCGGGACACTCCCGGTGACCCCCGGAGATCACCCGATGGCCGAAACTGGACTTCCTATATATCATTCTTTACCTCCGGACCATTTCGGAACTCCTCGTGACGTCCGGGATCTCATCCGGGACTCCGAACAACTTTCGGGTTTCCACGTGCATTTATCTCTATGACCCTAGCGTTACCGAACCTTAAGTGTGTAGACCCTACGGGTTCGGGAGACACGTAGACATGACCGAGACCACTCTCCGGTCAATAACCAACAGCGGGATCTGGATACCCATGTTGGTTCCCACGTGTTCCTCGATGATCTTCATCGGATGAACCACCGTGTCAAGGATTCACTCAATCCCGTATGTTATTCCCTTTGTCCATCGGTACGGTACTTGCCCGAGATTCGATTGTCGGTATTCCCGATACCTTGTTCAATCTCGTCATGGCAAGTCTCTTTACTCGATCCGTAATTCATCATCCCGTGACTAACTACTTAGTCACATTGAGCTCATTATGATGATGTCTTACCGAGTGGGCCCAGAGGCACCTCTCCGTCATACGGAGTGACAACATCTCAGTCTCGCTTCGTACCAACTCAACAGACACTTTCGGAGATACCCGATGCGTACCTTTATAGCCACCTAGTTACGTTGTGATGTTTGGAACACCCAAAGTATTCCTACGGCATCCGGGAGTTGTACAACCTCATGGTCTAAGGAATAAATACTTGACACCGAAAAGCTTATGCATTACGAACTATACGATCTCGTGCTATGCTCAGGATTGGGTCTTGTCCATCACATCATTCTCCTAATGATATGATCCCGTTATCACAGACATCACATGTCCATGATCAGGAAACCGTGATCATCTGTTGATTAACGAGCTGGTAACTAGAGGCTCACCAGGGACTCACTGTGATCTATGTATTCACACATGTATTGCTGTTTCCGCACAATACAATTCAAGCATGAATAACAGACGATTATCATGAACAAGGAAATATAATAATACTTTTATTATTGCCTCTAGGGCATATTTCCAACATAAATCTCATCCAACCCATCAACGTCCAACAAGTCTACGATGGGATTACTCACGCACGGCGGTGAGCATCATGGAATTGGTGATGGAGGAAGGTTGATGATGACGATGGCGACGATCTCCACTCTCCGGAGCCCCGAACGGACTCCAGATCAGCCCTCCCGAGAGAGATTAGGGATTGGCGGCGGCTTTGTATCGTAAAACGTGATGAATCCTTCTCTCTGATTTTTTCCTCCCCGAAAGTGAATATATGAAGTTGGGGTCGGTGTCGGTGGAGCGTCAGGGGGCCCACGAGACCGGAGGGCGCGCCCAGGGGGCGCCCCCACCCTCGTGGACAGGGTGTGGGCCACTGGTCTTGATTCTTTCGCTAGTATTTTTTATATATTCCAAAAATATTCTCCGTTGATTTTCAGGTCTTTTCGAGAACTTTTATTTCTGCACAAAAATAACACCATGGCAGTTCTGCTAAAAACAGCGTCAGTCCCGGTTAGTTACATTCAAATCATGCAAGTTAGAGTCCAAAAGAATGGCAAAAATGTTTGGATAAGTAGAGGCGTTGGAGACGTATCAGTGCCGTTTAGGGCGATGTTGCACCCCAACTACTTTGATCGAGCTCTAAGCACTTTTCATACACACGTGCCACTAGTTGGGTGGCTCGGTTGGATGTTTCGGCCGATTTAATCGGGGGAGCTTTCACAATCATGCAGTGGACTGCATCCTCGCTGGTGCAGGAGCGCATTTCCTCATGTCCTTCTTATTCAAATAACTAGAAGATAACTTGTCCATTGTCGCGGGATGGTAGGTTGATATATGGATAATTAGGCCAGTGATCTGCGCCGGTCGTCCGGCCCAAGCATTGCGCCGTTCCTACCGCGATCGTTAGATTACTTTATCTGTGGCCATCAGACTAGAACCCCCACATCATCCTTTCTCTTCCCCATCGCTTCGTCTCAGATCAGACAAACACAGCGTTGACCTGCTATACATATCTGCCACCCGAAGGCTTGCTCGTTGCCGGCAGCACGCCTTTCGCCATGGCCATCGACGTATCACCGACGCCTTCGCAGCCCTTGCCGTCGTCGTCGTCCACGCTAACTGTCTCGCCATCCTTCATGATCTACGCATCATGCCCATGCCGTTCGTGGCCCTCGCCGTTGTCGGTTGCAATACTCGCCATTGCGGCTCCCCTCGCCGTCTCTGGTGCAGCCTCGTCGTCCCAGCACAAAATCGAGCAGACATCACCATCCCAGCAAATAACTCTTCCAGCCCCAGCAAAAATCGCCGCCGGTCCCAGCAAAAACAAGTTGCCGGTCGTAGCTTTTTCTCCGTCGCCGGTGGGTCGTAGTAGCAAACGGTAACGCGGTTGTAACAAAAAAACAAATTGTAGCAGAAAAACAGACGCCGGTGGTGCGTGGTAGCAAAATAAAATGCTGGTTGTAGCAATAGCTGACGTGGTTATAGCAAAAAATCGACGCAAGCGATGCGTTGTAACAGAAGGAGAAGCCGGTTGTAGCAAGTTGCTACGCCGGTCGTAGCATCATGTGCGGTGCTTGTAGCAGGGCATTGCTCGTCGGAGCAGCGCCGCTGTCCTCGAACTGCTGACGCCGGTGGGTCGTAGTAGCAAAATGAAATGCCGCTTGTAGCAAAAGCCGGCATGGTTGTAGCAAAAAAACGACGCTGGCGATGCGTCGTAGCAGAACGAGATGCCGGTTGTAGCATCCACGCACGGGCTTGTAGCAGGGCATTGCTGGTCGGAGCAGCCCCGCCATTCTCGCACTACAGCTCAAAGCAGGCCGCGTCCGCGCGCACTCGCCTGGCTGAGTAGCCCTCCCCCTCCTTGCAGCATCAGGTTGCTGGGAAAGAGATGCATGGGGAAGGGCGGAGGCAGCGTCATACTCCATGGTGGGGCAAGACCGCAAGTATGGGCATGGGAGATGGTGGGCCGAGAGGGTCATCAATGGCTGCATCGTGTGGAGGTAGGAGACGACGTGTGCAGGAGGGGAACGAGTGGACGAGCTGAGAGAGGAAGGGATAAGACGAACGAGACGAAACGCGAACGGAAGGATGTGTAAGATCCAACGCGTCTCATGCGACCGGTGTTGGCTTCGGCTGGAGTGCCATAGGGAAACGTTTCCCTTAGGTTTAACAACGTGAATAATTTTGAGAACTAACTAGGATGTGATGGCAAATGATTTTGCAAACACGCATGATTTGTTGATGTGAAAAGGGTTGCATGTAGGAATTTTGCAAACTTCTAAGTAGAAGTAATTGTCACTTGTCCTTTTAGTAGGATGCATATGTCTATTTATTGAGTCAATTACACTGGTGGTGCTAGAACTTGGCGCAAACTGTCACTTTGATGCTAGAAGTTGCAGTGTATATTGTAGTGGTGCAAAAACTTGACTCGGGCATGCAAATACAGTGCTTATCCAATTTATATACAAAATCCACTCTTAGGCACGTGGGGCCCGCTGTCAACCACCAGGCGAAAGAAAGGGTGTGTGGCCTGATGTTTTTCAAAATCCCCCTAGGAATATATTTTTCAAAAAAAGGCCCTGTCCACATAGCATTAATTCTTCACCTCTATGACCAGCGGGTCCCGCCTGTAAAATTAAGAGGAAAAAGGATTAACCAAAGTTTCGAACCCACTACCTGTACCGAACAAACAAGTCTAACAGCTGAGCTATTCAAATTAAACTGGAACTTTTGGATAACAATCCCGATATGGACGTAATAGGAACGCACATGAAGCTTAAATAACCTGCAGATATTGCGGCCCATTTTGCACGAGCCATTTATTATAAGATTTTTGTACAGCATAAGTAAGAAAATTAAGTTCAAATATTTGTGTGTTATAAAATTTATACAAACAACCCATGATTAATCAATAGAAACAATTAAATATACACCTGTGTATTTTATAAATATTTAGTTAATATGGACATTTAAATGTATATTAATAAAATATTCATGTATTATATTAAAAACATTTGTATATTTATTTTTAAAACTACTATACATACAAAAAAATAACTTATTTTAAAATTTGTTCACATATTATTTTAAAAACATTCATATATAATCGTTTTGAATATTTGTCATGAGTTAAAATTATACACATGTAAATATTCATAGATTTTTTAGGGGATATTCGTAGATATTAAGTAAATGTTTGTATTCACGATTTTAAAATTAAAATATAATTCATGAGAGTATAATTTTTTGTATTCATTAATTTTATTAATATGCATTTTAAATATCTGTTTTGACTAAACATTATATATATAATACACGGTTGTATATTTCAACAATATATATGGCACACAAATATTTTAACATAATTTTTTTAGCGAATTTTTATTACTTTTTTTGAGCGAATTTTTATTTTATTACTTGTTTTTTTCAAACATATGAAAAAATAGCTTGTACAAAATGGGCCGCAATATCTACAGCCCATTTAAGCTCAACATGCATCTTTGCTGAATATATTAGCGTTGTTATCCATGTAAAACCGAGAAATGTGAACGCTGGATTGGTTAACCAGCTTGTAGTCGTGTGTTCTAGTCCTGCATCGAAATATTTTGCTTTTAATTTGATTTTATTTACATACGGTACCCACTGGGCACAGAGGTTCAAAATCCCACATCGGTTTTTTTGTGAAAATATATATTCGGTGGGGGTTTTCAGAGAAAACATGCTACATGCCCCTTCTTCCCGGTCCATTGGCTGAGAGTGGACCCCACATGCCTAGTCAGCGGAGATTCAGTATACAAACAGAAATAAGCACTGTATTTGCACACCCGAGCCAAGTTTTTTGCACCAGGGGTCTTACAACTTACATGTGGCGGTCACTTTGGTGCATAAAGTTGCAAAATACGTGTTTGTGGTCACTAAACTTGAGAGGCCGTTCAAATACAGTCGTTGTCACCGTACACATGCATATCCTTCGACGCCAGCATGGCACGGGCCCGCTGTCAGCCATTGTAAATGTTCTCGTATGATTGATTTATAGAAAAGCCCTCAGCTCTTTTTTATTCATGTAAGAAGCTCCTTAAATAAAAAGGCAAAAATAGGGGGGGGGGGTGTGGTTCGACCTGACGACGTACTGCTAGGTGGCTCGCTTGGACAACCACCATGGCAACATTATGTGATGTTTACTAGCACGACGACCTTATATATCACAATATCGCGGACGCAAAAATGTAATGAAGAAATCTATCTTTTTTTTAGCAAATGAAAAAGTATATCTTTTATTCATAAATATTATTTTAAAATAATACATGAACAATTTTTTATGATCCATGAATTTCTAAAATAATTCGAATAATTATGAATATTTCTAGAAGACGAAACATTTTTAAAATTATGAATATTTTAAAAACTATTTGTGTTACTATTATAAAAACATTTTTTATAATTCACAAGGATTATTTTAGAATAATACATGAACAATATTTAACAGTTATCTTATTATTGGGATTACAATTTACAAATTTATCTATAAATTTCTGGAAAAAATAAACAAGTGCAAAATGGGCCGCGCGGACCGCAGTCCATTTTCTACTCCATGAGCACTTCCGGTTTTGTACATTAAGTTTAGTTATCCTTAATAGTTGTGTACATACGTGTGGTGCATTGTTCAGGACGTGTAGGGTGCTAGCGTTGTGTCGAGGGATCGAGACCTCACGGTCATACGTTTTCTAGATAAATTATCGCTCTTCCTGACAGGTAGGAACCATCCGTGATTGACTTGTTTTTTTTTAACATAGAAGAAGAGGGTTTTTTTTTGTAAAAACGTGTCAATGTGTCAATGACAGTGGGCCCATGCCACGCTGGCGTCGACGGCTACGCCCACATACGGGAGAGTGACTGTATTTGAACATCATCGCAAGTTCAGTGACCACAAACACGTATTTTGTAACTTTGTGTACCAAAGTGATCGCTGCGTGCAAGTTCTAAGAGCCTGTTCGGCAACTCTCCACTCCTCCAGATTCTCAACTATGCTCCTCACTTCTCAACTCCCAACTCTATTAGCACGTTTCAGAATCTGGGAATACGTTCGGTTGTGAACTCCACTCCTCAACTGAATTATGCATACATTCCTGGGAGGAACATGACTAGAAAAAGCAGCTGAGGGCGGTGGTTTCACTGAGGAATGAAGGAGCCCGTTGGTGCAGTAGCGGCGGGATGCGTCGGTGCGAGGAGCCTGTCAGCTATCGCCATTGACGTGGAGCTGCGAGCAGGTTTGGCGACGACGGACAAGTGGCAGAGGGATGCGTCCATGCATCGCACGGGATTCGATCAGCCCTATGTGCAGCGGCGGCGGGAGGACGATGGCTAGAGTTCCCTGCAAGCGCTGAAAAGGGGGAGTCGGGGCAAGCAGGTGAGGTCCTGCGGGATCAGGAGCGCGCGGAGCCTCGATTTGTCAACTCCGAAAAAATACACTACAGGCAGCTCCGCTCCACTCTGGCCGCTCCGCAGAGTTGATTCGTTCGGCGCCGCTCCGCCCGCTCGGGTAGCAGAGTTGCGGAGCGGAGTGCATCCGAACAGGCCCTAAGACCCCTCGTGTATTTACCTCTTTTGATGTACACCCCAACTTCTAGCACTAAAATGATCGTTCGCATCAAGTCCTAGCACCACCGCTGTAATTGACTCTTATTTATTCTCAACTCTCGTGCACTCGGTTCGGGCTCATGCTGGAATCGCTTCCGACTACCGTGCGTGGTCTCTCCTCACACAAAAGTTTATTAAAGAAATTGAGCAGTTCCAGCCAAGTTATCATAGTTAGACAGCAGCTACTATCCACCCATTCTTGGGTGAAGGAATACGGTCAGTGGGATAGCATAACGGAAAAAGGGACCAGGCAATTCTAACTTCCATTTCACACGAGCTAACCTTAAGCGAACGAGAGCTTCTACCAGATTTCAATGGCTGAAAAACAACCTCATGGTCAATCTGCTTGCTGCCTAGCCACCCTGCTGCATGCACTCTCAGCTCCCCAAAGCTTTCAACGGAAACCACACGCCGTGAGCGCTCAATGGTGCCATCAGCGGCAATAACAGGCACATTCTCATCTCCAATATTGAGTAGCAACACCTTCATGTGACTGACGCTAGCAGTTGAGGCAGTGAACCGCCCACTAAATCCATCTGGCCATGGCCCGTCGACGACACGCACACTGATCGTGGCCTCAATGGATGAGACTACAATGCCACATGTCAGCTCCAATGTGCTCAGCTGGCTTCTATGTTTTTGGCTGCTCACGCATGAACTGACGGCAGGCTCTCCCTTACTGGCTTGATAATTGATCGATTCGCAGCACTCGTAGCGAAAGCCTAGCAGGCTTAGATCTTGGTCCTCTAACTCATTGCTGCACTTCACTTTAAGCGTGACATTGAAATGCATAGGCCCAAAAAGAGTCAGGGGAGCACGGGAAGGACCTGTTAAAACTAAATATGGATCCTGCATGCAACACCACCAACTTGAGTAAACAATGAGAATATCTCGAATATTGGTATAAGAAAAAGGGAGAGCTGGTCATCAACTATAACTTAATTTATAATGATAGTATATTGTCTTAAACCAGAAAATCTGTGGGCGCTACAACAAAGAACTGATGATATGGACATAATGCCAATAAACTGAATTTGGTAAGCAAGGGTGTTTAAATATTTCTGAACCGTTCATACTAACAGAGCAAATTTAAACTAATAAGTAGGTGAAGTTGGATAAGAGGTAAAATTTGAGCAGCACAATCAAGAGAAAACGTTACCACCATAATACAGTGTGAGGTGCATAGGCAAATGATAGCAGAAAACATTAGCCTAAATATGTTAGCGTAACATAAAAAAGAAGTTACTATAAATAATGGTTGAGGTCTGCGGATATAGCTCAAAAGCATATTAACGAAAGTATTGTCTGCAACGTTTGCTTTCCAATACTTTGCAATGTTCCTAAAACATCTTGCAGCCGTTTCTTATGAAGTACCGTAAAAGACAATACTAGTATCAAACATATACCAGGGGTTGTGAAGTAAAAACAATAACAGGCACATGGTACATATAATACGGCAACACTCAAGGACAGTTATTAAAAATGCTTTGTTGCAGAGCTAGAAACAAATAAAACATAATGAATGTAAGAAATAAGAACCTCCTCATTGAGAGTTTGACAGTTATCCCTTTTGCGCTCAAAGATAATATTGCGATGGTGATCCAGGTCATCCCTCACAGCAACGATGCCAAACACATCCAGCGGCCAACGTAAATCCCCATGTATTTCCTCAACTTTAACTGAAAAGATCTGCATACTACGCCTGGGTTTAGTAACACCAGGCTTTGTCGGCTCATCCGTGAAACACATGGCGGGGATCCGAGCTGCATGTAGTCGCAGGGAGATTTCACTTCAGTTAAAGAGATATTAATCTATGCATGTGGTGACAGTAAATTATGATTCTGTAATGTCCTACCTCTATCTATCTAGATCAATGGTGAAATTAAATATAGTAGGAACATCAATTGATCGAACATACAGCAAGAAGAGATGCAATGGAATCATCAATTGGTAGGAAATATACTGTTTAGTCGCTGATGAAGGATGAAACGGATTTCGATATGATAAACGTTGGACAAAGCAGCCCGAGTTTCTGATAGAGTGGAAACACTTGTAACGATCCTATCAGAAATGTAAGCCCGCTGTATAGCTTTATTTTCAAATTATAGGAAGCCCAAGAATGTTTACATTTATGGGGGACAAACAGAAGAGGAGAAATTCTATAGTTTTGAACAAGAAGTTGCAGAATGAATTATAAGATCTAGAGGAGGAGACGAGTGTAATTAGCAGAGAGCAACTTGCACGTAGGGGGAAATACAAACTGGATTGGCTAAGCTTTATATGAGGATAATGAATACTATTGGTTTCAACGGCGTAGCAAGAAGTGGCTATTGGAGGGCGACAACAAAACAGCGTGCTTTCACAGGGTAGCAAATGAGTGGCAACAAAAACATACTATTTACTCAGTGACGAAAGACGATGTGTGGATTGAAGGTTTGCCCAATTTACTAAATTTAGTCACATGCTTTTATACTGACCCATTCTGTAGAAATAGTAAGGGATACTATAGACATTGAACTTTGCAAAAATGTACGACAAAATCAATTGGAATTTTCTTTTTCATTTCATAGAGAATCGAGGATTTAGAGAAACGTGGCTGAAATGGCTCAAAAGTGTTATAACAGGGGGCACTTTGAATGTCAAAATTGCTTTGCAAAATATGGCACAATTGAGTGATGCGATAATCGGACACGTGCCATATTTTGTTGAAGAAGGGGGTATCCATATCTATCCTACAATACGCGGCTGATACTATCATACTTATGCAGGATGATTCATATGTGGCCAAAAATCTGAAACTGTTACTATTTATCTTTAAAGGAATATAAGGACTCCACTCATGGCTAATAAGGTAGTTAGGTGTATCTGGGCGGGGCTACTGATAAAACACCAGAGCAATTTAGTTGAAAAAAAATGCAAAACAGTAGAAAGGTTAAACGATGGACCATTATCTCCTTGGATGTGCGCGGGGGGGGGAGGTAAGCGAGGTAAAAGAACAGAAGAAATGACGTTGGGGGAAATGGTTTTAAAAGGAGTGGTGGGAATTAAAAAATTGCAGAGGTCGGAAACATGTATATAGATTATAGAAAAATAGTTATAGGGGATGGAAAAATACTGATGTTTGGACTGATCAAGCAAAGCTTCCACTAGAATTTAAACTGTCAAACGAACAGAAGAAATACAAGAATTTAAAGAGCATGAGGCATACAGCAGGGGGATCAAATGCAGACAAACCTATTTGGGGCTGGACTAAGGCAAAACAATCAGTGTCATCAATGCATTTAATTATCTAACGCAGTTCCGGTATAACAGACCGTTTAATCACATTTGGAAAGCAAAATTACCGCTGAAAATCAAACTGACAGGGAATTTACAATGCTGGGTGCTGAAGGTTTACAGAAAGTAGGATCACAGCAACACCACAAGGGAAATTCAAAGCTATCACAGCAACACCACAAGGGAAATTCAAAGCTGTGCGAAGTAACAATGTGGATTTGACAGGTTTCAGTGCGATGAAAAACAACCAGCAGATAGAAGTATACACTGGCACAAGTGGCAAGCTCGTTGAGGAGATATCATCTGCCGAGTGAAGACAAAATGGAGGTCAAGACCTCGCCAGCAGCTTAATTCACATGCATTTTCATGTCTTACGCAGCAAAAACTTTCGGTAATGATAACTCCCGAACGTTCGGGATTTAAGCATGGCAACCCGAACGTTTTAGATGGCAAATTTAGTTTGCGTCAGATTAGAGAGACATGGCAATTTTCTGACAAAAAAATGAAAAAGGACAAAGTTGCCATCGTCCATGAACTAAAGTTGCCATATAAAAATCCGAACGTTCGGATTTTATTGGATTCCAAAACTTTTATGTAATAAGTAGAACTATATTTCTGCTTTATCCTTCGTACTAGAAATAACTGCCTGCAAACTGCAGTACTTGGCTAAACCTGTTTAAATTTCAGCTGTTTTTGCTTGATTTTTCAAGACGTAGCGTCGCAGACAGATCTGATGCTAAGCATCACAACTCTGTTACACTGAAGGTAGTGAGATCCGGCACGACCCTTTTGGGGAAATTCCTACACAATAATAACAGAAAGGAATGGAGATTGACTTACTCGTGTCCTCGAAGGAGCCGAACTCTTTGGCATATTTCCACTCCCAGTTCTCTCGGTACTCCTGGTAATACAGCTCGTCGGGATCCTTTTTCGGATTATTTTCCTCCATCTCCCGCCTCGCCATGTCTTCCGCCGCCATCTTATCCACGTACGCCTGACCAATCAACACCTCCCTCGCCAAATGCTCTCGTTCCAGCGACTCTCGCTGTTCCTCCGTGAGCGCTTCCACCACGAGTGGCGTCGCGTCGGGGTTCTCGGCGTTCCACCTCGCCACCAGCCACTCCATATGCTCCTCTAGTATCCGATTCATCGCGGCATCCATCACATCCAGCACCGACGGATACTCCGTCTTTGTGATCTTCCTCGACGTTCTCCTACTCCCGCCGGCCATCTCGCTCCCCACCTCCTCCGTCGTCTCCGAACCTTCCTCCATCTCTGCAAGCTGGTGCGGCTGATCGTCCTGCCGCCGTCGCAGCTCTGCCCCAGACCTAGACTCCTCTCCTTTCGGACATTTGGGCCTCTCATATGGCGCAAACTGATGATTATTAATTTAGCCTGATGAGAGGCCCATAAGTCCGAAACGGCCGACATGATTCAAAAAACAAAAAACTGACCTCCCTTGTTTTCCTCGTGTTAATAAATCGTGGATCCTATCCCTCAAAAAACAAAATCGTGGATCCTGCTCTAAAAAATAAAAAGGCTGTGGGCAGGTCTAAGTCTACTAAGACTTAACCAAGGTGCATGGGCTTTAGAGATGTACACTCCTTTAATCTGGCCCTCCTTGCCAAACAATGCTGGAGACTGCTTGCTGAGCCTGAGTCCCTTTGTGCAAGAGTTTTGAGAGCAAAATACTTTCCAGATGGTGACCTATTAAACTGCACCCTCAAGAAAGGGAGTTCCTTCACCTGGCAGAGCCTCTGGAGTGGGATTCAGACTTTCAAGAAGGGCCACATTTGGAGAGTTGGAGATGGTACTCAAATCAATATATGGGACGATCCTTGGGTTCCCAGTAGCCCAAGCAGGAAGGTGATGACCCGCAGAGGTAACATTGTGCTCACACGAGTTTCTGAACTTATTGATATGGAGAACAGATGCTGGGATGAAGATCTCATACGACAGGTGCTCTGGCCTATTGATGCAAATAGGATCCTGAATATCCCCCTAGCAACAGGCATGATGGAGGATTTTGTTTCATGGCATTATAATAAAACGGGCATATTCTCGGTTAGAACTGCTTATCACATGGAGTGGGATCACCAACATGGACGAAAGTTGAGGCAAACAAACACCATATTGTCTTCAAGTACTAGTCCAGTTTGGCGTACCCTATGGAAGCTTAAACTACCGGGAAAGATTAAAGTGCATCTTTGGAGAGCTTTGTACGGCGCAATCCCTTGCAGGGGGATACTCGCCAACCGGCATATGATAACATCCTCGGACTGCCCGATATGTGCTACGGACTGCGAGAGCATCCGTCACTCCTTTTTCAGATGTAAAAGAGTCCAAGAGATTTGGGCAAAACTGGGGCTACTCCATACCATAAACGAGTTGTCGGAGAATGAGTTGGAGGGTTCCTCGACCCTTGGCGACTTGCTGTTAATGCCAAAGGTAATGGCGCCGTCGCTTCCTGACATTCCCATGAAGGAGCTAGTGGTTGTTGCTGTCTGGTATATCTGGTGGGAGCGGCGGAGATTCACACATGGTGAGACTATCCAAGAGCCAGCAAGATCGGCCCAAGCCATTGTTACCTTGACCAAAAATTTCTTGAGGGCTAGGAAGAGTGGTGGCGGCAGGATACGAAGGCATGGCTGGACTAGACCGAAGGAGGGTTTTGCTTGTCTTAATGTTGACGCCTCTTTTGATGTTGACAGCGGCACAGGAGGAACGGGTGCAATCATACGAGACTCTACGGGGTCCTTCATCGCGGCATCTTCAAGCGATATCCCCTTCGCTCAAGATGCAGCAACGGCTGAGGCGCGAGGACTTAAGGACGGTTTGATCCTGGCTAACTACATCGGGTGCAACAAAGTGGAGATCAGAGCGGATTGCATGGAGGTCATCCAGATAATGCAAGATGGTGGCAACTCGTTAGGACCTGCTGCAGCCATTTACGAAGAGTGCACCTTTTTATGTCGCAATTTTACTTCTGTTAGTTTCTGTCATTGCCCTCGGGAAGCCAATATGGCGGCTGATTTGTTGGCTACAAAGTCGGAGCCCTCGCAAACTATTGTATGGCAGAACGAGGCCCCGGACTTTTTACTTGATGTAATCACAAACGATGTAGCCCTGTTTCCACATGAAATATAAACCGCCATGATGGCATTTCCCTCAAAAAAAAAAAGACTTAACCAAGGTTTAATCAAATGAAAGTTCAAAAAAAGTTTTAATCAAATGACGTAACATGTAAGGAAAAAACAAAAGCAAAAACTTCGCACGGATCTCAATGTAAAATATCATGAATATAACATCGACTGAGACATAACTAAATCTCAGTCTGAAAATAAAATTAATTACGCATCGATCTTCTAAAAAAAGGCGATCGTGCATTTCCACTAAAAAGACAGTAATTGATCATGAGTAGCTAAGAAAAGTAATCTTGCATGTTCTACCAAAAAGAAGAAAGTATGCATGTACGCACAATAATTTTTCTAGATTAACGGTGGGTACATCATTAGGACGACGTAACATTGAATATAGACAGTTCAATCGGTTGGGAACATTTAAATTCATCAAGCTCATACTTTTGCAAGTAGTACTTCCTCCGTTTTTAAATATAACTCATTTTAGATATTTCAATAAGAAACTACATACATATGTATATATACATATTTAGAGTATAGATTCACTCATTTTGCTTTGTACATAGTCTTTTATTAATAAAATCTCTAAAAAGACTTATAGTATTTAGAAACAGAGGGAGTAGTAGATTTCACGCGGAGCTAGATTAAAGTGTTTTTCAGGTTTTCTCCATCACACACAGTGGCGGAGCGTGAACCAAATGGGGGG
>LR738709.1:578960324-579074851 GCA_902687465.1 Secale cereale
ATATGACATAGAAAAAACTAAGGTAATCAGAGAGGCCGGAGGATTAGTAGAGTGATTAGCTGAAGGATAGGCTTATTTGGCAGAATTTCTTCTAGGAAGGGGGGGCCAAGGCCCCTAATTGTCCCCACTACGCTCCGCCACTGATCACAGATATGTCCTTTTGGCGTTAGCCAACAAGGATTTCGAGTTTTCTCTTCGTAGATCGGCAAATAGGAGCAGCAAACAGTTTTCCTGTTTATGCTTGCATGGTCAATGTATCATGGTCCATAAATTGATGATAGTAGAACAGGAGCGAGCTCGCCAGTTCCGGTAGAAAAAAACGGATCGCTCCAATGAAGCGCCTCATAAACACAAAAATTAAAACGTGCGTCTGCCGGGAGTCGAACCCGGGTCTATTGCTTGGAAGGCAATTATCCTAACCGTTGGACTACAGACGCTATTTGGTTACGACTGGTTAACAGCTTTTACAGCTACAAGTACGTGGTGACACTCCCAAAACTATCCTTTCCCACAGAGTCACATTTCGGCGACTTGGAGTCCACACGCGCCTTCTGCGACTGCAAGGCCGCGAGCAGTGAGCGAGGGCATGCGGAGCCAACTACACCACCTACAGCAAAAGGTAGCATGAATCGCCATCTCGATCTCTCCCACAGACTACGGTAGAAACGGGTGTACTCCTGCCTGCCATCCATCCATCCGGCGAAGCATCTCGCCGTTACGATCTCCCCTTTCCTTTCCTTTCCCCCAGATGCCAAAAGCGGGGGCAGAAACAGAGCCAAAGCGCGCAGCTTTGGAATATGTAGCCTTTCACTGTTCTGAAAGAAACCCCTAAAATTCCCCGCCCCTCCCCCTGCTCTCCTCTCCTCCAACTTTCCCTTCAGCTTCTACCCCATAGGATGGATAGATCGAGTGGATGCAAACTGATACCGCACGTACTCGATCACTGTTGCCGTTTACGCCGTCGACATCTTTGATCTGCCTCCGAATCATTGGCCAATGCATGGGGCCTGGCCGCCTGATATTATACTGTAGTGTATATACGCTACGCCCCCTCTCCGGGTCAGGAGCCAGGCTACTGTAGTGTGAGTCCCTGAGATACACCAATTATGTAGTCCACTAGCATCACCTGGCAACAGTGCCGCTGTCAGCAAGTTGAGTGAGAGCTGAGACGACAAGCCACCAGAAAGTTTCTGTTAGAAGCTAAAACCATGGGCGGTGTACAACACTGAATATATACCTCAATAATCAATATATATGAGCGGTGTACGACTCTGAATATTTTTTTTTCGATAAAGGGCGTTTTTATTAACTCAGAATGTAGCATCAAGTGGATACAAAGCATAATGAGCGACACCCGGCCTCTGCATAGATAAGATGCACACAGCCTTAACGAAGAGTCTAGCAAAGTATATATAAAAAAACGACAAGTTGGTAACAGTAAAGCCATATGAGTCCAAAACTATGCCAATGTCGATGGAGGAGGTGGACCGATTCGGAGATTATGTTGCCACCCATGTTGGGTAAAAACCTCCCTGGCCACCCGCTCCAACCGCATACACACCGCCTTGAACAGCGATTGATACTCCATTCGCTATAGCGTAGACCACATACGAAGCCAGTGCGTACAACGGTAAATAACCTGCATAGAAGAAGAGGTTTTGCCATTAAAAACACAATCGTTTCTACATAGCCAAAGCGACCATAATAAGGCAGACGCTCCCACCCGTATTAGTGTACTAATTGTATTTGGTATTTCATCAAGCAAGTGACCATATATATTGGCAACACTAGTTGGTGGATACAAATTGGACACTATTTGGATGACTGACCATATAGAACGCGCGAACTTGCACTGAAAGAAGAGGTGTTTAATTGTCTCGTCATGAGTACAAAAGCTACACTTCTTATTTCCTTGCCAGTTGCGTCGAGCGAGGTTGTCTTTTGTTAGCACAACTCCTCTTCGAAGATACCACATGAAAATCTTATATACCTCAATAATCAATATATATGGGCGGTGTACCACTCTGAATATATGCCTCCATCGATATATACAGATCCAGTCAAGGTATGCAAAGAGAATGAAGATCCATATGAAGATTTTGTTGCCTCCAATATCTTTAGCTGATATCTTGCCCACGAACACTGAGCGGCAGAGGTGGTGCAATTGTAATCGACAGGAGAACTATGAGTGGGGTTTAATTACTTGTTTATTTTACACATGGTTATTAAAGGCGTTTTGACTGGAAGATGAATGGATCAGCAGCTATCCAGAGGATTGAAACAGGCTTTGCTTTTAGCAGACTGTGAGTGCCAAAGGATATCCCATCAACAGATGGACACATCATATCTTGTTCCTCCTAGGGGTTGTTATCATGTCGAGTGATGTGACTTGGAAGAAACCCACACGCCAAGCCACGCCAGTACGTGTAAAAAGGTGGTGTGTGGTGAACCGGTGATTAATCTTTACGGGACTAATTCGAGCAACTTCTTGCAACTAGTAGGAACTAATCTGCCGTATGCTTCCGAGAGTACAGACACCACCACGCACAAAGCTCCACGTGAGTACATCAGTACTCCAAGAGTACGACGGGCGCCGGGACGCATGCGCGGCAATTGCATGCGATGTGAGAGCCACGAAGGCAGATCACCTGATGGCACTGTCGCGTACGTCCGCCTCGGCCGGCTCGCCTGCTTTCCGCCGGCCGGCCGGTTCCGTGCGGCTGCTCGCTTCGCCGACGTGCGCTCGAGTCTCGATCCGTCGGCGCGCGCGCGCGCGTGTCCCGCATGCATGCGCGTACGTTCGCATCATGCATGATGCCCCCGACAGAGCCAAAGTTCCGGGCGGAACGGGTTGATTGATGATTGGGACTCTCATTAGCTAAGCTAGCTAGTAGTATTACTGTGCAGTAGTACCTAGCAGTACATCAGTAGTACAGAGCGCACGCTAGCTATAGCATGATGGAACAAGCATTGCCGGCATGGCACGGCACGGCACCGGCAGGGACGTACAGACTCATGAAGTGCACTGTGTTGATCATGATCACCATTGCTTCTAATTAGTCATCACATGAGGCATTAAGGCCGGCGTGGTTGTGGCCCATAAAGCCATAATGACGGCAAGATGTAGCTATGGCTATGGACGATCGATTGGTGGAGAACTGGGGCAGATCGATGGACTGGTACGTACGCGCGTAGACAACTAGACATCCAGGATAGATAAACAGGACACTAGTACGTACACCCATGGACCGCGTGCATGGTGCACGTACGTACAAACATTTTGCAGGCAGTGCATGCATGCATGCCTGTTGATCGTGGAATTCCGCTGAAACTTGGTCGGGCCGACGACGCTGGCTGAGCCAGGAATGCAATGATCTGCTTGCTCTCCACAGGCCCAGGAGACATGATCCATCACGTACATTGTGTCAGTGTGCATGCGCTCCGGCCATTGGTACAGGCGCGCGGGTAACTCTCTGCCATGCATGCATGGAGAGGTAATCGGAAGTCCTAGCGCTAGGCTCAACGTGTCTGGTGTAGTGTGGAGTACCCAAAAAATGTGTCTCTGCAATGCATGTGCACTGCTGAGGTTTCTATTGAGATTGACCTCGTCTTAGTACGAGCTGTTGCCGACTGATTGGCTCCCCCAAGCGTAATATGGGCCCAGAATTAATGGACTATGCGGTCTAACTGATAATGTTTTACCAACCATGTTTGGATTTGTCGACATGATTGAATGTAGCAAGAGTAGACGTCAAAGTGCTCTGGCCGCATCAATCAAACCTATGTGTACTTTGTAATCATCATGTATTGTAATGCACCACATGGCATGACTTCATCATGTAGTTGCATGGTAAAAAAAGACTCTAAGTTCACATTTTGCAATATGCTCATAAATGGATGTTGTGAAGAAACTGTCACTAACGAACTGAGATCTAGTTTTTTTCCCTAGGTCCTATATGTCATAACCAACCGTCGGAATTAATCTATTTTCAGGGATTAATTTTGATAGTTGAATCAACCGCTATTCGGTCAAATTCAAAAACTAGCAGAACTATAATTTACTATATCTATTTTCTGGTGCTTCTTTTAATGAAAATTCATATCATGGTTTGATGTGTTGGCCATAATCTCTAGTAAACTCTATCTTGGAAATTTTCAAAATAGTGTGAAGTACTATACATGACATATGTATATTTTCATATATTTTTAGAATTTTAGACCCACAAATAGCTAGTTATTCACTTAAAGTTATGATAAAATAAAAAGAATAAAAGGAAATACTTCTATCCAACCCAACCCCTAACCGGGCCAAGCCCGGCCCAGTAGGTATTTCCTTCGCCTTTTTCATGGAATGATGGGGGAAGTGAGACCCACTAGTCAAGACACCGCCAACTCCAACACGTCAATACACGTGGGAGATTGAACGGTGTTACAGAAACTTTTCTCCAAAACACACCATTCTTAGTGACAATATTTTTGCCTTCGGTGTAGTGAATGAAGAAATACCCAACATTTTGGGATAACCAACAAAGTACTAGCGATTATCTGATTTGGGATTTGTGCATGGTTGTTAACACTTTGCATATGCACAACTCGTATACATCGCAATTAGGCCAACCTCTCCTAGCCAAACAATCCGTGGTCCAAGCACGATTTTAGTTCATCAGCCAAGCGAAGACTTTGAACTTGGGGTGCCCAAGGCTCCCAAATGGCAGGCTTGAACATGGTGGATGTAGTTTCACCGAAAAGGGTGTGTCAGGCAGATGAGGTGGAATAGCATGAGTTTATCGTGAGCTTCCAGATGATAGGGTCCACAACATTGTCACGGAGCTTGATATGTAGTTACGACTAAAGAGAAGTACTCATTGATGTGCTCGGTCATCAAGCCATGGCTTGTGTCGATCTGGTCCACCCAAGCATTGTGGTGAAGAGCAATCTAACAATCCATTTTTCTTCTTCTTGGAGATAGCGTGAGTGAGTGGCCCGATGTGCATAGCAGGACATTGGCCGTTCAACCAAGGGGACTCCAAAACATACCTTCCTGTCATTCCACATGATAACCTTTGTCCTTAAATGGAAAAGGACACCATATTACATACTCCTCTGTACCAATTTTTTTTTTTTTTGCATGGGTCTGTACCAAAATATACGGTGTATTATTTTTCAAAAGTCAAATTTGGACATGTTTGAGTGTTTTTTTAGAAACATGTATTGATATCTATGATATGAAATCTGTATCATCGGATACATCATAAATAACATTTCATATATTTTGTATTATGTTGATGTTCATAGTTTATATTACTTTTCACGAAAATTTATGCACCTTGTATTCTAAACCGGAGGGAGTTACTTATATTGTAGCTAGCTGTCGTATGTGCTATTTTTTCCGGATCTCATGGGATTCGGTAGGTGTTTGTCTGGTGGATCCACATGGATACGGTCTTTGTTCGTGTGTGTTCGTGTGTCTACACGTTGGATCCTTCCGACCTAAGCTTGTCTTCAACGGCGACGGTTGTTGTTCTGGTGCGTTGATCCTATAGGGTCTTAGCATGACGACTTCCCAACAGTCTATCTACAACAAATTTTGTCTGGCTCCAGAGAGGAGGGGTGATGACGGTGGCGCGCCTTGGGCTCACTTCAGTATTTGTACTTGTTGCTAGGTGATGTACGGATATGAATGTAATTTTTATTATTTTTTATATTTGTTGTAATATCATGATTGATGATTAATAGACTGAAAGTTTTCTCACAAAAAAGCTGCCGTATAAGCTATTTTTCTATTTATCTCACGAAATTGTACAAGTTCGTGTCTTCACAAAATCAATGCGTAGCAAATTCTTGCAGTCTGGGTTGGGCCACGGGAAGTCAAGATGCGAGCATTAGCCAGATTCCACCTGTCCACGCCATGGTGCGACACTATTTCCTGTGTCTTGTCAACGAGCTTGTGAGCACGCTAATCCCCAAGCAGCGCGAATGGCACGTAGGACCGCGCCAATGGGAGCCAATTATTGTTCCTGTGTGCAAGAAGAAACCAAACCGACTTGCACGATAAGATCGAAGAAATTAGGTTAGGTCGGCCGCACGCCATGATTACAGGCAGGCAGCCTCGTACGCAACTGTGACTCACGACGGGCACATGTGGGATGTGGTGGCTCCCGACGTCCCTGTCCATGGACGGATCGTCGAGCAAAGCCGAGACGCGATGTGTTCCGGCCTCGGCGGATAGGCTGACTAGGTCGAGGTCGCCAGGCCCATGCGCTGCCGGTGCCGGCGCCGGCCTCGGCGGATAGACTGACTGGGTCGAGGTCGCCAGGCCCATGCGCTGCCGGTGCCGGGCGGTGCGTGGCCCGCAGGCACCCCGCCTGTGTCGATCGATCCGCCGTCCTCCTATCCAAGCTCCAGGGTCATTTCGTGCCGGGTGCAGCGCACCGAATGACCACCACCGGCCGGTGTCGATCAATCCGGCCGTCTCGTCTCGCGTCAAAGCCGACCGAGCTGGCCGGCTGCCCTGCTTGAGCCGCTGGGGGTTATGCTCTGTCACCGTCTCGTCACAGGGCAAACTGCGGCACGATCCAGAGCTTTCTGGGGCTGCTCTGGAATGCGACTGTTTCAGTGGGAAAAACTGTATCAAGCTGATAAATAGGATGGCTCACATCGTCAGGTCTATTTCCCTAAAAAAATTGGATCAGAAGGTCCATTTCGCCAACATTAGTAAGTACTTAGTGATCTAAATGTTATTATATTTCTTTATGGAGGGAGTATCCTGGCTAAAGATATGCATTGATATATTGGGGTTTTGATTAACTTACTATGGGGCTGTTTAGTTTTAGGTTTCGTATTGCCACACTTTTAGGGGTGGATTAACGAGCTGCTCGGCTCGTTAAGCTCGTGCTCGTTAAGGCTCGGCTCCTTAAGCTCGTTAAGATTAACGAGCAGAAAACTCTGCTCGGCTCGGTTTGTTTGAAGCTCGTTAAGATCGTGAGCGCTCGCGAGCGCTCGTTAACAGATTCTGATGACTTATGGTCTATAGGATGAGTGTTTATATGTGGTTTTAAGAAGAAAAATAGTGACTACAAAATGAAATGCACTAGTTTGTTACCTCCTATGTATATTAGATTGAATAAATGGGTTTAGGTGCTATGAAATTATTGTCAATTAAGAAGAAAATATGTGTTGTGTTGTTACTAACGAGCTGTAACATCCCAAATTTTCAATTTGGAATGTTATACATAGATCATATTGCATTGCATATTTCTTTGCATTTTTGTTTGTGGCGATCCTCGAAATTCTAAGCAACTCAAGGACCTACGGAGAGAGTTGGGAATTCTACCGTTTTGTATTTGAGTTTACTCGAATATCGGTACGAGGACAGTGTTGGTTTTAATTATTTTTCTCTCCTAAAAATATTTCTAAATAAAATATATGAGCGGAGATAATATGACTTCTCCAAAATAACAGAAACATTGGAGGAAAAATGTTAAAATCACTTTTGGCATTTTTTCTGGATTTATTTGCGATTTTATTGGCATAGGAAAAATACCGTTTTTCAAAATTGCATTTAGGTCCGGGGAAAATGTTCACTTTGTCCTAAATATTATAGAGGACGGAGAAAATTTATTTCGGAATTTTTGGACTCCGTTTACTATTTTCTTCGCCCGTTTTACTATGTCAGGACTCTTTTAAAAAAAAGAACCGACTCCGGGCCGTACCCGGCCAGGACTCCCTGGCCTGGGGCCTTTATAAGGCGCCGCCCCGGCCCGTGAAGCCAGCCCGCTCGCCCGCCCCTGACCTAGCGCCGCCGCCGCCGCCCGTCGTCGCGGCGCCGCCGTCCCGCCGCCGCCGCCGGATCTTCGCCGGAGTAGCCGCCGCCGGTGTTGACTCTTCCGAAGGTAGCCGTCGGTTTTTCTTTTTAAACCAAATGGTTTTTTTTAAAGAAACCCTAGATTTGTTTTTTTAGGTTAGATCGGTTTTGTTTTTTTCGGTTTAGTTATTTAGCGGACGTTCGTCCGTACTTTCGTTTTTACGAACGTTGTTCGCCCTTTAGCCGCAGAGAGCGAACGTTCGTTCGTTAGCCTGTTCGTCAGTTTTCTTTTTCGGGGTATTTATCCGCGATTATTCTGATCGTGATTTCTGTCCTGATCTTGTTTTTCGTTTTTCTTTTCGATCGAGAGTCGGAATCAGATGATTCAAAATCCCAGATCTTCGTCTCGACGCCCTCTTTTCGTTTAACCAACTTGAACAAGGTTTTGACTACTGAAAATTTTGACTTTAGATCAATTATTAACCGGAGCTCGTTTCTTTCGCAGTTTGAGTTCAATTGTTTCTTTCGATTCAATTCTTTTTGCAAACCGGAGTTCTTAAGTTGAACTTTCTGGTTAGATCTTATCTTTTGGAGTTTTGTTTGTCCATCATTGTTTGATTGCTTATGTATGCTATTGTTTGCTTGCGATGGAATACCCGGACTATGAAGCGTGCTACTACAAGTCTCTAGGTTTTGTGAATCGTCAGCAAGGCAAGTAACACTGTGATCATACCTTTGATTACCCACTTTTTATGCATTAGATCAAACCCTCATACATTGCATGAGTAGGATCTCTTAACTTATGGGGCTGGGAAGTAGATTGAGGTAGAACCTATTACCTGCATTATTTTTCAAACCTTGGGAGTTACTTCTACGCTATGCTTAGGTTATCATGCTATGCTCGTAGACGTGGTTTGGTTTGAGTGAAATCCATGACAGATGTGAGTTATTAATTAAGGATTCAACTTAAGGTGGCTACTTGAATACACATCTGGGTGGATTGGTTGCAGGGCACCTGGAGAATCCAGTGTTGTCCTAGGAAATCCCGGGGTTCTGTGTGATTTTTCCAATGGAATGCCACCCAGGCTCAAAGGGATCATAAAACTATTCATGCTAGAAACTCCCGTGTGCAGCCACAATGCCATTATGGGCTCTGGCATAGTTGAGTAAGCTGTGGGAATCCTTTCCATGATGGGCTAGCAGATGTAGAGGGATTGTAGGTGTACCGGCCTATCTATCTGGTTAAGGGGACCTCTTCGAAAAGACTGTGTCTCGGTCATCCGTTTCTCAAACACCATGCAGTGCGAGAAACCAAACGGAGGCGATCGAGTCTTGTGGGAAAAGTGCACAAACCTCTGCAGAGTGTACAAATTGATCATGATTAGCCGTGTCCCCGGTTATGGACGTCTTGAGTATCTGGTACTTGAATTATTGGTTGATCTCATCACTCTATAAAATTAAATTGTTGGGTTAATGATAACTTTTAATTGGGATTGAGTTGGAGGTACCTTCTCAATGATGTTTCAACTACCATGATAGTTAAAATAAATGCATTCCTTTGTTGTAGGAAAAAATTGGCTTTATGCAAACAAATTAACCATAGAGCCTCCACCTGCCAAATATGCATATAGTGTAGCCTTTATTCTTTTACTTGCATCTTTTGTGTTATCTTGCCAGCATATTCCATGTGCTGACCCGTTTTCGGGCTGCAACATATTACGTTGCAGACTTTTCAGATGAGGAATAAGACGTCCTAGGTCGTTTGTCATGCACTCAGCTATGCCGTTGGAGTTGATGGACTCACTTATCTTCCAAACCTTCCGCTGTTATTTTGCTTAGATGGCCTTAAGCTATAGACTTTTGTAATGAGTTCTCTTTGGAGACATTCGATGTAATAAGTGTGTGATTGCCACTCTGTTATAAATCATTCAAGTAATGTGTGTGTCAGCATTACCGATCCAGGGATGACACTGAAACACAGAGACTTCGGTCCATTCGGATCGTGGTCGCTACAAGATGGTATCAGAGCACATGCTGAATGTAGGACACGACCACTAAGACAAACCCTAGATCACTCTTCTCTACTCATTCCTGACTTCTCTCCATTTTCTACTTCTTTAGGATGGTGGACCCAAGGAACAAGTTCACTCAACCAGATGAAGACACGCCTTTTGGACGACACTTGAAGGAAGTCACTAGGTACCTGAACATAGGAATACCAATTTTTACCGGGACCTACACCGCCACCTTACCAGAAGAGGAGCGATGGAGCATTCAAGTTCAAATTCTCGGAAGAACCTTCGCACCATCCACTGAGCCAATATAGTTTTCTTTTGATGCACCAACCTGGAGCCTAGGCAAGAGTATGGTAGCCCACATCACAATGGGAAGGATCGGAGAAGTCTACAAGCAGGAGCTGAAGGACACCATCTACCAGATTTGTGGACATCGAGATGAGCGTTGGGACATGATCAACACCCGGAAGGATAGGTCCATTGCAGCATTCATCCAAGAACTAAACCAGCACATTCGACGACAGGAGCACCAGATGTGCGCTGGGGTGATAGAATTGAAGAAGGCACTAAACGGGAATTTGGAGCTAGAAGAAGAACTCAAGTCTACTCGTGACGGATACGAGGAGGAGATGTTGATACTAGTGGAGAAGAATGATGATTTGACAAGGAAGCTAGGAGTATTCATGGGAGATCCAGCACCAGGAAGTGAAGAAGAGGAAGAAGAACCCAAGGAGATTCGTTCTGAAGATTACATCATCATCGACGACACGGATACAGACCCCGATGATAGCGAGGACGAAGACCATGAAGATGAAGCTGGAGCAGACATCATGAAATCTTCCACCGATCAATATTTCTTGATGACTACCCTATGACTAGTAGTTTTCCCCACAAGTAGTTTTAGAGCAGTTTTGTAACGTTAGTTAGATCTTGTAAGACCTTGCTTGAAATTGATTTGTGTGATATGATTGTGTTTGTCTCATGTGCATATGGGTAGTGATTTTCCCTTAGACCTCAATTCTGTTCTAATCTCTTCCCTCTACACCCATCATATGCCTCCAAGACGTGAGCCCGGATTTGAGTTTCCCCCTGAGCTCACTCAGTTGATCCAGCAGCAGAACACCTTGATGCAACTACTTATCCATAACACTCAGAACAACAACAACAACAACAACAACCCTTCACCACCACCACCCGTGGACAACCTGGCACGTTTCTTAAGGTTGCAACCACCAGTGTTTGCTAGCAGCATCGAACCAATAGTGGCTGATGACTGGCTGCGCAAGATTGGAAGGGATTTGACCACCGCCAATTGCTCGGATGCTGAGAAGGTGCGATTTGCCGCACACCAATTGTCTGGACCAGCCGCAGCATGGTGGGAGAATTACACAGCCACCTTCCCTATAGCCAATGTCACTTGGGAGCAGTTTCAGCAAGCTTTCCGTACTGCCCATGTCTCAACTGGAGCTATGAGCATGAAGAAGCGGGAGTTTCGCAACTTGCGCCAAGGAAACCGTATTGTGGCTCAGTACGTGGATGAGTTTAGTACCCTATCTCGTTATGCCCCAGATGATGTGGCCACAGAGGCCGCTAAGCAGGAGAGATTTATGGAAGGGCTAAATGATGAGATGAGCGTACAATTGATGGTGGCAAATTTCAACAACTACCAGGAGTTAGTAGATAAAGCTCTTATGATTGAAGGGAAGCAGCAGCAGATTGAAAGCCGCAAGAGGAAGTGTGGACAAGGAAGAAATAATTCTGGAGCCCAGCAGAAGCCCCGATTCACTCCAAATTTGGGAGGATATACCCATAACCATGGAAGTTCCCACAACCACAATGGCCCTAAGAATGGAAATGGAAATGGGAATGGAGCAAGTAATAACCAGAGTCGCTCTACCCCATCCACACCCTCCAAGAAGGATTTAAGCCACGTCACCTGTTTCAAGTGCGGGAAAAATGGACATTATGCCAATGAGTGCCCTAAAGCTAAGAATGGGAATGGCAATGGAAACGCCGGGAAGAAGCCCAACCCGTTCAACAAAGGACAAGTGAACCACGTGACTGTGGAGGAGATAGAAGAGCAACCAGATGCTGTTGTCGATAAGTTATTGGTTAGGACATTTACAGAAATAGTTCTTTTCGATACTGGTGCATCGCATTCATAGTTTCTATGGGATTCGTAAATAGACATAGGATGTCCACCCGAGTCCTTAAGACCCCCATGTTAGTAAGTTCACCAGGAGCAGAGTATATGGCACACCAAGGGTTTTTTCAGACGCCATTGATCATATGACGCCATACTTTCCCCTCCAACCTAATCGTTCTGGAGTCACAAGGATTGTATGTGATATTAGGTATGGATTGGCTATCGAAGTATGGAGGTAACATCGATTGTGCCAGCAAGTCTATTTTGCTTACCACCCCGGAGGGAAAAAGGATTAAGTATGTATCTAGGCATTCGCCTATAAGCACACAAGTACATTCTCTCACGGGAGTTGTTAAGGAGGAAGTGCCTGTAGTAAAGGATTATCCAGATGTGTTCCCAGAGGAGCTACCTGGCATGCCACCGGATAGAGATATTGAGTTCTTGATTGAGTTGTTGCCTGGCATCGGACCAATATCTAAGAGACTGTATCGGATGCCAACAAATGATCTGGAGAAGATCAAGAAGCGGATTAAGGAGTTATTGGAGAAAGGATTTATTCGCCGAAGCTCATCACCTTGGGGAGCCCCAGTGCTTTTAGTCGAGAAGAAGGATGGATCTTTAAGAATGGTCGTTGATTATCGTGCATTAAATGAAGTGACTATTAAGAATAAGTACCCGATGCCGATGATCAATGATTTGTTCGACCAACTCCAGGGAGCGAAAGTATTCTCCAAGATAGATCTACGATCTGGATACCACCAATTGAAGATCCGAGAGAAGGATATACCTAAGACAACCTTCACCACAAGGTACGGGCTATATGAGTATACGGTTATGTCATTTGGATTGACAAACGCGCCTGCCTATTTCATGAGCATGATGAACAAGGTGTTCATGGAGTTCTTGGATAAGTTCGTCGTGGTATTCATTGATGATATTCTGGTGTACTCGAAGGATGAAGAGGAACATGCAGAGCATTTGCGTTTGGTATTGGAGAAACTCAGAGAACATCACTTGTATGCCAAGTTTATCAAATGCGAGTTTTGGTTGAAGGAAGTTGGATTCCTAGGGCATGTTATATCGGGAGAAGGTATAGCAGTGGACCCCGTCAAAGTGCAGGCAGTCATGGAGTGGTTGGCACCCACTTCAGTTGGAGAGATCCGCAGTTTTCTTGGACTCGCGGGATACTACCGGAGATTCATAGAAAATTTCTCCAAGATTGCAAAGCCAATGACGACATTGTTGAAGAAGGAGACAAAGTTCGATTGGACTAAAGAGTGTGAAGAGAGTTTCCAGGAGTTGAAGAAACGGTTGACGACAGCCCCAGTGCTGATATTGCCAGACATACGCAAGGATTTCCAAGTGTACTGCGATGCCTCATGCTTAGGACTTGGAGGAGTACTTATGCAGGATGGAAGAGTTGTTTCCTATGCATCCCGTCAACTGCGACCGCACGAGTTGAATTACGCGACGCACGATCTGGAGTTAGCAGCTGTAGTGCACGCATTGAAAACCTGGAGACATTTCCTTATTAGAAACCGTTGTGATGTGTACACGGATCACAAGAGTTTGAAGTACATCTTCACTCAGAAGGAGCTGAACCTCCAACAAAGGAGATGGTTGGAGCTTATAAAGGATTATGATATGAAGCTGCACTATCACCCAGGAAAGGCCAATGTCGTTGCAGATGCTCTGAGCCGGAAGAGCTATGCAAATACCTTAGTAAAAGGGGGAATGCCCCAGGAGACAGCAGAAGATCTCAGGGAGCTTCGTTTGGAGATAGTCCCTAGAGGTTTCATCGCAAATTTGGAGGTTCAGTCAACATTGCTGGGAAAGATACGCGAAGCCCAGAGGGATGACAAAGAGATTTCCGAGATAAAGAAGAGGATGAGTGAAGGAAAAACCAAAGGATTTCGTGAGTATGAACACGACACCTTGTGGTTTGAGGGTCGAATCTATGTGCCCATCGACCCGGAGATCAAGAAGTTGATACTGCAGGAAGCACATGATTCGCCATACTCGATACACCCCGGAAACACCAAGATGTATTTGGATTTGAAGGAACGTTTCTGGTGGAAGGGAATGAAGAAGGAAATTGTCGAGTATGTATCCGTATGCGATGTATGCCAGAGAGTAAAGGCAGAGCATCAGAAGCCAGGAGGATTGCTACAGCCTATGCCGATACCCGAATGGAAGTGGGAGAAGCTTGGCATGGATTTTATCACTGGATTGCCCAGGACCAAATCAGGATATGACTCAATCTGGGTAGTAGTGGACCGTTTGACCAAAGTAACCCACTTTATCCCCGTGAAGACCACGTATACCAGTGCTAAGTTGGCCAAGATATACATGACTAGGATCGTATGTCTGCACGGAGTTCCAAGGACCATTGCATCAGATAGAGGAACACAGTTCACCTCAAAGTTTTGGCATCAGCTACACCAAACTTTGGGAACGAGGCTGGAATTCAGCATAACTTTTCATCCGTAGACGGATGGACAGACCAAGAGAGTCAACCAGATCCTGGAGGACATGTTGAGAGCCTGTGCGTTAGATTATGGATCTAGTTGGGATGATAATTTGCCCTACGCTGAATTCTTGTACAACAACAGTTACTAGGCCAGTTTGAAGATGGCACCGTTCGAAGCATTGTACGGAAGGAGATGCCGAACACCGTTAATGTGGGATGAAGTTGGAGACCGACAGTTGTTTGGGCCAGACTTGATCAAAGAGTCTGAGGAGAAGGTTAAGTTGATTCGAGATAGATTGAAGGTAGCTCAGTCCAGGCAGAAGAGTTATGCAGACTCAAAACGCACGGAGATAGCCTATGAGATCGGAGACAGAGCATACTTGAGAGTATCGCCTCTACGAGGAGTTAAACGTTTCGGAGTTAAGGGAAAGCTAGCTCCGAGATTTGTGGGACCTTATCGTGTTTTGGAACGCATGGGAGAGGTTGCCTATAAGTTGGAGTTGCCCGAAGGATTGTCAGGAGTGCACGACGTGTTTCACGTTTCGCAGCTTTAGAAGTGCCATGCGGAGATGGCCGATATCCCGCTTAGAGACACAGTACCCCTAGAAGCAATTCAGTTGGATAGTGATCTGACCTACAAGGAGAAGCCTGTTAAGATTCTCGAATTTTCGAGCAGAGTCACCCGCAGTAAGGTTATCAAGTTTTGCAAAGTTCAGTGGAGTCAACACACCGAGGAAGAAGCCACCTGGGAACGAGAAGATGATCTACACAAGGACCACACACACCTGTTCTCTAGCCAAGTCGAATCTCGAGGGCGAGATTCATTCTAAGGGGGGTAGGTTTATAACATCCCAAATTTTCAATTTGGAATGTTATACATAGATCATATTGCATTGCATATTTCTTTGCATTTTTGTTTGTGGCGATCCTCGAAATTCTAAGCAACTCAAGGACCTACGGAGAGAGTTGGGAATTCTACCGTTTTGTATTTGAGTTTACTCGAATACCGGTACGAGGACAGTGTTGGTTTTAATTATTTTTCTCTCCTAAAAATATTTCTAAATAAAATATATGAGCGGAGATAATATGACTTCTCCAAAATAACAGAAATATTGGAGGAAAAATGTTAAAATCACTTTTGGCATTTTTCTGGATTTATTTGCGATTTTATTCGCATAGGAAAAATACGCGTTTTTCAAAATTGCATTTAGGTCCGGGGAAAATGGTCACTTTGTCCTAAATATTATTAGAGGACGGTGAAAATTTATTTCGAAATTTTTGGACTCCGTTTAGTATTTTTTTTCGCCCGTTTTACTACGTCAGGACTCTTTAAAAAAAACGGGAACCGACTCCGGGACGTACCCGGCCAGGACTCCCTGGCCTGGGGCCTTTATAAGGCGCCGCCCCGGCCTGTGAAGCCAGCCCGCTCGCCCGCCCCTGACCTAGCGCCGCCGCCTAGTTGACGCCGCCGCCGCCGCCGGATCTTCGCCGGAGTAGCCGTCGCAGGTGTTGACTTTTCCGAAGGTAGCCGTCGGTTTTTCTTTTTAAACCAATCGGTTTTTTAAGAAACCCTAGATTTTTTTAGGTTAAATCGGTTTTGTTTTTTTCGGTTTAGTTATTTAGCGGACGTTCGTCCGTACGTTCGTTTTTACGAACGTTGTTCGCCCTTTAGCCGCAGACAGCGAGCGTTCGTTCGTTAGCCTGTTCGTTAGTTTTCTTTTTGGGGTATTTATCGGCGATTATTCTGATCGCGATTTCTGCCCTGATCTTGTTTTTAGTTTTTCTTTTCGCTCGAGAGTCGGAATCAGGTGATTCAAAACCCCAGATCTTCGTCTCGACGCCCTCTTTCCATTTAACCAACTTGAACAAGGTTTTGACTACTGTAAAATTTGACTTTAGATCAATTAGTAACAGGAGCTCATTTCTTTCGCAGTTTGAGTTCAATTGCTTCTTTCGATTCAATTCTTTTTTCAAACTGGAGTTCTTAAGTTGAACTTTCTGGTTAGGTCTTATCTTTTGGAGTTTTGTTTGCTTGCGATAGAATACCCAGACTATGAAGCGTGCTACTACGAGTCTCTAGGTTTTGCGAATCGTCAACAAGGCAAGTAACACTTTGATCATACCTTTGATTACCCAGTTTTTATGCATTAGATCAAACCCTCACACATTGCATGAGTATGATCTCTTAACTTATGGTACTGGAAAGTAGATTGAGGTAGAACCTATTACCTGCATTATTTTTCAAACCCTTGGGAGTTACTTCTACGCTATGCTTAGGTTATCATGCTATGCTCGTAGACGTGGTTTGGGTTTGAGTGAAATCCATGACAGATGTGAGTTGTTAATTAAGGATTCAACTTAAGGTGGCTACTTGAATACACATCTTGGTGGATTGGTTGCAGGGCACCTGGAGAATCCAATGTTGTCCTAAGAAATCCCGGGGTTCCATGTGATTTTTCCTATGGAATGCCACCCAGGCTCAAAGGGATCATAAAACTATTCATGCTAGAAACTTCCGTGTGCAGCCACAATGCCATTATGGGCTCTGGCATAGTTGAGTAAGCTGTGGGAATCCTTTCCATGATGGGCTAGTAGATGTAGAGGGATTGTAGGTGTATCGGCCTATCTATCTGGTTAAGGGGACCTCTTCGGAAAGACTGTGTCTCGGTTATCCGTTTCTCAAAAACCATGCAGTGCGAGAAACCAAACGGAGGCGATCGAGTCTTGTGGGAAAAGTGCACAAACCTCTGCAGAGTGTACAAACTGATCATGATTAGTCGTGTCCCCAGTTATGGACGTCTTGAGTATCTGGTACTTGAATTATTGGTTGATCTCATCACTCTATAAAATTAATTTGTTGGGTTAATGATAACTTTTAATTGGGATTGAGTTGGAGGTACCTTCTCAATGATGTTTCAACTACCATGATAGTTAAAATAAATGCATTCCTTTATTGTAGGGAAAAATTGTCTTTACGCAAAAAAATTAACCATAGAGCCTCCACCAGCCAAATATGCATATAGTGTAGCCTTTATTCTATTACTTGCATCTTCTGTGTTATCTTGCCAGCATATTCCATGTGCTGACCCATTTTCGGGCTGCAACATATTACGTTGCAGACTTTTCAGACGAGGAAAAAGACGTCCTAGGTCGTTTGTCATGCACTCAGCTATGCCATTGGAGTTGATGGACTCACTTATCTTCCAAGCCTTCCGCTGTTATTTTGCTTAGATGGCCTTAAGCCATAGACTTTTGTAATAAGTTCTCTTTGGAGACATTCGATGTAATAAGTGTGTGATTGCCACTCTGTTATAAATCCTTCAAGTACTGTGTGTGTCAGCATTACCGATCCAGGGATGACACTGAAACACAGAGACTTCGGTCCATTCGGATCGTGGTCGCTACACGAGCTTAACGAGCTACTCGTGAAACTCGTTATCTCGTTCGTTAAGCTCGTTAATCTTAACGAGCTGAAATCAATGCTTAGCTCTGTTCATTAAGAAGCGAACCACGAGCTTAACGAGCCGAACTATGGAGCGCTCATTATGCTCGCGAGCTACGAGCTTTTGGTCCAGCCTGATGACCTACAAGTGTAGGGGATCTATCGTAGTCCTTTCGATAAGTAAGAGTGTCGAACCCAACGAGGAGCAGAAGGAAATGATAGGTAGTTTTCAGTAAGGTATTTTCTGCAAGCACTGAAATTATAGGTAACAGATAGTTTTGTGATAAGATAACTGGTAGCAAGTGATAAAAGGTAAAAGTAAATAAGGTGCAGCAAGGTGGCCCAATCCTTTTTGTAGCAAAGGACAAGCCTGGGCAAACTCTTATGCAAGGTAAAGCGCTCTCGAAGACATATGGGAATTATCGTCGAGCTAGTTTTCATCACGATCATCTGATTCGCGTTCGGTACTTTGATAATTTGGTATGTGGGTGGACCGGTGCTTGGGTGCTGCCCTTACTTGGACAAGCCTCCCACTTATGATTAACCTATAATGCAAGCATCCGCAACTACAAAAGAAGTATTAAGGTAAACCTAACCATAGCCTGAAACATATGGATCCAAATCAGCCCCTTACGGAGCAACGCATAAACTAGGGTTTAAGCTTTTGTCACTCTAGCAACCCATCATCTACTTATTACTTCCCAATGCCTTCCTCTAGGCCCAAATAATGGTGAAGTGTCATGTAGTCGACTTTCACATGATACCACTAGAAGAGAGACAACATACATCTCATCAAAATATCGAACGAAGACCAAATTCACATGACTACTAATAGCAAGACTTCTCCCATGTCCTCAGGAACCAAAGTAACTACTCACAAGACATAATATTGTTCATGATCAAAGAGGTATTAATATGCATAATGGATCTGAACATATGATCTTCCACCAAGTAAACCAACTAGCATCAACTACAAGGAGTAATCAACACTACTAGCAACCCACAGGTACCAATCTGAGGTTTTGGTACAAAGATTGGATACAAGACATGAACTAGGGTTTGAGAGGAGATGGTGCTGGTGAAGATGTTGATGAAGATAGCCCTCCCCAAGATGGGAGAGTTGTTGGTGATGATGGCGGTGACGATTTCCCCCTCCCGGAGGGAAGTATCCCCGGCAGAACAGCTCTGCCGGAGCCCTAGATTGGTTTCCGCCTCGAGACGGCGGCGTCTGGTCCCGAATGCCTCCACTTGATTTTTTCCAGGTCAAAACGCTTCATATAGGAGAAGATGGGCACCGTGGGCCTGCCGGCTAGCCCTCGAGGCAGGGGGCGCGCCCTGGGAAGGGGGGCGCACCCCCACCCTCGAGGCCAGCCGGTGGCCCCTCCCGTGGGTTTCTTTCACCAGATATTTTTTATAGGGTTTTTATCATTTATGCCACCGGTTGTGTCCCACTACTCAGTTTTGCCACTATGAATTTCAACTGCTCAAAAATGCCATCGCTTCATTACACACATGCTCAAAAATGCCACTATACATCATTATTGTGATCTCAAATCTCTTTTTCCATGTTATAATGACATAAATACCTATGGACCAACATGCCATCTCTCCTTCCATCTCACTACAATAAAGTGTGGGGCCCACTTGATCCCAACAACGTTCTTATTTTTCTGTAAAATTATTAACTTGGTTACTCCTGACAAGTGGGGCCACACTTATCATTGTGAGATAGAGAGAACTGACATGTGGGTCTAGGCTTATTTTTGTCATATAACATGGTGAACAGGTTTTACGTGAAAATAACAATGTCTAATGGCATTTTTGAGCAAACATCTAACGAAACGATGGCATTTTTGAGATATCTAATGGCTTTTTCGAGCAAGCATCTCACGGGTCGATGGCATTTTTGAGTAGTTGTAACTTCTAATGGAAAAACTGAGTAGTGAGACACAACCGGTGGCATAAATGATAAAAACCCTTTTTTATATTTTCCGAAACGATGTTCTGTGGAGTTTCAGGGCTTTTGGAGTTGTGCAGAATAGGTTTCCCGAGTTTGCTCCTTTTTCAGCCCAGAATTCCAGCTGCCGTTATTCTCCCTTTTCATGCAAACCTTGCAAAATAAGAGAGAAAAGACATAAGTATTGTGAGAAAACATGTAATAACAGCCCATAGTGCAATAAATATCAACTTATAAGCATGATGCAAAATGGACGTATCAACTCCCCCAAGCTTAGACCTTGCTTGTCCTCAAGCGAAAGCCGATATCAAAAAATATGTCCACATGTTTAGAGATAGAGGTGTCGATAAAAATATGGTTGGATGCACATATTCTTAGCATAGAAGAACTTCACTTTATATTGCGACTGGTGATAAGGACCTTTATTATGCAGTCCGACGCTTTTATTACTTCCATATCACAAGCTCGTATAAAGCTAATTTCTCCCACACTAATAAATCATACATATTTTAGCTGGTTTACAACATGACAACTTACTTGGAAGGATCGTTCTCAATCCAAGGTAGGTATGGTGGACTCTCATGGCAAAAACTGGGTTTAAGGATATATGGAAGCACAAGTAGTATCTCTACTTAGTGCGAGGAGTTTTGGATAGCCTGAGGGGAAAGGCAAGCTCAACATATTGGATGATCCGTGACAATATACTTTATTTCGGATATAAGAAGACATAACCCATTATGTTGTCTTCCTTGTCCAACATCAACTCTTTAGCATGTCATACTTTAATGAGTGCTCACAATCATAAAAGATGTCCAAGATAGTATATTTGTATGTGAAGCCTCTCTTATTTTATCACTTCCTATTAATTGCAACGATGACCAAAACTATGTTTGTCACCTCCCAACAACTTTTATTTATCATACTCTTGTATGTGAAGTCATTACTCCCCATAAGATCAATATGATCTCTTTGATACTCTTTATGTTTTCTTCCTTTTAATCATGACCCAAGTGAGGAAATCAAGCCCTTGATTCAACACTAATCTTTATTATATAGCTCACGGACTCGATTACAAAGGATAAATCTCACAAGGCAAAAGCTCATGACTAGATCATGCTAACTTTATTCTAATAGATCAAGATACTACCAAAAGGATCGAACTAAGTAAAACGGTAAGGATAGAAGTGATGGTGATACGATACATGGGACACTCCCCCAAGCTTGGCAGTTGCCAAGGGGAGTGCCCATACCCATATGATTATGTCTCCTTCCTCGGGGTTGGTGATGATGGCTTCTTCCTTAACTTGCGCTTAAGAGCAGAATTCTGTTCCTTTAGATCATTGATCTCTTGCTCAAGGGTTAATATCTTTTTGCATAATGCCTCCTTGTTTTCCTGCAAGAGGTTAAAAGGGATAAATTCGATCTTAGGTTTCTTTACTCTGTTGGGGAGGCTTGGCTTTTTGAACTCCACATGCATGTCCCCCGGTTGGAGCAGTGGAACTTCGTCTTCCTCTGAGCTGGTCCAATCCTTCCCCTTAGGATCATGGTCCTATTCTTCCTCCATGGTCCAACCATAATGCTCCAAGTCACCATAGACCTTAGGATCAGCAAGGAAATCAGCTACATAGCTTTCTCCCTCCGAATCCCGGGACGACATGTTGCCTTTATCTGTGACAGGAACAGCTTGAAACGAAAACAGAGGATTTTTGCATGATACAAAGGTCAAAACCTTAGGGAGTATATATAATGATTTTTCCCGAACAAAAGGAGTAACCCACAAGAAAACGGATTCCAGGGGACACACTGGGTGCCCTCGAGACAGGGGGCGCGCCCTGGGAAGGGGGGCGCGCCCCCTACCCTCGAGGAGGCCCCATGTCTCCTCCAGACTACGGTTTATTTTTCTATTTTTCTAAATATTCCAAAACGGAGAAAAATTACATTTAGAACTGTTTTGGAGTCAGTTTACTTACCGTATCACATACCTTTTCCTTTTCGGAGGCTGAATCGTTCTGGAAGGTGTCCCTTATGTATTCCTCCGGGGTTACAGTTTCAATAATATTAGTTTCAACATTGATAGGATTACCTCAGATATAATGTTTGATTCTTTGACCGTTCCCCACCTTCGGATTTGTGCCTTCAAAGTTGTTGATTTTTATGGCACCGGAACGATAGACCTCCTCGATAATGTAAGGTCCTTCCCACTTGGAGAGAAGTTTTCCTGCAAAAAATCTTAAATGAGAGTTGAATAGCAAGACATAATCACCTACGTTAAACTCACGCTTTTGTATCCTTTTGTCATGCCATCTTTTAACTTTTTCTTTAAACAGCTTGGCATTCTCATAGGCTTGGGTTCTCCATTCATCGAGATAGCTAATGTCAAATAATCTCATTTCACCGGCAAGTTTGAAATCATAATTGAGCTCTTTAACATCCCAATATGCCTTATGTTCTAGCTCAAGAGGTAAGTGACATGCTTTTCCATATACCATCTTATATGGAGACATACCCATAGGATTTTTGTATGCAGTTCTATAGGCCCATAATGCATCATCTAGTTTCTTGGACAAATTCTTTCTAGACCTATTAACTGTCTTTAGTAAGATTAATATCAACTCCCTATTACTTAGTTCTGCTTGACCACTAGTCTGTGGGTGATAAGGTGATGCAATTCTTGTTGGAAATATGCCCTAGAGGCAATAATAAAACGGTTATTATTATATTTCCTTGTTCATGATAATTGTCTATTATTCATGTTTGAATTGTATTATCCGGAAATAGTGATACATGTGTGAATACATAGACCACAACATGTCCCTGGTAAACCTCTAGTTACTAGCTCGTTGATCAATAGATGGTTACGGTTTCCTGACCATGGACATTGGATGTCATTGATAACGGGATGACATCATTAGGAGAATGATGTGATGGACAAGACCCAATCCTAATCCTAGCACAAGATCGTGTAGTTTGTATGCTAAATCTTTTCCAATGTCAAGTATCCTTTCCTTAGACCATGAGGTTGTGCAACTCCCGGATACCGTAGGAATACTTTGGGTGTGCCAAATGTCACAACGTAACTGGGTGGCTATAAAGGTACACTACGGGTATCTCCTAAAGCATCTGTTGGGTTGGCACGAACCGAGACTGGGATTTGTCACTCCGTATGACGGAGAGGTATCTCTGGGCCCACTCGGTAAGACATCATCATAATGAGCTCAATGTGACTAAGGGGTTGGTCACGAGATGATGTATTATGGAACGAGTAAAGAGACTTGCCATGACGAGATTGAACAAGGTATTGGTATACCAACGATCGAATCTCGGGCAAGTATTATACCGATAGACAAAGGGAATTGCGTATGGGATTGATTGAATCCTTGACATCATGGTTCATCCGATGAGATCATCGAGGAGCATGTGGGAGCCAACATGGGTATCCAGATCCCGCTGTTGGTTATTGAACGGAGACTCGTCTCGGTCATGTCTACGTGTCTCCCGAACCCGTAGGGTCTACACACTTAAGGTTAGGTGACGCTAGGGTTGTAGAGATATAAGTATGCGAAAACCCGAAAGTTGTTCGGAGTCCCAGATGAGATCCCGGACGTCACGGGGAGTTCCGGAATGGTCCGGAGGTAAAGAATTGTATATAGGAAATCCAGTTTCGGCCACCGAGAAGGTTTCGGGGGTTATCGGTATTGTACCGGGACCACCGGAAGGGTCCCGAGGGTCCACCAGGTGGGGCCACCTATCTCGGAGGGCCCCATGGGCTGAAGTGGGAGGGGAACCAGCCCATAGTGGGCTGGTGCGCCCCCCATGGGCCTCCCCTGGGCCTAGGGTTGGAAACACTAGGGGTGGGGGGCGCCCCACATGACTTGGGGGGCAAGTCCCCCCTAGGTCGCCGCCCCCTAGAGATGGGATCTCTAGGGCCGGCGCACCCCCTAGGCCCCCTATATATACTAGGGGGGAGGGAGGGCAGTGATAACCCTCAACCGTAAGGGATCGAGATAGTCTTCGCGGGTAAGAATAACCCAATTTATTGATTCGACACACGGGGAGCCAAAGAGTATTTATAAGCTTTGACAGTTGAGTTGTCAATTCAACCGCACCTGAAATATACTTACTTGCAACAAAATATAAGTGGTAACAGTGATATGATAGTGATGATGGTGATAGTAAAAATAAACAGCAAAAGTAAATAGCAGGAGTAAATGGCAAAAGTAGTAACTAGTAACCAGCAGGATTTAAAACACTGTAGGCTAGGGAGATGGATGGTTGGGCGCTGCATGGATGAGATATATCAAGTTTCTAACTTGCGGCACGGCACACGGAAAAGTAATGATCATCTAGGCAAATATCAAACATTAGGCATGTATCCCGTAGGTAGTTGTACGTGCTTGCAATAAGAACTTGTTGGGGAACGTAGTATTTTAAAATTTTCCTACGATCATGCAAGATCTATCTACTAGATGCATAGCAACGAGAGGGGAGAGTGTGTCTACGTACCCTCGTAGACCGGGAGCGGAAGCGTCAAGTGACGCGGTTGATGTTGTCGAACTTCTTCACGATCCAACCGATCAAGCACCGAACGTACGGCACCTCCGCGTTCAGCACACGTTCATCTTGATGACGTCCCACGAGCTCTTGATCCAGTTGAGCTTCACGGGAGAGTTTCGTCAGTACGACGGCATGGTGACGGATATGATGTATTCACCGGCGCAGGGCTTCGCCTAAGTTCTGCGACGGTATGACCGAGGTGTGTTTCTGTGGAGGGGGGCACCGCACACGGCTAAAACAATTCAACTTGTGTGTCTTTGGGTACCCCCTGCCCCCGTATATATAGGAGCAAGGGGGGAGGCCGGCCGGCCCTTGTTTGGTGCGGCTAGGGTTGCAATCCTACTAGGAATAGGATTGCAATCCTATTCCTAGTAGGAATCACCAAAAGAAGGAAGAGAGGGAAAGGAAAAAGGAGAGGTGGCGCCCCCCCCCAATCCTAGTCCAACTAGGAACCCTAGGTGGGGCGCCGGCCAGCCCTATGGGCTGCCTCTCTCTTTCCCTTAAGGCCCACTATGGACCATCCCCCCTCGTAGGGGGTTCCGGTAACCCCCTCCGGCAATCCCGTTAAATCCGAAACTTTTTCGGAACACTTCCGGTGTCCGAATATAGTCGTCCAATATATCAATCTTTATGCCTCGGACATTCCGAGACTCCTCGTCATGTCCGTGATCTCATCCGGGACTCCGAACTACCGTCGGTACATCAAAACTCATAAACTCATAATACCGATCGTCATCAAACGTTAAGCGTGCGGACCCTACGGGTTCGAGAACTATGTAGACATGACCGAGACTCATCTCCGGTCAATAACCAATAGCGGAACCTGGATGTTAATATTGGCTCCTACATATTCTACGAAGATCTTTTATCGGTCAAAACCGCATAACAACATACGTTGTTCCTTTTGTCATCGGTATGTTACTTGCCCGAGATTCGATCGTCGGTATCTCTATACCTAGTTCAATCTCGTTACCGGCAAGTCTCTTTACTCGTTCTGTAACACATCATCTCGTGACTAACTCATTAGTCTTTTGCTTGCCAGGCTTATTGTGATGTGTGTTACCGAGAGGGCCCAGAGATACCTTTCCGACACTCGGAGTGACAAATCCTAATCTTGATCTATGCCAACACCACGAATACTTTCGGAGACACCTGTAGAGCATCTTTATGATCACCTAGTTACGTTGTGACGTTTGATAGCACACAAGGTGTTCTTACGGTATTCGAGAGTTGCATAATCTCATAGTCATAGGAACATGTATAAGTCATGAAGAAAGCAATAGCAGTAAAACTAAACGATCATAGTGCTATGCTAACGGATGGGTCTTGTCCATCACATCATTATCCTAATGATGTGATCCCGTTGATCAAATGACAACTCATGTCTATGGCTAGGAAACATAACCATCTTTGATCAATGAGCTAGTCTAGTAGAGGCACACTAGGGACATACTGTTTTGTCTATGTATCCACACATGTACTAAGTTTCCGGTTAATACAATTCTAGCATGAATAAAAGACATTTATCATGATATAAGGAAATACAAATAACATCTTTATTATTGCCTCTAGGGCATATTTCCTTCAGTCTCCCACTTGAACTAGAGTCAATAATCTAGATTACAAAGTGATGATCCTCACACCCATGGAGTCTTGGTGCTGATCTTGTTTTGCCCGTGGAAGAGGCTTAGTCAACGGGTCTGCAACATTCAGATCCGTATGTATTTTGCAAATCTCTATGTCTCCCTCCTTGACTAGATCGCGGATGGAATTGAAGCGTCTATTGATGTGCTTTGTTCTCTTGTGAAACCTGGATTCCTTCGCCAAGGCTATGGCTCCAGTGTTGTCACAAAAGATTTTCATTGGACCCGATGCACTAGGTATTACACCTAGATCGGATATGAACTCCTTCATCCAGACTCCTTCATTTGCTGCTTCCGAAGCAGCTATGTATTCCGCTTCACATGTAGATCCCGCCACGACGCTCTGCTTGGAACTGCACCAACTGACAGCTCCACCGTTCAATAAAAATACATATCCGGTTTGTGACTTTGAGTCATCCGGATCAGTGTCAAAGCTAGAATCGACGTAACCGTTTACGACGAGCTCTTTGTCACCTCCATACACGAGAAACATATCCTTTGTTCTTTTCAGATACTTTAGGATGTTTTTGACCGCTGTCCAGTGATCCACTCCTGGATTACTTTGGTACCTCCCTGCTAGACTTATAACAAGGCACACATCAGGTCTGGTACACAGCATTGCATACATGATAGATCCTATGGCTGAGGCATAGGGAATGACTTTCATTTTCTCTCTATCTTCTGCTGAGGCATAGATCTTGATGCCTAATATATAAGCAGCTTCACCGAGGTCTTTCATTGAAAAACTCTTATTCAAGTATCCTTTTATGCTATCCAAAAATTCTATATCATTTCCAATCAACAATATGTCATCCACATATAATATTAGAAATGCTACAGAGCTCCCACTCACTTTCTTGTAAATACAGGCTTCTCCAAAAGTCTGTATAAAACCATATGCTTTGATCACCTCATCAAAGCGTATATTCCAACTCCGAGATGCTTGCACCACTCCATAGATGGATCGCTGGAGCTTGCATACTTTGTTAGCACCTTTTGGATCGACAAAACCTTCTGGTTGCATCATATACAACTCTTCTTTGAGATATCCATTCAGGAATGCAGTTTTGACATCCATTTGCCAGATTTCATAATCATAAAATGCGGCAATTGCTAACATGATTCGGACAGACTTAAGCATCGCTACAGGTGAGAAAGTCTCATCGTAGTCAACTCCTTGAACTTGTCGAAAACCTTTCGCAACAAGTCGAGCTTTGTAAACAGTAACATTACCGTCTGCGTTGGTCTTCCTCTTGAAGATCCATTTATTTTCGATGGCCTGCCGATCATCGGGCAAGTCAACCAAAGTCCACACTTTGTTCTCATACATGGATCCCATCTCAGATTTCATGGCTTCAAGCCATTTTGCGGAATCTGGGCTCATCATCGCTTCCTCATAATTCGTAGGTTCATCATGGTCTAGTAACATGATTTCCAGAACTGGGTTGCCGTACCACTCTGGTGCGGAACGTACTCTGGTTGATCTACGACGTTCAGCAGAAACTTGATCCGAAGTTTCATGATCATTATCATTAACTTCCTCACTGATTGGTGTAGGAATCACTGGAACAATTTTCTGTGATGTACTACTTTCCAATCCGGGAGAAGGTACAATTACCTCATCAAGTTCTACTTTCCTCCCACTCACTTCTTTCGAGAGAAACTCTTTCTCTAGAAAGGATCCATTCTTAGCAACGAATATCTTGCCTTCGGATCTGTGATAGAAGGTGTACCCAACAGTCTCTTTTGGGTATCCTATGAAGACACATTTCTCCGACTTGGGTTCGAGCTTATCAGGTTGAAGCTTTTTCACATAAGCATCGCAGCCCAAAACTTTAAGAAACGACAACTTTGGTTTCTTGCCAAACCATAGTTCATAAGGTGTCGTATCAACGGATTTAGATGGTGCCCTATTTAACGTGAATGCAGCTGTCTCTAAAGCATAACCCCAAAATGATAGTGGTAAATCGGTAAGAGACATCATAGATCGCACCATGTCCAATAAAGTACGGTTACGACGTTCGGACACACCATTACGCTGTGGTGTTCCGGGTGGCGTGAGTTGTGAAACTATTCCACATTGTTTCAAATAAAGACCAAACTCGTAACTCAAATATTCTCCTCCACGATCAGATCGTAGAAACTTTATTTTCTTGTTACGATGATTCTCTACTTCACTCTGAAATTCTTTGAACTTTTCAAATGTTTCAGACTTGTGTTTCATTAAGTAGATATACCCATATCTGCTCAAATCATCAGTGAAGGTCAGAAAATAACGATACCCGCCGCGTGCTTCAACACTCATTGGTCCACATACATCAGTATGTATGATTTCCAACAAATCTGTTGCTCGCTCCATAGTTCCGGAGAACGGAGTTTTAGTCATCTTGCCCATGAGGCATGGTTCGCAAGCACCAAGTGATTCATAATCAAGTGATTCCAAAAGTCCATCATTATGGAGTTTCTTCATGCGTTTTACACCAATATGACCTAAACGGCAGTGCCACAAATAAGTTGCACTATCATTATTAACCTTGCATCTTTTGGTTTCAATATTATGAATATGTGTATCACTACAATCGAGATCCAATAAGAATATACCACTCTTTAAGGGTGCATGACAATAAAAGATATTATTCATTAAAATAGAACAACCATTATTCTCTGATTTAAATGAATAACCGTCTCACAACAAACAAGATCCAGATATAATGTTCATGCTCAACGCTGGCACCAAATAACAATTATTTAGGTCTAAAACTAATCCCGAAGGTAGATGTAGAGGTAGCGTGCCGACGGCGATCACATCGACTTTGGAACCGTTTCCCACGCGCATCGTCACCTCGTCCTTAGCTAATCTTCGTTTAATCCGTAGTCCCTGTTTCGAGTTACAAATATTAGCAACCGAACCGGTATCAAATACCCAGGTACTACTACGAGCATTAGTAAGGTACACATCAATAACATGTATATCACATATACCTTTGTTCACCTTGCCATCCTTCTTATCCGCCAAATACTTGGGGCAGTTCCGCTTCCAGTGTCCAGTCCCCTTGCAGTAGAAGCACTCAGTTTCAGGCTTGGTTCCATACTTGAGTTTTTCTGCGAGAGCAGCAACAATCTTGCTATTCTCCTTGAAAATCCCTTCCTTGCCCTTTTTCTTGAAACTAGTGGTATTGTTAACCATCAACATTTGATGCTCCTTTTTGATTTCTACCTCCGCAGCTGTGAGCATAGCGAAGAGCTCGGGAATTGTCTTTTGCATCCCTTGCATATTATAGTTCATCACGAAGCCATTATAGCTTGGTGGCAGTGATTGAAGAATTCTATCAATAACACTATTCTCATCAACTTGGCAACCAAGTTGAGTCATATGATTGTAGTGCCCATACATTGTGAGCAAGTGTTCACTGATAGAACTATTCTCCTCCATCTTGCAGCTGTAGAACTTATTGGAAATCTTATATTTCTCAATCCGGGCATTTGCTTGAAATATTAACTTCAACTCCTGGAACATCTCATATGGTCCATGACGGTCAAAACGTCGTTGAAGTCCCGGTTCTAAGCCGTAAAGCATGGCACACTGAACTATCGTGTAGTCATCAGACCGCGATTGCCAGACGTTCAAAGCGTCCACATTAGCGGGAGGGGGCTTGTCACCTAGCGGTGCTTCAAGGACATAATTCTTCTGTGCAGCAATGAGGATAATCCTCAGGTTACGGACCCAGTCCGTGTAATTGCTACCATCATCTTTCAACTTAGCTTTCTCTAGGAATGCATTAAAATTCAAAGGAACGGTAGCACGGGCCATTGATCTACAATAACATAGATATGCAATAACTATCACGACTAAGTTCATGATAAATTAAAGTTCAATTTAATCATATTAATTAAAGAACTCCCACTTAGATAGACATCCCTCCGGTCATCTAAATGATCACGTGATCTAAATCAACTAAACCATGTCCGATCATCACGTGAGATGGAGTAGTTTCAATGGTGAACATCTTATGTTGATCATATCTACTATATGATTCACGCTCGACCTTTCGGTCTCCAGTGTTCCGAGGCCATATCTGCATATGCTAGGCTCGTCAAGTTTAACCCGAGTATTCTGCGTGTGCAAAACTGGCTTACACCCGTTGTATTTGAACGTAGAGCTTATCACACCCGATCATCACGTGGTGTCTCGGCACGACGAACTTTCGCAACGGTGCATACTCAGGGAGAACACTTATACCTTGAAATTTAGTAAGGGATCATCTTATAATGCTACCGTCGTTCTAAGCAAAATAAGAAGCATAATAAGATAAACATCACATGCAATCAAAATATGTGACATGATATGGCCATCATCATCTTGTGCTTTTGATCTCCATCTTCAAAGCACCGTTATGATCACCTTCGTCACCGGCGCGACACCTTGATCTCCATCGTAGCATCGTTGTCGTCTCGCCAACTATTGCTTCTACGACTATCGCTACCGTTTAGTGATAAAGTAAAGCAATTACATGGCGATTGCATTTCATACAATAAAGCGACAACCATATGGCTCCTGCCAGTTGCCGATAACTTTACAAAACATGATCATCTCATATAAAACCGTATAACTCATCATGTCTTGACCATATCACATCACAACATGCCCTGTAAAAACAAGTTAGACGTCCTCTACTTTGTTGTTGCAAGTTTTACGTGGCTGCTACGGGCTTAGCAAGAACCGTTCTTACCTACGCATACAAAACCACAACGATGTTTCGTCAAGTATGTGTTGTTTTAACCTTCACAAGGACCGGGCGTAGCCACACTTGATTCAGCTAAAGTGAGAGAGACAGACACCCGCCAGTCACCTTTAAGCAACGAGTGCTCGTAACGGTGAAACCAGTCTCGCGTAAGCGAACACGTAATGTCGGTCCGGGCCGCTTCATCTCACAATACCGCCGAAGCAAAGTATGACATGCTGGTAAGCAGTATGACTAGTATCGCCCACAACTCATTGTGTTCTACTCGTGCATGTCATCTACGCATAGACCTGGCTCATGATGCCACTGTTGGGGAACGTAGTATTTTAAAATTTTCCTACGATCACGCAAGATCTATCTACTAGATGCATAGCAACGAGAGGGGAGAGTGTGTCTACGTACCCTCGTAGACCGGGAGCGGAAGCGTCAAGTGACGCGGTTGATGTTGTCGAACTTCTTCACGATCCAACCGATCAAGCACCAAACGTACGACACCTCCGCGTTCAGCACACGTTCAGCTTGATGACGTCCCACGAGCTCTTGATCCAGTTGAGCTTCACGGGAGAGTTTCGTCAGTACGACGGCGTGGTGACGGATATGATGTATTCACCGGCGCAGGGCTTCGCCTAAGTTCTGGGACGGTATGACCGAGGTGTGTTTCTGTGGAGGGGGGCACCGCACACGGCTAAAACAATTCAACTTGTGTGTCTTTGGGTGCCCCCCTGCCCCCGTATATATAGGAGCAAGGGGGGAGGCCGGCCGGCCCTTGTTTGGTGCGGCTAGGGTTGCAATCCTACTAGGAATAGGATTGCAATCCTATTCCTAGTAGGAATCACCAAAAGAAGGAAGAGAGGGAAAGGAAAAAGGAGAGGTGGCGCCCCTCCAATCCTAGTCCAACTAGGAACCCTAGGTGGGGCACCGGCCAGCCCTATGGGCTGCCTCTCTCTTTCCCTTAAGGCCCACTATGGACCATCCCCCCTCGTAGGGGGTTCCGGTAACCCCCTCCGGCAATCCCGTTAAATCCGAAACTTTTCCGGAACACTTCCGGTGTCCGAATATAGTCGTCCAATATATCAGTCTTTATGTCTCGGACATTCCGAGACTCCTCGTCATGTCCGTGATCTCATCCGGGACTCCGAACTACCATCGGTACATCAAAACGCATAAACTCATAATACCGATCGTCATCAAACGTTAAGCGTGCCGACCCTACGGGTTCGAGAACTATGTAGACATGACCGAGACTCATCTCCGGTCAATAACCAATAGCGGAACCTAGATGTTCATATTGCCTCCTACATATTCTACGAAGATCTTTTATCGGTCAAAACCGCATAACAACATACATTGTTCCTTTTGTCATCGGTATGTTACTTGCCCGAGATTCGATCGTCGGTATCTCTATACCTAGTTCAATCTCGTTACCGGCAAGTCTCTTTACTCGTTCTGTAACACATCATCTCGTGACTAACTCATTAGTCTTTTGCTTGCAAGGCTTATTGTGATGTGTGTTACCGAGAGGGCCCAGAGATACCTTTCCGACACTCGGAGTGACAAATCCTAATCTTGATCTATGCCAACACCACGAATACTTTCGGAGACACCTGTAGAGCATCTTTATGATCACCCAGTTACGTTGTGACGTTTGATAGCACACAAGGTGTTCTTACGGTATTCGGGAGTTGCATAATCTCATAGTCATAGGAACATGTATAAGTCATGAAGAAAGCAATAGCAGTAAAACTAAACGATCATAGTGCTATGCTAACGGATGGGTCTTGTCCATCACATCATTCTCCTAATGATGTGATCCCGTTGATCAAATGACAACTCATGTCTATGGCTAGGAAACATAACCATCTTTGATCAATGAGCTAGTCTAGTAGAGGCATACTAGGGACATACTGTTTTGTCTATGTATCCACACATGTACTAAGTTTCCGGTTAATACAATTCTAGCATGAATAAAAGACATTTATCATGATATAAGGAAATACAAATAACATCTTTATTATTGCCTCTAGGGCATATTTCCTTCAGAACTTGCACAACATCTTTTGTCCTACCATCCCGTTACGAACGGGGCCAAAAGGAACTTATGGAGATTAAGGTGCTCCTGTCAAAGAGCACCGGAACAAAGCAATGAACTCAATGGATACATGTAATCCTCAAACTACGGACCATCCCCTTTGGTGTCCCAAGCTGTCACTTTTGGGATCGCCGGTTCCGAACCGTAATAGGTGCAAACAACTCATAGATAGGATCAAGAACACAAATATATTCATGCAAACACATATGGTTCAGATCTGAAATCATGGCACTCGGGCCCTAAGTGTCAAGCATTAAGCATAACAAGTTGAAGCAAAGATGATAAACACCATAGTAGATGATAGGCAACATGCCCCCAACGATCTGACAAACTATTACATGATCTAACTCATCCAATCCCTACCATCCCCTTCGCCTACAGCAGGGGATTACTCACACATGGAAGGAGAAGTCATGGAGGGATGATGGAGTGGTGATGTTGATGATGATGGCGACGATCTCCCCTCTCCGGAGGCCAATTCAGCCTCCAGATTAGCCCTCCCGAAGAAGAACAGAGGGTGGCGGCGGCTCCGCGACGAAAACTGCGAAAAGAACTTCTGATCTGGGGTTTTTCCGTCACGAGCTAAAATACGAGTCGAAGTAGGGCACGAGGGGAGGTGGGGCCCACCCAGGCGACCCCCCGACGCGGCCAGGGGCTGGGCCGCGCCACCAGGGTGCCTGGGCCCCCTGGCCCCCCTCTGGTCCCTCTTTTGGCTCCGGGTTCCTTCGGGTGCGTGGATTTTCTGTGATTTTTCGTGGATTTTTCTGAGATACCTAAAAATCCGTTTTCCTGCACACAATAAAACCATACAGGCAGCTCTGCTGAAAATAGCGTCAGTCCGGGTTAGTTTAGTTCAAATCATGCAAGAATGAGGTCAAAACAATATCAAAAGTGTTTGGAAAAGTAGATACGTTTGAGACGTATCAGGCAGCCGCACCCAATGCCCTAGCGCCTCCCTCTCCCTCCGGTGACACACCTCCCTCCTCCGGTTGCGCTTGGCGAAGCCCTGTCGGAATCCCGCTACTTCCACCACCACGCCGTCGTGCTGCTAGATCTCCATCAACCTCTCCCCCCCTTGCTGGATCAAGAAGGAGGAGACGTCGCTGCTCCATACGTGTGTTGAACGCGGAGGTGCCGTCCGTTCGGCGCTAGGGTCATCGGTGATTTGGATCACGACGAGTACGACTCCATCATCCTTGTTCTCTTGAACGCTTCCGCTCGCGATCTACAAGGGTATGTTGATGCACTCCCCTCTCCCTCGTTGCTAGATGACTCCATAGATTGAACTTGGTGATGCGTAGAATTTTTTTGATTTCTGCTACGTTCCCCAACAGTGCCATCATGAGCTAGGTCTATGCGTAGTATCTTGCATGAGTAGAACACAAAGTAGTTGTGGGCGTAGATTTGTTCAATTCTCTTGCCGCTACTAGTCTTATGTTGATTCGGCGGCATCGTGGGATGAAGCAGCCCGGACCGACCTTACACGTACGCTTAGGTGAGACAGGTTCCACCGACTGGCATGCACTAGTTGCATAAGGTGGCTAGCGGGTGTTTGTCTCTCCCACTTTAGTCGGATCGGATTCGATGAAAAGGGTCCTTATGAAGGGTAAATAGAAATTGGCATATCACGTTGTGGTTTTGGCGTAGGTAAGAAACGTTCTTGCTAGAAACCTATAGAAGCCACGTAAAAACTTGCAACAACAATTAGAGGACGTCTAACTCGTTCTTGCAGCATGTGTCGTGTGATGTGATATGGCCAAAAGGATGTGATGAATGATATATGTGATGTATGAGATCGATCATGTTCTTGTAATAGGAATCATGACTTGCATGTCGATGAGTATGACAACCGGCAGGAGCCATAGGAGTTGTCTTATTTTATTGTATGACCTGCGTGTCACTGAAAATGCCATGTAATTACTTTACTTTATTGCTAAATGTTAGCCATAGTAGTAGAAGTAATGTTTGGCGAGACGACTTCATGAAGACACGATGATGGAGATCATGGTGTCATGCTGGTGACGATGATGATCATGGAGCCCCGAAGATGAAGATCAAAAGGAGCAAAATGATATTGGCCATATCATGTCACTATTCGATTGCATGTGATGTTTATCATGTTTTACATCTTATTTGCTTAGAACGACGGTAGTAAATAAGATGATCTCTCACTAAAATTTCATGAATTGTGTTCCCCCTAACTGTGCACCGTTGCTAAGGTTCGTTGTTCCGAAGCACCACGTGATGATCGGGTGTGATAGGCTCTAACGTTCGCATACAACGGGTGTAAGCCAGATTTACACACGCAATACACTTAGGGTTCACTTGACGAGCCTAGCATGTACATACATGGCCTCGGAACATGGAAGACCGAAAGGTCGAACATGAGTCGTATAGAAGATACGATCAACATAAAGATGTTCACCGTTGATGACTAGTCCATCTCACGTGATGATCGGACACGGCCTAGTCAATTCGGATCATGTATCACTTGGATGACTAGAGAGATGTCTATCTGAGTGGGAGTTCATTAAATTTGTTTAGATGAACTTAATTGTCATGAACTTAGTCTAAATTCTTTACAATATGTCTTGTAGATCCAATGGCCCACGTTCATGTTACCCTCAACCTCAATGCGTTCCTAGAGAAAACCAAGCTGAAAGACGATGGCAACAACTATACAGATTGGGTCCGTAACTTGAGGATCATCCTCATAGCTGCCAAGAAAACATATGTCCTTGAAGCACCGCTAGGTGACGCTCCCGCCCCAGCGAACCAAGACGTTATGAATGCTTGGCAGTCGCGTTGTGATGATTACTCCCTGGTTCAGTGCGGCATGCTATACAGCTTAGAATCGGGGCTCCAAAAGCGTTTTGAGCACCAATGAGCATATGAGATGTTCCAAGAGCTGAAAATGGTTTTCCAAGCTCATGCCCGAGTCGAGAGATATGACGTCTCCGATGCATTCTACAGTTGTAAGATGGAGGAGAATAGTTCTGTCAGCGAGCACATACTCAAATTGTCTGGGTTGCACAATCGCTTGTCTAAGTTGGGAATTAATCTCCCAGACGAAGCAGTCATTGACAGAATCCTTCAGTCGCTCCCAACTAGCTACAAGAGCTTCGTGATGAACTTCAATATGCAAGGGATGGAGAAGTCCATTCCCGAGGTGTATTCAATGCTGAAATCAGTGGAGGTGGAGATCAAGAAAGAGCATCAAGTGTTGATGGTGAATAAAACCACTAAGTTCAAGAAAGGCAAGGGTAAGAAGAACTTCAAGAAGGACGGCAAAGGAGTTGCCGCGCCCGGTAAGCCAGTTGCCGGGAAGAAGCCAAAGAATGGACCCAAGCCTGAGACTGAGTACTTTTATTGCAAGGGAACGAGTCACTCAAAGCGGAACTGCCCCAAATACTTAGCAGATAAGAAGGCCGGCAACGTCAAAGGTATATGTGATATACATGTTATTGATGTTTACCTTACCAGCGCTCGTAGTAGCTCCTGGGTATTCGATACCGGTGCAGTTGCTCACATTTGTAACTCAAAGCAGGAGCTGCGGAATAAGCGGAGACTGGCGAAGGACAAGGTGACGATGCGCATCGGAAATGGTTCCAAGGTCGATGTGATCGCCGTCGGCACGCTACCTCTACATCTACCTTCGGGATTAGTTTTAAACCTCAATAATTGTTATTTAGTACCAGCTTTGAGCATGAACATTGTATCTGGATCTCGCTTAATGCGAGATGGCTACTCATTTAAATCCGAGAATAATGGTTCTTCTATTTATATGAGAGAAATGTTTTATGGTCATGCCCCGCTGGTCAATGGTTTATTCTTAACGAATCTCAAACGTGATGTTACACATATTCATAGTGTGAATGCCAAAAGATGTAAGGTTGATAATGATAGTCCCACATACTTGTGGCACTGCCGCCTTGGTCATATTGGTGTCAAACGTATGAAGAAGCTCCATGCGGATGGACTTTTGGAGTCTCTTGATTATGAATCATTTGACACGTGCGAACCATGCCTCTTGGGCAAGATGACCAAGACTCCGTTCTCCGGAACAATGGAGCGAGCAACCAACTTATTGGAAATCATACATACCCATGTGTGCGGTCCAATGAGTGTTGAAGCTCGCGGAGGCTATCGTTATGTTCTCACCCTCACAGATGACTTAAGTAGATATGGGTATGTCTACTTGATGAAACACAAGTCTGAGACCTTTGAAAAGTTCAAAGAATTTCAGAATGAGGTTGAGAATCAACGTGACAGAAAATTAAAGTTCCTACGATCGGATCGTGGAGGAGAATATTTAAGTCACGAATTTAGCACGCACCTAAGGAACTGTGGAATTGTTTCACAATTGACACCGCCTGGAACACCTCAGCGTAATGGTGTGTCCAAACATCGTAATCGTACTCTGTTGGAGATGGTGCGATCTATGATGTCTCTTATCGACTTACCGCTATCATTTTGGGGTTATGCTTTAGAGATTGCCGCATTCAGTTTAAATAGGGCACCGTCTAAATCCGTTGAGACGACATCGTATGAACTTTGGCTTGGCATGAAACCTAAGTTGTCGTTTCTAGAAGTTTGGGGATGCGATGCTTATGTCAAGAAACTTCAACCTGAAAAGCTCGAACCCAAATCGGAAAAATGCGTCTTCATAGGATACCCTAAGGAAACTATTGGGTATACCTTCTACCTCAGATCCGAAGGCAAGGTCTTCATTACCAAGAGTGCATCCTTTCTGGAGAAAGAGTTTCTCTCGAAAGAAGTAAGTGGGAGGAAAGTGGAACTTGATGAGGTGACAGTCACCACTTCCGAACCAGAAAGTAGCGGAGCGCAGGAAGATGTTCCTGTGGTGCCTGCATCGACAAGGGAGGAAGTTAATGATAATGATCATGAAGCTTCAGATCAAGTTACTACTGAACTTCGTAGGTCCACAAGGACACGTTCCGCACCAGAGTGGTACGTCAACCCTGTCTTGGTAATCATGTTGTTAGACAACGGTGAACCTTCGAACTATGAAGAAGCGATGGCGGGCCCGGATTCCACCAAATGGCTTGAAGCCATGAAATCCGAGATAGGATCCATCTATGAAAACAAAGTATGGACTTTGGTGGACTTGCCCGATGATCGGCATGCCATAGGAAATAAATGGATCTTTAAGAAGAAGACTGACGCAGATGGTAATGTGACCATCTATAAGGCTCGACTTGTCGCTAAAGGTTATCGACAAGTTCAAGGGATTGACTATGACGAGACTTTCTCTCCCGTAGCGATACTGAAGTCCGTCCGAATCATGTTAGCAATAGCCGCATTCTATGATTATGAGATATGGCAAATGGACGTCAAAACGGCATTCCTTAATGGCTTCCTCAAGGAAGAACTGTATATGATGCAACCGGAAGGTTTTGTCGATCCTGAGAATGCTAACAAGGTATGCAAGCTCCAGCGCTCAATCTATGGGCTGGTGCAAGCATTTCGGAGTTGGAACATTCGCTTTGATGAGGTGATCAAAGCGTTTGGGTTTATACAGACTTGGGGAGAAGCCTGTATTTACAAGAAAGTGAGTGGGAGCTCTGTAGCATTTCTCATATTATATGTGGATGATATATTGCTAATGGGAAATGATGTAGAACTCTTGGAAAGCATAAAGGCCTACTTGAATAAGAGTTTTTCAATGAAGGACCTTGGAGAAGCTGCTTACATATTAGGCATCAAGATCTATAGAGATAGATCAAGACGCCTCATTGGTCTTTCACAAAGCACATACCTTGACAAGATATTGAAGAAGTTCAATATCGATTAGTCCACGAAAGGGTTTTTGCCTGTATTGCAAGGTACGAGATTGAGCACGGCTCAATCCCCGACCACGGTAGAAGATAGAGAAAAGATGAGTGTCATCCCCTATGCCTCGACCATAGGTTCTATTATGTATGCCATGCTGTGTACCAGACCTGATGTGAACTTTGCCATAAGTTTGGTGGGGAGGTACCAAAGTGATCCTGGTATGGAACACTGGACAGCGGTCAAGAACATCCTGAAGTACCTGAAAAGGACTAAGGATATGTTTCTCGTTTATGGAGGTGACGAAGAGCTCGTCGTAAAGGGTTACGTCGATGCTAGCTTCGACACAGATCTGGATGACTCAAAGTCACAAACCGGATACGTGTATATTTTGAATGGAGGGGCAGTCAGCTGGTGCAGTTGCAAGCAAAGCGTCGTGGCGGCATCTACATGTGAAGCGGAGTACATAGCTGCTTCTGAAGCAGCGTAGGAAGGAGTCTGGATGAAGGAGTTCATCACCGACCTAGGAGTTATTCCAAGTGCGTCGGGCCCGATGACTCTCTTCTGTGACAACATTGGGGCTATTGCCATTGCCAAGGAGCCCAGGTTTCACAAGAAGACCAAGCACATCAAGCACCGTTTCAACTCCATCCGGAATTAGATTCAAGATGGAGACATAGATATTTTTAAAGTGCATACGGATCTGAATGTCATAGATCCGTTGACTAAACCTCTTCCACGAGCAAAACATGATCAACACCAGAACTCTATGGGTGATTCATCACAATGTAACTAGATTATTGACTCTAGTGCAAGTGGGAGATTGTTGGAAATATACCCTAGAGGCATTAATAAAATGGTTATTATTACATTTCCTTGTTCATGATAATTGTCTGTTATTCATGCTTGAATTGTATTATCTGGAAACAGTGATACATGTGTGAATACATAGACCACAACATGTCCCTGGTAAACCTCTAGTTACTAGCTCGTTGATCAATAGATGGTTACGGTATCCTGACCATGGACATTGGATGTCATTGATAACGGGATCACATAATTAGGAGAATGATGTGATGGACAAGACCCAATCATAAGCCTAGCACAAGATCATGTAGTTCGTATGATAAAGCTTTTCCAACGTCAAGTATCCTTTCCTTAGACCATGAGGTTGTGCAACTCCCGGATACCGTAGGAATACTTTGGGTGTGACAAACATCACAACGTAACTGGGTGGCTATAAAGGTAAACTACGGGTATCTCCGAAAGAATCTGTTGGGTTGGCACGAACCGAGACTGGGATTTGTCACTCCGTATGACGGCGAGGTATCTCTGGGCCCACTCGGTAAGACATCATCATAATGAGCTCAATTTGACTAAGGGGTTTGTCACGGGATGATGTATTACGCAACGAGTAAAGAGACTTGCCATGACGAGATTGAACAAGGTATCGGTATACCGACGATCGAATCTCGGGCAAGTACTATACCGATAGACAAAAGGAATTGCGTACGGGATTGATTGAATCCTTGACATCGTGGTTCATCCAATGAGATCATCGAGGATCATGTGGGAGTCAACATGGGTATCCAGATCCCGCTGTTGGTTATTGACCGGAGAGTCGTCTCGGTCATGTCTAAGTGTCTCCCGAACCCGTAGGGTCTACACACTTAAGGTTAGGTGACGCTAGGGTTGTAGAGATATAAGTAGGCGAAAACCCGAAAGTTGTTTGGAGTCTCGGATGAGATCCCGGACGTCACGAGGAGTTCCGGAATGGTCCGGAGGTAAAGAATTGTATATAGGAAGTCCAGTTTCGGCCACCGGGAAGATTTCGGGGGTTACCGGTATTGTACCGGGACCACCGAAAGGGTCGCGGGGGTCCACCGGGTGGGGCCACCTATCCCGGAGGGCCCCATGAGATGAAGTGGGAGGGGAACCAGCCCATAGTGGGCTGGTGCACCCCCATGGGCCTCCCCTGCGCCTAGGGTTGGAAACCCTAGGGGTGGGGGGGGGGGGCGCCCCACATGACTTGGGGGGCAAGTTCCCCCCCCCTAGGCCGCCGCCCCCCTAGAGATGGGATCTCTAGGGCCAGCACACCCCCTAGGCCCCCTATATATAGTGGGGGGGAGGGAGGGAAGCCGCACCCTATGCCCTAGCGCCTCCCTCTCCCTCCCGTGACACACCTCCCTCCTCCGGTTGCGCTTGGCGAAGCCCTGCCGGAATCCCGCTACTTCCACCACCACGTCGTCGTGCTGTTGGATCTCCATCAACCTCTCCCCCCTTGCTGGATCTAGAAGGAGGAGACGTCGCTGCTCCGTACGTGTGTTGAACGCGGAGGTGTCGTCCGTTCGGCGCTAGGATCATCGGTGATTTGGATCACGACGAGTACGACTCCATCATCCTCATTCTCTTGAACGCTTCCACTCGCGATCTACAAGGGTATGTAGATGCACTCCCCTCTCCCTCGTTGCTAGATGACTCCATAGATTGATCTTGGTGATGCATAGATTTTTTTTTGATTTTTGCTATGTTCCCCAACAATTCTATGGTTGACATCATATTTAGCAAGCATCTTACGGAAAGCACCATGAATAAAGTGTGAACCACCATCAGTCATCAGATATCTAGGGACTCCAAACCTCGGAAATATAACTTCTTTAAGCATCTTAATAGAGGTGTTATGATCAGCACTACTAGTTGGAATAGCTTCTACCCACTTAGTAACGTAATCAACAGCAACTAAAATATGTGTGTACCCATTAGAGGCCGGAAAAGGTCCCATATAATCAAAGCCCCAAACATCAAATGGTTCAATAACAAGTGAATAATTCATAGGCATTTCTTGATGTCTACTAATATTACCAATTCTTTGACATTCATCACATGATAAGACAAACTTATGGGCATCCTTGAAGAGAGTAGGCCAATAAAACCGGATTGCAATACCTTGTGTGCAGTTCTGTCTCCCACATGGTGTCCTCCATAAGCTTCGGAGTGGCACTTGTGTAAGATATGTTCCTGATCATGCTCAGGCACACAACGTCTAATAATACCATCTACTCCTTCTTTATAAAGATGTGGGTCATCCCAAAATTAATGCCTCAAATCATAGAAGAACTTTTTGTTTTGCTGGTATGTGAAGCTAGGTGGTATAAACTTAGCAACAATGTAATTAGCATAATCAGCATACCATGGAGCAGTACAAGAAGTACATATGATAGCTAGTTGTTCGTCAGGGAAGCTATCATCAATAGGTTGTGGGTCATCAAGTATATTCTCTAACCTAGACAAGTTATCTGCTACGGGGTTCTCAGCTCGCTTTCTATCAATAATATGCAAGTCAATTCTTGCAGCAAGAGAACCCATCTAATAAGTCTAGGTTTAGCATCCTTCTTCTCCATAAGGTATTTGATAGTAGCATGATCAGTGTGAATAATTACTTTAGAATCAACGATGTAGGGTCGAAACTTATCACAAGCAAACACAACTGCTAAAAATTCTTTCTCAGTGGTAGCATAATTTCTTTGGGCACTATCTAGAGTTTTACTAGCATACTTGATAGCATTCAATTTCTTATCAACTCTTTGCCCTAAAACAGCTCCTACAGCATAATCACTAGCATCACACATAATCTCAAAGGGTAAATTCCAGTCAGGAGGCTAGACAATAGGTGCAGAGATCAATGCTTTCTTAAGTATTTCAAAAGCCTCTAGACAATCATCATCAAAGATAAAAGGAATATCTTTTTGTAAGAGATTAGTCAGAGGCTTGGAGATTTTGGAGAAGTCCTTAATGAACCTCCTATAAAACCCAGCATGACCAAGGAAACTTCGTATACCTTTGATATCCTTAGGGCATGGCATCTTTTCAATAGCATCAACTTTAGCTTTGTCAACTTCAATACCTCTGTCAGAAATTTTATGTCCCAAGACAATGCCTTCATTAACCATAAAGTGGCACTTTTCCCAATTCAAGAAAAGGTTAGTGTCTTCTCATCTCTACAAAACTCAATCAAGGTTGCTTAAGCAGTCATCAAAAGAAGTTCCGTAAACGGAGAAATTATCCATGAACACCTCAACAATCTTTTCACAAAAATCAGAGAATATAGCCATCATGCATCTTTGAAAGGTAGCAGGTGCATTACATAAACCAAAAGGCATACGTCTATAAGCAAAGGTACTGAAAGGACAAGTAAATGAGGTCGTTTCTTGATCCCCTTTTGATACAGGTATTTGAGAGAAACCAGAATAACCATCTAGAAAGCAGAAATGAGTATGTTTGGATAACCTTTCTAGCATTTGGTCAATAAATGGCAAGGGGTAATGATCTTTCTTAGTAGCTTTATTTAACTTACGGAAATCAATTACCATCCTATAACATGTAACTATTCTTTGCGGGATCAATTCATCTTTATCATTAGGGACGACAGTCATACCTCCTTTCTTAGGAACATAATGGACATGACTTACCCACTGGCTATCAGCAATGGGGTAGATAATACCTGCCTCTAGAAGCTTTAGTATTTCCTTCCTTACCACCTCTTTCATCTTAGGATTTAACCGTCGCTGATGATCAATAACTGGTTTAGAATTTTCTTCCAATTTTATCTTGTGTTGACATATAGTGGGACTAATGCTCTTAAGATCATCCAGAGTATATCCAATAGCAGCTCGGTGCTTCTTCAGAGTTTTCAATAATCTTTCTTCTTCCTGCTCTGAAAGGTTAGCACTAATAATAACAAGATATATCTTCTTTTCATCAAGATAAACATATTTAAGATTATCAGGTAAAGGTTTAAGTTCAAATACGGGATCACCCTTGGGTGGAGGAGGATCCCCTAGGATTTCAACAGGCAAGTTGTTTTTCAATACGGGTCCCTGTGTAAGGAATATTTCATCTATCTCCCTTCTCTCATTCATATGCATATCATTTTCATGGTCTAGCAAGTATTGTTCTAAAGGGTCATTAGGTGGCACGACAATAGAAGCAAGACCAATAATTTCATCTTTACTAGGTGGTGCCTTTTCAAGGGGTTGTCTACGGAATTTGGCAAAGTTAAAATCATGAGATACATCCCTAATCCGATAGTGACAATATCTTTCACGCAGTCTATCTTGGCATTAACAGTATTCAAGAAGGGTCTACCAAATATAATGGGACATAATGCATCTTGTGGGGAACTAAGAACGAGAAAATCAGCAGGGTATTTAACCTTCCTACACAAGACTTCAATATCTCTAACAATCCCAACTGGTGAAATAGTATCTCTATTAGCAAGCTTAATAGTAAAATCAATCCCTTCTAACTCAACAGGTGCAATATCATGCATAATTTCGTTATACAAATCGAGAGGGATGATACTCTCACTAGCACCTACGTCGCATAAACCATGATAGCAATGATCTCCTATCTTGACAGAGATAACAAGTAAGCCCACAACAGGTTTATGTTTATTCCTAGCATTGGGTTTGGCTATCCTAGCAGACTCTTCTTGGAGATAAATAACATGTCCATCTAAATCTTCTACCAAGAGATATTTAACCATAGAAACACTAGGTTCAACTTTAATTTGCTCAGAGGGCATATGTGTTCTAATGTTACTCTTACGAACTACAGTTGAAGCTTGAGCATGATCCTTTATCCTAACAGGGAAAGGTGGTTTCTCAATATAAGCAGTGGGAATGACAAGATCAACATTATAAGTGATAGTCTTTTCTTCAACTTTAATAGGTTCAACTACTTTTACTTCCATAGGGGGATGATATTTAAACCACTTCTCCTTGGGGAGATCAACACGAGTAGCAAAGGATTCACAGAAAGAAGCTACTATTTCAGAGTCAAGTCCATATTTAGTGCTAAACCCACGGAAAACATCGGTATCCATAAAAGCTTTAACACAATCAAACTTAGGGGTCATACCTGACTCCTTACCTTCGTCGAGATAGCAATCTTCAAAGTTTCATTTAATTCTTTCCAATAAATCCCATTTGAAGTCAATAGTCTTCATCATAAAAGAGCCAGAACAAGAATTATCGAGCATGGTGCGATTATTGAGAGAAAGCCGAGCATATTTTTTTGGATGATCATCTTTCTTGAGAGCTCATGGTTGGGGCATGAATATAACATTGACTTAAGCCTCCTCCAAGCTTGAGCGATCCTTTCTCCTTCGCGAGGCCAGAAATTATAAATATAATTACGATCACGATGAACTTGGTGCATAGGGTAGAACTTCTGATGAAATTCCAACTTCAGACAATTATAGTTCCATGATCCCATATCATCGCATAGCCTAAACCATGTCAATGCATCTCCCTTCAAAGATAAAGGGAAGACCTTCTTCTTGATAACATCCTCGGGCATACCTGCAAGCTTAAATAATCCACAAACTTCATCCACATAGATTAGGTGTAAGTCGGGATGAAGTGTTCCGTCTCCTGTAAAAGGATTTTCAAGCAGTTTCTCTATCATACCCGAAGGAATCTCAAAGCAAACATTTTCAATAGGTGCAGTAGGTTGAGGAGCAACTCTTTGCTCTTCTGCTCGGGGTGAAGATACCCCGAACAAGCCCCTCAAAGGATTTTGAGCCATAGTAACAAGTGACAATAAATTTCAGCACAATATATAAATTTTTCCTTACCAAAGGCGCTTCACTCCCCGGCAACGACGCCAGAAAAGAGTCTTGATGACCCACAAGTGTAGGGGATCTATCATAGTCCTTTCGATAAGTAAGAGTGTCGAACCCAACGAGGAGCAGACGAAAATGATAGGCAGTTTTCAGTAAGGTATTTTCTGCAAGAACTGAAATTATAGGTAACAGATAGTTTTGTGATAAGATAACTGGTAGCAAGTGATAAAAGGTAAAAGTAAATAAGGTGCAGCAAGGTGGCCCAATCCTTTTTGTAAAAAAGGACAAGCCTGAACAAACTCTTATGCAAGGTAAAGCGCTCCCGAGGACATATGGGAATTATCGTCGAGCTAGTTTTCATCACGATCATCTGATTCGCGTTCGGTACTTTGATAATTTGGTATGTGGGTGGACCGGTGCTTGGCTGCTGCCCTTACTTGGACAAGCCTCCCACTTATGATTAACCTCTAATGCAAGCATCCGCAACAACAAAATAAGTATTAAGGTAAACCTAACCATAGCCTGAAACATATGGATCCAAATCAGCCTCTTACGAAGCAACGCATAAACTAGGGTTTAAGCTTCTGTCACTCTAGCAACCCATCATCTAATTATTACTTCCCAATGCCTTCCTCTAGGCCAAAATAATGGTGAAGTGTCATGTAGTCGACATTCACATGACACCACTAGAGGAGAGACAACATACATCTCGTCAAAATATCGAACAAAGACCAAATTCACATGACTACTAATAGCAAGACTTCTCCCATGTCCTCAGGAACCAAAGTAATTACTCACAAGACATAATATTGTTCATGATCAGAGAGGTATTAATATGCATAATGGATCTGAACATATGATCTTCCACCAAGTAAACCAACTAGCATCAACTACAAGGACTAATCAACACTACTAGCAACCCACAGGTACCAATCTGAGGTTTCGGTACAAATATTGGATACAAGAGATGAACTAGGGTTTGAGAGGAGATGGTGCTCGTGAAGATGTTGATGAAGATAGCCCTCCCCAAGATGGGAGAGTTGTTGGTGATGACGGCTGTCGTGGTTCTAGGTCTGACAGTGAGGGTAGGGTGTACGAATGGAGAGGCAAGTATAGCATGCCAAGTGTAATGCCTAGGATGGGACTATATCTCCTACGTGTCGAGGCACGACTTAGAGACATAACCCCATGCTGGAATGATCGCAAGTTTGTTACCTTTGCACAACTCATGTAAAAGATGGGGATGGAAAACATAAAATAGTTGGCTTACACTCGCCACGTCACACAAATACATTACATGTCCAAATCATCATTCAATAAAACATCACAGCCCATCTAAGGGTAAAATCCAAATGAGAAGATACCAAACATAAACTAAATCCACAGGTCGTATCGAATCCTAGTAGAAGAACCACTACTGATCATCAGGATAACGAACATAGTAGCGGCTACGCTCCTCGTCGTACTCCCAGTCTAGCTCGGTGCCATCACCTGGATAGCTCACCATCGGACCTGCATCTGGTGTGGTGAAGTAACTGTGAGCCACAGAGGACTCAGCAATCCCGTTCCCGGGTAACATGACTATCTAAGCCTTGGGTGTGGAACAAGGCTGAAGAAAGAATAAGAATAGGTGGTTGCAGCAGCACTAGCCTAGCTTACGTAATAGAGAGCGAGAAGAGAAGGTGCCTCGGTCGAGAGATGATCACTAAGTGATCCTGAACTAATCAAGTCAAACATAACCCCACCGTGTTCATCTCCCGAAACCCCTTTCGGAAAATGACAGTCACGGTACTCACGCTGGTAGTGTATTGGAACATGGTGTCAAATTTTCTACAACCAGATATTAACAAGCTCCCATCTGCCACATAACCGTGGGCACGGCTTTCGAAAGTTCATAACCCTGCAGGGGTGTTCCAACTTGGCCCATGACAAGCCCACGATCCGCGGAGTCGCAACTCCAAAGGTGGGAAGACCCGAGTATTCTCGGAATCCCGTGCTCAAGATACTCCGAACTAAGGTAAGGCTAATCCAGCAAATCCTCCTAGCGTGCCCACACCCTGACAGTAGCCGCGCGTATCTAGTCTCAGGCCACGACCGGATGGGACAAGCTACGGGTTTATATCAATCCTTGATTTTCCTCGTGGTGACCCCGCAGGTTGCCCAGTTCGGACCAACACTCATGAGGAGCACTGGCCCGGGGGTTGTTGAATAAGAACTCGGGTTTGCAAGACCCTATGCAAGTTTTATTAGTTATTAGGCGAATAGTACCAATGTTGGGACTTGCTGGAAAAAACTTAGCACTTAGCGGTTTATCAAGGGGGCCCCATAACCCCAACCGTGTGAGGAACACATAATCAAGAAACATAACACCGGTTTATACGGTTCCTAGCGGCATGAGTGGAACAAATCACCAAGCAAAAGGCTTAGCCTTCCACCCATTGCCAATATATAGATGATTTCATTTAAGCTTTTATATAGTGTGATATAACCCAACAAACTTCAACATGAAGCAAGCATCTTCAACTTCACCTGCAACTAGCAACGCTATAAGAGGGGCTGAGCGAAGCCTACGTATAGCCAATCAATGGTTTGCATAGGTAGGGTGGTTAGACATGAACATGGTTACAATAGGAGGCTGACAGGAAAGACATGGGCATCGAGGCAAAACTATAGAGCGAGACTACTAGCAATAGGCGAAGATAGTAATGTTATCGGGGTTCGGTCATCTTGCCTGAAGAGTTGTCATTCGGATCGTAAGAGGGGTCCTCGTGCTCAACCTCGGTAGTAACCTCGTGCTCGTACTCGTACTCGGTCTCAGCTTCCGGTTCTAATCAACACAAACACACAAGGCACCAAACAACAAGATGCAATGCGCACTCAAAATATGCTGGATGCATGACTAATGCACTATGGGAGCACACGGAGCATGACAATATGCAATCAAGCAAAAAGCTTCAAAACATGAAAACAATTTGATATTATGAATCTACACGAAAAATCAATCAAGTTTCATATAAGACTTGCTGCAATCGGAGCTACGGGCTAAAGTTATGCCCGAAACAATAAACATGCCAAAGCTGAAAATTACAGCAACATAGCAACTTCGGAGCACTAGATAAATAAGCTACAGCACTCAAACATCATGGCAAAGAGCATGAACATAAACTAGACATATCCTATAGCAAATAAGTCCATTGGTGCACCCCCAAAGGAGCCACGGATCAATAGCAACAAGCTTGGACATATTGAACTTGACAACAAAATCCTGGCAGCAGTAATTTATTGCAACTTGGGAGCAAAAGTTAAATATGCTACAGCCACTCAAATAAGCATGTGAGAGCATGAATGGATAGCCAACAATATATACTACAAGGAATCATCAAGAGTCACCCCAAAACTATCATGGATTGGCCTAGAACAGCAAGCAAACATGGCATCTGGAAATTACAGATTCCAGACTTAGTGAAATTTCACTAAGTGTTAAAACAGCAGTTCATCATGGCATCTTTGAGAGGAAGTTTAAGTCACCTCAAAACTAAACATGGCAAGTGGTAAGCACCACATCAAAGTACATATGATGGTGATCCCGAAACACCTAAGCATGCATCATGGGGACAATCACAATGATAACAATGAGCTCCTCAAGTTGGCATCTCATAACAAGCTTAAAAACTTAACAGCCACATAGAACTTTGCAACGGAGATAAACATGGCAAGATTAATTCTATCATGCAAGTCTAAGCAATCATCATGTAGAGCATGACAAGACGAACACGTGGACATGTCATTTGCATCATTCGGATAAACGAGCACCAAGTTATCACTATGCAAAGATGGCATGAAAAACAACACTAACAGCAGTTTATATCAAGATGCACTGTTGCAACAGATATTTAAGCACCTAGATGAACTCAAATAGACATGGCACAATGGAATGAAATGTAGTACATGTCTCCACGAACGTCTGGACATCTCATTCACTCAAATCGGAGCATCACACACAAAGTTATCACCATTGCAAAATAGCATCAGAAACATGACATAAATGACTTAGCAGTGAATTACACTCAGGAAAAAAAACACACGGGCGCGGTTTTACTAAACGGCGCACGGGCGGGAGATAGGGAATCTCACCCACGGGCTCGGCCCAGATGGAGAAGTGGAAGAAGCAGCAGCCTGGGTGCTGCTGGGCTTGGGCCCGGAGGGAGGCGGCGGAGAAGGGCCCTGGCGGCGCGGGCAGGCAGGCTGGCGGCGGATCGGGCCACCAGCTGGGCCCCTAGGGTTCGGTCCAGCGGAGGGAGTCCCAGGCGGCTCGGGGTGGATCCGATCGGGGAAGGCGTCTGGGCCCCGATGCGGGAGGCGAATGGAGGCGATCGGGCCTGGCTTCGGGCCGAGGCGGGGAAAACGGCGGATCGGGCTGGGGGCGCCCCAGCTCGCTCGGCGCGGCCTGGCAGAGGTGGCGGCTGGGCCCCGATCGAGCGGAAGGAGCCGGCCCAGGCGGCTGTCCTTCGTGGCGGAGGAAGGCGGAGGCCCACGGGGCGGCCTGGTAGGGCTGCTGCGGGTCGCGATCCAGATCGGGGGCTCCTCCCCCGATCCGATCGGGAGGGCGGCGGACGATGCCTGGCGGCGGCGGTGGTGGCCCCAGGCCGGTGGGAGGCGTGGCCGGCGGGATCTGGGAGATGGGGAGGCGGCGCTGGTGCGGCTGTGGGGCGCCGGAGGTGATGGAGGAAGGTGGTGCGGCGAGCTCCGGCGAGGAGGAGATGCCGGTGGCGAGGATCTCCGGCGAAGGGTGGCGCGGCTCCGGCGAGGAATTCCGGCGAGCCCGCCGGAGTGGGAGGAGGAGCTGGAGGTAGGGGATGAGGCTAGGGTTTCCTATTCTTGGGGCAAAATTTGGGGAAGGTGGACAAATATATAGGCACAAGGAGCTAGGGTTGTCCAAATGGGGTGTGGTTTTCGGCCACGCGATTAGAATTGGATGGCCTAGATGAAGGGAGTGGTTTGGTGGGATGATGGAGGGGTGTCTTGGGCCTCAAAGTGGAGGCACTTTGAGCCCACGAGAATAACTGTTGGGGTAGCAAACGGATTCCAAACGCGACGAGATTTGACAGGCGGGTTACACATACCAAAACAACAACACACGACAAGTCTCGTGCCAAACCGGTAACGTTACACGGCCAAACACCAAAGTAGGCCTCGGGATGCCACGGACACGTGAGGGAGCTCCGGAACGCGAAACGGACAACGGGAAGGAACGCGTGGAACCGGATGCAAACGACAACACAAATGCAATGCGATGCACATGACTACATGATATGAATGAATGCCACACACGCACACAACAAAACGACGAAAACCCGAAAAGACAAAGAGCCCGGAATGGAATTGATGAAGCCGGAGATATATTATATGCCCAAAAGGGAAAGTATTACATCCGGGGCATTACAAACTCTCCTCTACTACAAAAAGATCTCGTCCCGAGATCTAGGGCTGGAAAAAAGAAGGGTACTCGGAACGAAGATGATCTTCTCGTTCCTACGTAGCTTTTCGGTTGGTATGGTGTGACCATTTGACTTTCATGAATTTGATGGACTTGTTGCGGGTCTTGCGCTCGGTTTCTTCGAGAATAGCCACTGGATGCTCTCGGTAGGACAAATCTTGTTGAAGATCAATCTCTTCAAACGGAATCATGCGTTCAGGAGTCTTGAAGCATTTGCAAATTTGAGACACATGGAACACAACGTGAACATTGGCGAAGTTGGAAGGGAGCTCAAGTTGATAGGCTAGATCGCCTCTTTTGCCAAGGATCTTGAAAGGCCCGACGTATCTAGGAGCAAGCTTTCCTTTGATACCGAATCTTTGTGTGCCTTTCATAGGAGAAACACGGAGATAGACATGATCACCAATGTTGAAAGCCAAGTCACGATGCTTGCCGTCATAGTAGCTCTTCTGACGCGACTGAGCGGCCTTGAGATTCTAACGTATGACTTTGCACATTTCTTCGGCCTCTGAGATCAAGTCATTGCCAAGAAGTTGGCGTTCACCTGTTTCAGACCAGTTGAGAGGGGTACGACACTTTCTGCCATAGAGGATTTCAAACGGAGCTTTGCCTGCACTTGCTTGAAAGCTGTTGTTGTAAGAGAACTCGGCAAATGGAAGGCAATCTTCCCATTTCATGCCAAAAGATATGACACAGGCTCTGAGCATGTCTTCTAGAATCTGATTCACCCGCTCGACTTGACCACTAGTCTGAGGGTGAAAAGCAGTGCTAAACCTGATCTTAGTGCCCATGGCAGACTGAAAGGAGTCCCAGAACTTTGAAGTGAACAAACTTCCACGGTCCGAGGAGATAACTTGAGGAATGCCATGTAAGGACACAATTCTGGAAGTGTACAACTCTGCCAATTGAGCTGCATTGATGGATTCTTTGACTGGAAGGAAGTGAGCGACTTTGGTAAGCTTGTCAATCACCACAAAGATAGAATCATTCCCTCTCTTGGACTTAGGAAAACCAGTGACGAAATCCATTTCAATGTGGTCGAATTTCCACTCGGGAATAGGAAGAGGTTGGAGAAGACCGGCTGGACGTTGATGCTCTGCCTTCACTCTTCTGCAGACATCACATTCATTCACGAATTGGGCAATCTCCCTTTTCATGCGTGTCCACCAGTAAGATTGCTTGAGGTCTTGGTACATCTTGGAGCTGCTAGGATGAATGGAAAGGAGAGAATCATGTGCTTCTTCCATTCTGAGCTTCCTGAGATCACCTTTGGGAACCACGAGTCTGTCCTCAAAGAACAAGGTATCTCTCTCATCAACACGATAGCACTTGTATTTAGGAGTGCCCTTTGCAATACCATGTTTCACCTTCTGCACCATGGCATCACTGAGTTGGGCCTCACGGACCTGATCTTCCAAGGTAGGAGCAATTTGAAGATTTGCAAGAAAACCCAGCGGAACAACTTGGAGGTTGAGCTTCCTGAATGCTTCACAAAGCTCAGGCTGGAACGACTTGATAAGAAGGCTGTTGCAATATGCCTTTCTGCTCAAAGCATCTGCAATCACATTCGCCTTGCCAGGAGTGTATTCAATGCTGGGATCATACTCTTGGATCATTTCAACCCAACGAGTCTGCGGAGGTTCAGATTGGGCTGTGTGAAGATGTACTTCAAGCTCTTGTGATCGGTGAAGATGTTGACTTTTCTGCCCAACAACAGATGTCTCCACGTAATCAAAGCATGTACCACAGCTGCTAGTTCAAGATCATGTGTGGGGTAGTTCTTCTCACTTGGCTTCAGCTGACGAGAAGTGTATGCCACAATTCTATTGTCTTGCATAAGCACACCACCAAGACCTTGAAGAGAAGCATCACAGAATACTTCATAGGGCTTGGATTCATCTGGAGGAGTAAGAACTGGAGCAGAGACGAGCTTTTCTTTGAGAGTTTTGAATGCCACTTCACACTCTAGAGACCAAAAATATTTGACATTTTTCTGCAGCAAGTTGGAGAGAGGCTTGGCAATCTTGGAGAAGTTCTCAACGAACCTTCTGCAATAGCTGGCAAGACCAAGAAAACTTCGGAGTTGCTTGACATTCTGAGGAGCTTCCCAGTTGACAATTGCTTCAACTTTCTCGGGATTTACCGCAATACCGTCAGCTGAGATGATATGGCCCAGGTACAAGACCTTATCGAGCCAAAATTCGCACTTGGAGAACTTGGCATAGAACTTATGTTCACGGAGTCGGTCGAGAACAAGACGGAGGTGCTTTTCGTGATCTTCTTCATTCTTGGAAAATACTAGAATATCATCCAGATACACAAGCACAAACTCGCCGGTGTAGGGGTTGAAAATGTAGTGCATCATTCTCGAGAAGGTAGGAGGAGCATTGGCGAGACCAAAGGACATGACTGTATACTCATATGAGCCGTAGCTCGTTCTGAAGGCAGTCTTGTGGATATCCTCCTCGCGAATGCGAATTTTGTGATAGCCCATTCGGAGGTCGAGCTTAGAGAACACTTTAGCTCCTTTGAGCTGCTCGAACAGTTTGTTGATGTTGGGGAGCGGATACTTGTTCTTTATCGTCTTCTTGTTCAATGGCCGGTAATCAACGCAAAGGCGCTCCGTGCCATCCTTCTTCTTGACAAATAAGACACCGCAGCCCCAAGGAGACGTACTCGGCCTGATCAGACCCAAACGTTCCTGTTCATCAAGCTGTTTCTTCAACTCCTTCAATTCCCCAGGAGAGAGCTTGTACGGACACCGGCATGCTGGCTCAGTACCCGGCTCGAGTTCAATGACGAATTCCACCTGACGGTGTGGAGACATGCCTGGATGTTCTTCAGGAAAGACGTCTTGGTATTCATTTACCACCGGAATTTGAGAGATGGCATTAATTTCTCCCTTGTCATTGAGAGAGAAAAGCCTGATAGTGTTATCCCTGGAGGCAAAGATAATCACATCTTCATCAGGATGAGTAATCTTGACTTCCTTCTGTGCACAATCAATTTGAGCATCATGCTGAGAAAGCCAGTCCATTCCGAGGATAAGGTCGATGTCAGAATTGCCGAGAATAACCAGATTAGCCAGAAAGCGATAATCACCCATGCGAATAGATACATTCGGAGCCACCATACTAGAACTCAATCTCTTGCCAGGTGATATAACACTCAAAGGTCTTGGTAAAGCTTCAGAGCGAATGTTATTCTTGGATGCAAATGGATATGACATGAATGAACATGAAGCACCCGAATCAAACAAAACTTTAGCAGGTATAGAGTTAACTGGAAGGTTACCCAATATGACATCAGAAGAATTCTCCGCTTGTGCTGCATTCATCAGATTGACCCTTGCTGCCTTTGGATCATGCTTGACCATAGCGGTACCGACAGGAGGAGGAGGCCGAAGGCGCCTTGGGTTGTTGCACTTGTTGGAATAATGACCCTTCTGGCCACACTTGTATCAAGTCACCTCAGAAAGTGGGCGAGTAGGAGGAGCACTTAGTCTTGGAGCTTGGAACTGCTGCTTGGACTGCTTGTTGGAGTTGGGTGGGTGGGAGAAACCACGACCACCATCATTCTTGTTGTTGTTGGAGTTGTTGTAAGGAGCTCGAATCACTGGAGGAGGAGGAAGCCAAAATTTCTGTTGTTTCGAGACCATCTGAGACGATGAGGAGTGAACGGCATCTCGAATCCTCTTTTTAGAAGCCTCCATCTTGAGCTGGGCTGCCTCTTGTTTCAAAGCCATGTTATAGAATTTGTCGAATTCATCGGGCTCGAACAAGGTGAGAGCAAGTTGAAGTTCATCTTTCAGGCCTCCGCGGAACTGATGGATTTTGCTCTTGGCATCAGGAATGTCTTGCTTAGCATAGCGGGCGAGGTTTTGGAACTTGACATTATACTGGTAGACAGTCATAGAGCCCTGCTTCAGGTTGCGGAATTGCTCATGCATACCCTCGATGACACTTGTTGGAATGTGGTGAGAGCGAAAGTCCTTGCAAAAATCCTCCCAAGAGATCACACGACCTGGCCTGGAGTCTTTGTACTGCTGCCACCAGTCAGCTGCTTGGTCTTTGAGTTGGAAGGCTGCAAACTTGACATAATCCTCTTCTCTTACATTACTGCACTCAAAATGCTTCTTGATATCGGTTAACCAATCTTCAGCATCAAGAGGGTCGTGAAAGCACATTTGCTCCCTGGGTGGTTTTGGTAATTAATGACAACATACTTTGTGGTTGGACTAATACTTTTATCAAGTATGTTTCAGGAAATTCAATCACATTGGCTATGGCAATGACTGAAGAAGTGGACCCCTCAAAATGCTAAGGCAAGCATTGGCAAAAGCTCAAGACTCCATTTTTGGTTTAGTGATCCAAGATCACATTGAGTCCATAGGAAAAGCCAATACTATTAAAAGGGGATGAGGTTGTGTTGATGATCTGGTTGCTCAAGTGCTTAGTGATATATCTCCTTCAACTATCAGCAACTTTCACTACTATACACACTCATAAGTAATCTCGGACCAACCGATTTTCCAAACTCAGTCCCACCGAGATGAACCACCTCAGCCATAAGCCAAACCCTAGAAAAATCGGTCAATCCGAGTTTGAGATCGGTCTCACCGAAATACGGGCTGCCAAGCTTCTGTAACCGTTTGTCCTCAAATCGGAATAACCGAGTTGATGATTTCGGTCTCACCGAAACTGGCAAGTTCTTGTCTTTGCTCAAATCGGACAAACCAAGATGGTATTTTCGGTCCCACGGAAAACCCCAACATTCACTATATTTGAACTTTCGGTCTGACCGAGTTGTCAACTTCGGTCTCACCGAGATTGCTCAATTATGAGTGTAACGGTTGGATTTTGTGTGGAGGCTATATATACCCCTCCACCCCCTCTTCATTCGTGGAGAGAGCCATCAGAAAGAACTACCACTCCTACCTTACATTTCCGAGATGAGAACTACCTACCCTTGTGTTGAGATCAAGTTGCTCCACTCCCACCATATGAAACTTGATCTCTAACCTTCCCAAGTTGCTTTCCACTCAATCCTTTCTTCCACCACAGCCAAATCAGTGAGGAGAGTTGAGTGTTGGGGAGATTATCATTCGAAGCACAAGAGCAAGGAGTTCATCATCATCTACAACATCTATTACCTTTTGGAGGGTGGTGCCTCCTAGATTGGTTAGGTGTCGCTTGGGAGCCTCCTTCATCAAGATGTGGAGTTGAACCAAGAAGTTTGTATGGGCAAGGAGATCGCCTACTTCGTGAAGATCTACCCCGAGTAAGGCTAGCCCTCCGTGGGCGTAGGCCATGATGGAATAGACAAGGTTGCTTCTTCATGGACCCTTCGTGGGTGGAGCCCTCCGTGGACTCGCGCAGCCGTTACCCTCCGTGGGTTGAAGTCTCCATCAACGTGGATGTACGATAGCACCACCTATCGGAACCACGGGAAAAATCATTGCGTCTCCAAATTGCGTTTGATCTTCTTCACCTCTCTTTACTACATGTGCAATTTACTTTCCGCTGCCCATACTCTAGAATTGCATGTGTAGTGTGCTACTTGACTTGTGTGTTATGCAAAATCTGCCAAAATCTGTCCTTGATAAAAGACAGAATTTTTATCTTGTTGAGTAGTCTAATCACCCCCCCCCCTCTAGACACTCTCACCTTCTTCGATCCCTCAATTGGTATCAGAGCTTTGGTCTCCATTGCTTTGGTTTACACACCATTGGAGGAAGATGGACGTGTCTACGTTTGGGAGTGTTAGCCATAGAGTGCCTATTCTTAATGGAGAGTCATATAACTCATGGAGGTCTGAAATGCTTAGTATCTTTAAGATGTACAATTTGTGCAAATATGTTGAGACCCCCTATGTGCCTCCTTTTGATCCCTTGCACCCTACCATGGATGAAGAGCTTGATTTGCTTCGTAACCTTAGGACTGTAAATCTTATCATTAGAGGGTTACCCGATGATTTGCTTAAGCTTGTTACAAACTTTGAGTGCGCCTATGCTATGTGGAAATTCTTGGAAGAACTTTATCCGGACTACTCTTTGAGAAGTCTTGATGAAATTCTACACAAGACTATTGAATTTGATAAGATGCACCCCAATGATCCCAACTTTGATAAATGCTTCTTTGAGCTTCGTGATCTTATAAAAAAGAAGGGTGATCCCGCTCTCATCAATGTTTTAATTAGAAATGCTCTTGCATTACATTCCGAAGATTATTGTCACATTGACAGAACTAATGCAAGTGGTTATCAAATTGACCTAGGTGTTGATGATGAACAATCTATGGGTCAATATGATGATGAGCATGAGCATGATGATGATTACTCCGATTCGGATACCAAGCTAGACAAGGTCATGAAGAGTCTCAATCTCATGGCAAACCTGAGAGACTACATGTCCGGCGGAAAAGAGTGGATTCTTGATAGTGGATGCACCGATCACATGACCGGAGACAAAGACATGTTTCGAGAGCTTGCAAAGAACGATGGTCCACGCAAGTATGTGACTTTTGGAGACAACTCCAAGGGTAAGGTACTTGGCCTTGGTAAGGTGGCCATATCTCATGATAGCTCTATTCAAAATGTCATGCTTGTAGAATCTCTTGGATACAATTTACTTTCCGTGTCTAGATTAGCTGACTTTGGATTCAATGTGCTATTCACCAAAGTAGATTGCCAAGTCTTTCGTCGTGACAATCAAAACATGGCGTTTACCGGTATCCGTAGAGGTGATCTATACATAGTTGATTTCACTAAGAAAGCCCAACCTAGAGCTTATTTCATTGCTAAATCCTCTAAAGGTTGGTTATGGCATAGAAGGCTTGGACATGTTGGTATGCGTAATCTAGACAAGCTGATCAAAGGTGATCATATTCTTGGTGTTAAAGATGTTATCTTTGACAAAGATAGACTTTGTAGTGCTTGTCAAGCAGGAAAACAAGTTGGTGGAAGTCATCCCGTGAAAAACATCATGACCACAAGGAGACCGCTTGAGCTTCTTCATATGGATCTCTTCGGTCCCAATGCTTACAAAAGCCTTGGTGGTAACTCCTTTGGTCTAGTTATAGTTGATGATTATTCCAGATTTACATGGGTATTTTTCCTTGATGACAAATCGCAGGTTCAGAGAATCTTCAAAACCTTTGCCAAAAAGGCCCAAAATCAATTTGAGGTGAAGATCAAGAAAGTTCGGAGTGACAATGGAACGGAGTTCAAGAACGCCAATGTAGACTCTTTTCTCGATGAGGAAGGGATTCTACATGAGTTCTCGGCTACGTACACTCCTCAACAAAATGGAGTTGTTGAGAGGAAGAACCGAACGCTCATAGAGATGGCGAGAACGATGCTTGATGAATACAAGACACCAAAGCACTTTTGGGGAGAAGCGGTCGAGACAGCTTGTCATGCTATCAACAGGCTTTATCTTCATAAGCTCCTCGGCAAGACATCATACGAGCTCCTCACCGGTAACAAACCCCAAGTGGGATACTTTCGTGTCTTTGGTTCAAAATGCTATATCCTTGATAAGCATCGTCGGTCTAAATTTGCTCCTAAATCTCATGAAGGCTTTCTCCTTGGTTATGGATCAAACTCCCACACCTACCGTGTCTACAATAATTTCACCCGAAAGGTTGAAGAGACGGTAGACGTGAAGTTTGATGAATCTAATGGCTCGCAAGTAGAGCAAATGCCTATTGATGTAGGAGACAAGGACCCATCAGAAGCTATCCAAGACTTATCTATTGGAAAGATCCGTCCCATGGAAGTGAAGGAGAGTACCTCATCTACATATTTGGAGCCACCTACCTCACGGCGAGATGAACCTCAAGGCAACATGGAGGCCTCCACAAGTGGAACTCACCAAGATGAGGAAGTGCAACAAGAAGATCCACCACAACCTCCTTCTCCACCGCCTCAAGACAACACCAACAACAATGAAGAAGAAGAAGAGGAAGATGAAGATGATGAGGAAGCTCAGCCACAACCGCAACAAAAGCTATCCCGAGTCCGAGCAAGAGTCAAGAAAAATCATCCCGTGGAACAAATGATGAACGACATCAACTCCGGGAGAATTACTCGCTCTAAAACTCGCTTAGCTAACTTTTGTGAGCATTACTCATTTATCTCTAGTATTGAACCTATGAAGGTAGAAGAAGCACTTGAAGACCCGGATTGGGTGAACGCTATGCACGAAGAACTACACAACTTTGAGAGGAACAAGGTATGGACTTTGGTAGAGAAGCCCAAGGATGATCAAAACATCATTGGAACCAAATGGGTGTTTCGGAACAAGCAAGATGAAGATGGACAAGTCATCCGCAACAAGGCTCGTCTCGTAGCTCAAGGTTACACACAAGTCGAAGGTATGGACTATGGTGAGACCTATGCCCCCGTTGCTAGACTTGAGTCCATTCGCATTCTTCTTGCTTATGCCAATCACCATGATATTACTCTCTATCAAATGGATATCAAAAGTGCTTTCCTAAATGGTGAAATTGAGGAGGAAGTATTTGTAAAACAACCTCCCGGATTTGTGAATCCCAAAAAGCCTAATCATGTTTACAAATTGCACAAAGCTCTTTATGGTCTTAAACAAGCTCCTAGAGCTTGGTACAAATGCTTGACTAGTTTTCTTCTGGAAAAAGGCTTTGAGATTGGAAAGATAGACTCAACGCTGTTCACAAAAAGGGTTAATGGTGAACTATTTGTGTGCCAAATATATGTTGATGATATTATCTTTGGTTCAACTAACCCTCATTTTAGCAAGAAGTTTGGACAGCTCATGTCGGAGAAGTATGAGATGTCCATGATGAGTGAACTCAAATTCTTCCTTGGGTTGCAAATCAAGCAATCTAAGGAGGGTACCTTTGTCTCACAAACAAAGTACACCAAGGATCTCTTCAAGAAGTTCAACATGCAAGAAAGCAAAGGTATGAGTACCCCCATGCCTACTAGTGGACATAATGACTTGACAAAAGATGGAGAACCCGTTGATCAAAGGGTTTACCGATCTATGATTGGTTCTCTACTATATCTTTGTGCTTCTCGTCCTGACATAATGTTGAGTGTATGCATGTGTGCGCGATATCAAGCAGCCCCTAAAGAATGTCATCTTAAAGCTGTTAAAAGGATAGTGAGATATTTGATACACACACCAAACTTTGGCATTTGGTATCCTAAGAGGGCCTCTTTCGACCTTGTTGGCTATTCCGACTCGGACTATGCCGGTGACAAAGTTGATAGAAAGTCAACTTCGGGTACATGCCAATTCCTTGGTCGATCCCTTGTATCTTGGTCCTCCAAGAAACAAAATTCGGTATCTTTATCCACTGCCGAAGCGGAATATATTGCTGCTGGTTCGTGTTGTGCTCAATTACTATGGATGACACAAACGCTTAAGGATTATGGGATACATGTGAGACATGTTCCCTTGCTTTGTGACAATGAGAGTGCAATTAAAATTGGACACAATCCAGTGCAACACTCTCGAACAAAGCATATTGAAGTTCGTCACCATTTTATTCGTGATCATATTGCCAAGGGTGACATCAATCTTAAGCATGTTCGTACTGACAAACAACTTGCTGATATCTTTACAAAACCTCTTGATGAGAAAGTGTTTTGTCGCTTAAGGAGTGAGTTGAACATCATTGATGCTTCAAACTTGGAGTGAGAACTCCATTGATGCATGCAAGGCATGAGCCCTCTTGACTAATCCTTGATATTTCTCTTATGATGATGATCATATGTCTTGGACACATTTGCCTCCTTGTATTGCATCTAACTCCTTGCAGGTACTTGGATGATCTACATTCCACAAGATTACCACACACTCAAATCATGAGTAATCTTGTCATTGACCAAGTATCTAGCCCTTTGGGATGTTGAGCTCAAGGAACAAAATTCCACATATCCTTTTTGACATCTTATACATCTAGTATTTCACTCTTGTCATCTTGGATATCCTCGAGTATTTCCTTGCTGGCCTAACCCATGTAGGAAGATGAACTACACAAGTAGAAATGGCGCTCCAACTTCACATTCAATGAGCACCTACATCAAGTCTACCTACATGAGCAAAGCAACAACAAGCCCAAGGTATGTTGTTCACATCTTTAAGGAGCTTTGCTCAAAGTCATGAGTACAAGCAGCTTCATAAGATGTGATCACATCAAATGCTGAATCGAAAAATGGCAACCCCATTTTGAGCTTAAATGATGAGTATGACCTATGATCAAATGTCTTCATTTGACTCCTAAGTCAAAATACTCAAACATAGGTGACCTTGTCGCCGACCTTTATCTAGATGAAGTACATATGTTTTGGAGTCTTTCTATTTTCTCTTATGTTCTCTCATTGAGTTTTCTTTAAAAAAAAACTTCATCTAGGAATCTTTTTCATTTCTATTCTTTTGTCTTTGTGAATATCCTTCTGGCTCTGATCATTTCCTTGAAAATCTTTCACAAATTCATTGCAAATCTTTTGAAACATTCCTCGCAAAGTGAGCTGAATTATTTCAATGTTTCCTTGGAATTAAAATCGGCGTCACCGATTTAAATTTTTCAGTCTAACCGAAAAGGATCTACCCTAAGTCCCTGACTTTCGGACCCACCGATCCATCTAATTCGGTGTCACCGATTTATCTTCCACGATATCAACTTCTGCAGCTCCACTCAATGATTCTCTATGCATGTTCTTATTTGCCCTGTTGTGATTCTTAAGGATCCCACCTCTTTCTTTCCATCTTTCCTAACCTTCCTAGTTTGCTGTCCTTTTTGGCACTTGATGTCAAAGGGGGAGAAGACTTAGGGGGAGTAGGGGGAGAAGAGAAGACTTAGGGGGAGAAGAAAAGCAATCTTATCTTAAGGGGGAGAGAATCACATCAAAGCTTTGCCGTGTCTTACATTGGACATTACATTGGCATCATTCTCTTGATTTTGCTCTTTCCATCAAACTCAACGGGAGAGGAATCTTCACAATTGATATCTTATGGAAAGCAAAATCTCTCAGAATTCATTGAAAATCTTTTAGTTTCGGAGACATGTTTGCTGATTCAAGCTTGTGCTCAATATGAGACACTCTTTATACATGTCCTCCCTGGCTTGGTACTCTTGATGTTCTTGCAGTTGGTTGAAGGAATACTCTTGTGTTATCTAACCTTGTTTTCCCAAGTTTATCCCTTCAGGTACAATGCCAAGGAACCTCAAGGTAAGTATATGCACCTTGCAGAATGTGCATGATGGTGACTTGCTTGTAAATACTTGTTTGCAAGAAATCACCATGCACATATGCATTATCACTCACTTCCTTTCATCTGCTCTGATGCATATAGCCAAGCTGCATGTAGCACATCTTTCTTATCTCTCTTGTGTGCTTGTGGTAGTCCAAAACCAAAATTTATGAAAATCTTGCACACTTGTAGGGGGAGCCTGTGTACTACATGCTTGTCAAAGCTTTCGTGATAATTCTGTCTTTCTTTCAATAAGCTTTGATGTTTTGTTTAGTGTGATTTTAGTGTGTTGCCATCAATTACCAAAAAGGGGGAGATTGAAAGCACATTTGCTCCCTGGGTGGTTTTGGTAATTAATGACAACATACTTTGTGGTTGGACTAATACTTTTATCAAGTATGTTTCAGGAAATTCAATCACATTGGCTATGGCAATGACTGAAGAAGTGGACCCCTCAAAATGCTAAGGCAAGCATTGGCAAAAGCTCAAGACTCCATTTTTGGTTTAGTGATCCAAGATCACATTGAGTCCATAGGAAAAGCCAATACTATTAAAAGGGGATGAGGTTGTGTTGATGATCTGGTTGCTCAAGTGCTTAGTGATATATCTCCTTCAACTATCAGCAACTTTCACTACTATACACACTCATAAGTAATCTCGGACCAACCGATTTTCCAAACTCAGTCCCACCGAGATGAACCACCTCAGCCATAAGCCAAACCCTAGAAAAATCGGTCAATCCGAGTTTGAGATCGGTCTCACCGAAATACGGGCTGCCAAGCTTCTGTAACCGTTTGTCCTCAAATCGGAATAACCGAGTTGATGATTTCGGTCTCACCGAAACTGGCAAGTTCCTGTCTTTGCTCAAATCGGACAAACCGAGATGGTATTTTCGGTCCCGCCGAAAACCCCAACGTTCACTATATTTGAACTTTCGGTCTGACCGAGTTGTCAACTTCGGTCTCACCGATATTGCTCAATTATGAGTGTAACGGTTGGATTTTGTGTGGAGGCTATATATACCCCTCCACCCCCTCTTCATTCGTGGAGAGAGCCATCAGAAAGAACTACCACTCCTACCTTACATTTCCGAGAAGAGAACTACCTACCCTTGTGTTGAGATCAAGTTGCTCCACTCCCACCATATGAAACTTGATCTCTAACCTTCCCAAGTTGCTTTCCACTCAATCCTTTCTTCCACCACAGCCAAATCAGTGAGGAGAGTTGAGTGTTGGGGAGATTATCATTTGAAGCACAAGAGCAAGGAGTTCATCATCATCTACAACATCTATTACCTTTTGGAGGGTGGTGCCTCCTAGATTGGTTAGGTGTCGCTTGGGAGCCTCCTTCATCGAGATGTGGAGTTGAACCAAGAAGTTTGTAAGGGCAAGGAGATCGCCTACTTCGTGAAGATCTACCCCGAGTAAGGCTAGCCCTCCGTGGGCGTAGGCCATGATGGAATAGACAAGGTTGCTTCTTCGTGGACCCTTCGTGGGTGGAGCCCTTCGTGGACTCGCGCAGCCGTTACCCTCCGTGGGTTGAAGTCTCCATCAACGTGGATGTACGATAGCACCACCTATCGGAACCACGGGAAAAATCATTGCGTCTCCAAATTGCGTTTGATCTTCTTCACCTCTCTTTACTACATGTGCAATTTACTTTACGCTGCCCATACTCTAGAATTGCATGTGTAGTGTGCTACTTGACTTGTGTGTTATGAAAAATCTGCCAAAATCTGTCCTTGATAAAAGACAGAATTTTTATCTTGTCGAGTAGTCTAATTACCCCCCCCCCTCTAGACACTCTCACCTTCTTCGATCCCTCAGGTCGACACAGTAACTGAAAGCTTTTGGATTATTGGCCAAGAACTGGTTGAGAGTAGCATGGTGTTGTTGGTTGAAGAAGTTGCCTTGGTTCCCTGGAACACCCTGATTAGCTTGCATCTGCTGCATCATCTGCATCAACATCTGGGTGTTCTGATTTGTAGTCTGCATAATCGCTCTCCATGCCTCAGACGGAGGAGCAGGGGAAGGAGGACGCTCTGAGACCTCTTCACCCTCTGGGTTAGCGTTGGGAACTTTTTTCGGAGCCATCCTGAAAGAGATGACCACGAATCAGCAATTGATTGAAAGAAGGTATAAGCTGAAACAACGGAATGAATTGCAACAAGTCTTCACAAGAATCATTCGAACAAGAGGAACGAATGAAATTCTCAGTTCAATGATAACAACAATCTTCACGAGAAGCCACATAGGGGACAAAAGGTAAATAAGAAAAACAACAAGGTACAGACGGAAACAAACACAAGATAGGAGCTTCGTTCGACATCTTTGTGCTGTAAGCATATGAACGCGTTACGAAAGGGTTTTGCAATCCCCGGATCAGCATAGCCAAGGACCCTTTAAGATGCAACTCCCGATCGGAACATCGGTCATAAACCACTTCACTCAATGTAGAACCCCGAACTCACTAACCTGCATTCGTTGGAAGAATGCCTACGATCTACTGGATAAACCCACCTATTAATTTCCGAAAGTTTCCAGTTATGCAATCAGGTGTTGGGGATACAGGGGAAGCACCGCGCAATCAACTCTAAACCTACATCCAGCTGTATCCATCCTTCAACACATAACCAGTCTTTCTCGGAAACTGTCTACCTCGGACCTTCGAAAAGCATCCACTATACCAAGCTATGGCAATACTCCCGAACTACCTCCCCAGTACTGGGTGATGTCGGGGTTATCTTGCCACTAACCGTATAGGAGAGATTTTCGATGTCGGCCGTCTTAAGTATTTAGTACTGCCGCGATATGCTTGTGACGACAATACCCCGAAGCTCAACTCCCCGGGACACTGCCACAACCCCTAATGTCAGGAGGCATCGAGAACAATATTCTTGTCACAAGAACATCGAAACAATCCCACAATACTCGCGAGATTCCTAAAAAAAATTTGGTGCAATCTTTTGAAAGTAGAAGAGGCAAGAGTAGACGTCAGGAGTCCTCACCAGAGAGAAAGGGGATGAGAAGCACAAGAAATCCTACTCTCCGATATAATATAGGACTCAAAATATTTTTAAGTGTGTGCCTAGACTCAACCGTCAACGATTCGATCAATCAGTGGGGGCTTCTAGGTCGGAGAAGGCTATGATACCAACTTGTAATGCCCAGGATGGGACTATATCTCCTACGTGTCGAGGCACGACTTAGAGACATAACCCCATGCTGGAATGATCGCAAGTTTGGTACCTTTGCACAACTCATGTAAAAGATGGGGATGGAAAACATAAAATAGTTGGCTTACACTCGCCCCGTCACACAAATACATTACATGTCCAAATCATCATTCAATAAAACATCACAGCCCATCTAAGGGTAAAATCCAAATGAGAAGATACCAAACATCAACTAAATCCACAGGTCGTATCGAATCCTAGTAGAAGAACCACTACTGATCATCAGGATAATGAACATAGTAGCGGCTACGCTCCTCGTCGTACTCCCAGTCTAGCTCGGTGCCATCACCTGGATAGCTCACCATCGGACCTGCATCTGGTGTGGTGAAGTAACTGTGAGCCACAGAGGACTCAGCAATCCCGTTCCCGGGTAACATGACTATCTAAGCCTTGGGTGTGGAACAAGGCTGAAGAAAGAATAAGAATAGGTGGTTGCAGCAGCACTAGCCTAGCTTACGTAATAGAGAGCGAGAAGAGAAGGTGCCTCGGTCGAGAGATGATCACTAAGTGATCCTGAACTAATCAAGTCAAACATAACCCCACCGTGTTCATCTCCCGAAACCCCTTTCGGAAAATGACAGTCACGGTACTCACGCTGGTAGTGTATTGGAACATGGTGTCAAGTTTTCTACAACCGGATATTAACAAGCTCCCATCTGCCACATAACCGCGGGCACGGCTTTCGAAAGTTCATAACCCTACAGGGGTGTTCCAACTTGTCCCATGACAAGCCCACGATCCGCGGAGTCGCAACTCCAAAGGTGGGAAGACCCGAGTATTCTCGGAATCCCGTGCTCAAGATACTCCGAACTAAGGTAAGGCTAATCCAGCAAATCCTCCCGGCGTGCCGACACCCTGACAGTAGCCGTGCGTATCTAGTCTCAGGCCACGACCGGATGGGACAAGCTACGGGTTTATATCAATCCTTGAGTTTCCTCGTGGTGACCCCGCAGGTTGCCCAGTTCGGACCAACACTCATGAGGAGCACTGGCCCGGGGGTTGTTGAATAAGAACTCGGGTTTGCAAGACCCTATGCAAGTTTTATTAGTTATTAGGCGAATAGTACCAATGTTGGGACTTGCTGGAAAAGACTTAGCACTTAGCGGTTTATCAAGGGGGCCCCATAACCCCAACCGTGTGAGGAACGCATAATCAAGGAACATAACACCGGTTTATACGGTTCCTAGCGGCATGAGTGGAACAAATCACCAAGCAAAAGGCTTAGCCTTCCACCCATTGCCAATATATAGATGATTTCATTTAAGCTTTTATATAGTGTGATATAACCCAACAAACTTCAACATGAAGCAAGCATCTTCAACTTCACCTGCAACTAGCAACGCTATAAGAGGGGCTGAGCAAAGCCTACGTATAGCCAATCAATGGTTTGCATAGGTAGGGTGGTTAGACATGAACATGGTTACAATAGGAGGCTGACAGGAAAGACATGGGCATCGAGGCAAAACTATAGAGCGAGACTACTAGCAATAGGCGAAGATAATAATGTTATCGGGGTTCGGTCATCTTGCCTGAAGAGTTGTCGTTCGGATCGTAAGAGGGGTCCTCGTGCTCAACCTCGGTAGTAACCTCGTGCTCGTACTCGTACTCGGTCTCAACTTCCGGCTCTAATCAACACAAACACACAAGGCACCAAATCAACAAGATGCAATGCGCACTCAAAATATGCTGGATGCATGACTAATGCACTATGGGAGCACACGGAGCATGACAATATGCAATCAAGCAAAAAGCTTCAAAACATGAAAACAATAGGATATTATGAATCTACAAGAAAAATCAATCAAGTTTCATATAAGACTTGCTGCAATCGGAGCTACGGGCTAAAAGTTATGCCCGAAACAATAAACATGCGAAAGCTGAAAATTACAGCAACATAGCAACTTCGGAGCACTGGATAAATAAGCTACAACACTCAAACATCATGGCAAAGAGAATGAACATAAACTAGACATATCCTACAGCAAATAAGTCCATTGGTGCACCCCCAAAGGAGGCACGGATCAATAGCAACAAGCTTGGACATATTGAACTTGACAACAAAATCCTGGCAGCAGTAATTTATTGCAACTTGGGAGCAAAAGTTAAATATGCTACTGCCACTCAAATAAGCATGTGAGAGCATGAATGGATAGCCAACAATATATACTACAAGGAATCATCAAGAGTCACCCCAAAACTATCATGGATTGGCCTAGAACAGCAAGCAAACATGGCATCAGAAATTACAGATTCCAGACTTAGTGAAATTTCACTATGTTAAAACAACAGTTCATCATGGCATCTTTGAGAGCAAGTTTAAGTAACCTCAAAACTAAACATGGCAAGTGGTAAGCACCACATCAAAGTACATATGATGGTGATCCCGAAACACCTAAGCACGCATCATGGGGACAATCTCAATGATAGCAATGAGCTCCTCAAGTTGGCATCTCATAACAAGCTTAAAAACTTAACAACCACATAGAACTTTGCAACGGAGATAAACATGGCAAGATTAATTCTATCATGCAAGTCTAAGCAATCATCATGTAGAGCATGACAAGACGAACACGTGGACATGTCATTTGCATCATTCGGATAAACGAGCACCAAGTTATCACTATGCAAAGATGGCTTGAAAAACAACACTAACAGCAGTTTATATCAAGATGCACTCTTGCAACAGATATTTAAGCACCTAGATGAACTCAAATAGACATGGCACAATGGAATGAAATGTAGTACATGTCTCCACGAACATCTGGACATCTCATTCACTCAAATCGGAGCATCACACACAAAGTTATCACCATTGCAAAATAGCATCAGAAACATGACAGAAATGACTTAGCAGTGAATTACACTCAGGAAAAAAACACACGGGCGCGGTTTTACTAAACGGCGCACGGGCGGGAGATAGGGAATCTCACCCACGGGCTCGGCCCAGATGGAGAAGTGGAAGAAGCAGCAGCCTGGGTGCTGCTGGTCTTGGGCCCGGAGGGAGGCGGCGGAGAAGGGCCCTGGCGGCGCGGGCAGGCAGGTCGGCGGCGGATCGGGCCACCAGCTGGGCCCCTAGGGTTCAGCCCAGCGGAGGGAGTCCCAGGCGGCGCGGGGTGGATCCGATCGGGGAAGGCGTCTGGGCCCCGATGGAGGAGGCGAATGGAGGCGGTCGGGCCTGGCTTCGGGCCGAGGCGGGGAAAACGGCGGATCGGGCAGGGGGCGCCCCGGCTGGCTCGGCGCGGCCTGGCAGAGGTGGCGGCTGGGCCCCGATCGAGCGGAAGGAGCTGGCCCAGGCGGCTGTCCTTCGGGGCGGAGGAAGGCGGAGGCCCACGGGGCGGCCTGGTAGGGCTGCTGCGGGTCGCGATCCAGATCGGGGGCTCCTCCCCCGATCCGATCGGGAGGGCGGTGGACGATGCCTGGCGGCAGCGGTGGTGGCCCCAGGCCAGCGGGAGGCGTGGCCGGCGGGATCTGGGAGATGGGGAGGCGGCTGTGGGGCGCCGGAGGTGATGGAGGAAGGTGGTGCGGCGAGCTCCGTCGAGGAGGAGATGCCGGCGGCGAGGATCTCCGGCGAAGGGTGGCGCGGCTCCGGCGAGGAATTCCGGCGAGCCCGCCGGAGTGGGAGGAGGAGCTGGAGGTAGGGGATGAGGCTAGGGTTTCCTATTCTTGGGGCAAAATTTGGGGAAGGTGGACAAATATATAGGCACAAGGAGCTAGGGTTGTCCAAATGGGGTGTGGTTTTCGGCCACGCGATTAGAATTGGATGGCCTAGATGAAGGGAGTGGTTTGGAGTGGTTTGGTGGGCTGATGGAGGGGTGTCTTGGGCCTCAAAGTGGAGGCACTTTGAGCCCACGAGAATAACTTTTGGGGTAGCAAACGGACTCCAAACGCGACGAGATTTGACAGGCGGGTTACACATACCAAAACAACAACACACAACAAGTCTCGCGCCAAACCGGTAACGTTACACGGCCAAACACCAAAGTAGGCCTCGGGATGCCACGGACACGTGAGGGAGCTCCGGAACGCGAAACGGACAACGGGAAGGAACGCGTGGAACCGGATGCAAACGACAACACAAATGCAATGCGATGCACATGACTACATGATATGAATGAATGCCACACACGCACACTACAAAACGACGAAAACCCGAAAAGACAAAGAGCCCGGAATGGAATTGATGAAGCCGGAGATATATTATATGCCCAAAAGGGAAAGTATTACATCCGGGGCATTACACCAAGACCCCAGCCATGCTCCACGTTACCAAGGGCTTAAAGGTACATTAAGGTAGGCGTTACTGATAACGCCTGCAGTAAAGGGCAGTTAAGGGGTTTACTACAGTGAGTAAATATATGACCGTTGCCGTTCTGAGAGGCGTTTAGTCTTCGGAGGCCGAGTGCCTGATCCAGTCGAGTGGAGTCGAGTCGTCCTGGGTACACGAGTCAGTCGAGTGATGTGCCACCTTGGATCATCTCAGTCAACTGTCTCCACTGTAATGGGTCTTGTCTTTTGATCTCCTAGGATAGTGACCTTGGGTGGGGCCCTTTGGTCAGGCCTATGACCCTACCCTAGGTCTGTAACCTCGTCAGTAGCCCCCGAATGGATCGGGGTTTGAGCAAGGGGACGCTGAGGGAGGTTCTGGTCTCGATTCGTCGTCCTTGGGGCATATTGTTTTGGAGCTCGTGACCCGGATAGGCCCCCTCAGTCGTGTCTTGGTCGCCTCGGTCGATTCCGCAGCCGTTGGTGAATTAGTTGGTTTTGCGTCGACTGGATGTCTTGCGTCGACTGGGTTTTGCGCCAGGCGTCGGGCTCCATGAGTGTGTGCCGTTTTCGACGGAATCGGTTGTCTTCTGTCCGCCGGATTCGGCGGGGCTTTCGAAATTTGGGGAAGAGTGCGGGACGGGGCGTGCCGCATCAATCGAAGGGGGGCGGTTCGAACGCCTCGATCTCCACGCCCCCTTTTTCACCACGTATCACGTCGGCGCCTGTTACGGGATCGGATAAGATCGCCCGGGGCCACCGGTTAGCCACTCGACCGAGCTGTTATAAAGGCGCGCCGAGTCTGCTGCGGGGGGTACTGTGCGCCTAGCCTTCCCCTGTTTGCCCTGTCTTCTCCGCAGCGCCCTCGCATCTCTGCCGCGCCCCCAATCCTTCCTGCTTCTCTCCGCCGCAACTGCTGCCTCGCGAGCCATGGTTAAGGACAAGACTGCGGCCACGGAGCGCTCCAAGAAGGCGGCGTCGGGCAAGGGGCGGCGAGCCGGCCGGGTCGGATCGTCGTCGAGGTCTGGACTCCCCGCTGGATGGATCCAGGGGGATTGGATCCGGTCCACCGCCGTGGTGGAGGATTTGGAGGAGCTGGAGGAGGAGGGGTTGATCGCCTGCGGCTCCTGGCGAGTGCCGGGAGGAGAGCTCGAGCCCCGGCCGCAGGAGGGCGAGTGTGTACTCCACGCCACCCACGTCGACCGAGGTTTCTCTACTCCCCCGCACCCTTTCTTCCGCGCGTTTCTGATCTTCTTCGGGGCTCAGCTGCATTATTTCACGCCCAACTCCATCGCCTTTCTCTCTGCTTTTGTTTCTATGTGCGAGAACTCGACCGCACTCGGGTTTGTTCAAGCACATCTTCACCTGCCGCTCCCAGACTGTCAAGAGAGTGAACCCGAGTGACGGCAAGACGCACGTCCTCCAGGCGTGCGGCGGGCTCGGGATTCAGCTTAGGAATAGGAGCGCCTTCCCTCCCATGAACCTTCCAGAGTCGATCCGGGGCTGGCAGTCGACCTGGTTTTATTACAGGGACAGTCCGACCCCGGGTCAGTCGACTGGTCTTCCTCCGTTTACCTTAGGTCGAGCCAGCCCGCCTCCTTCGATGGTTGTGAGCAAGGCCGAGAGGGCCGAAGTTGACATGCTGATGGAGAGGGTCGTCCCGCTAGTCCGCGAGGGGGTCACGGGGATGGTATTGTTCGAGGTGTACATCACGCGGAGGATTCGGCCGCTTCAAGCCCGGGACCATCCGATGTGGCTGTACTCTGGTACCGACGACTCGTCACGAGTCCACCCAGAGGCGGCCCACCCAGAGTACGTGGTGCGGTGCTTGAAGAGCATCATCGGGAACAAGGACAACCCCAGGGGGTCGGGGAGGATCATCCCATTCGACGCTGACCACCTGCCAGACAAGGTTAGCCTTCCGCTTCCGAGTGACATATCTGTCGATTGGCTTCTGATCTTTATTGATGATTCCGACTGGTGTCTGGTGAACTTTCTTTCTTCGCAGATATATACATAGATGTACTCGCTGCCCAACGGAGACTCGGGCCAGGAGGTCGAGGAGGGTACGGGCGACGCCGCCGAGTGGAAGTCGGAGGAGGAGACCGAGGAGTACAGCAGCGGGGAGGAGGTCAAGTCACCTCCCCGTGTCGAGCGCCGGTCCAAGGAGAAGAACGACCCAGGGCCGCTCGACCTCATGCAGTTCCCTCAGGGTCCCGGACGCCCAAGCGTACTCGCACGACCACCCCCGAGCCAGCTAAGAAGACGCCCAAGCAGCCCAAAGTCACCACCACCAAGCCCCGGAAGGCCCTGCCAAGGATCAAGGTGGACGTACCCATCGCCTCCGTGTAAGTGTCGCTCGGGCTTGCTTTTCTTTGTTTCTTGGGGGGGGGGGGGTCGACTGCGGTTTTGGTCGACTCATTTCTTGACCGAATTTTCCAGAGCCGCCGCTTCTACGACCTCGATGGACATCGACCGGGGTCGAGACGACGAGGAGATCGCGGATGCCGCGTCATCTCGAGCGGGTATGGGCTTTATGAGATCTGTTTTTGTCCTTCTTTTCTTTCGCGGGCGATAGTCGATTGACTTGGTTCTCTGTTTTGGTCCGAAGCGCCGCGCCTTGTCATAGAGCTGCCGAACGACGACGAGGACGAGGAGCGGCTGGGGGAGGACTACCGGCGCGCAAGGAGGAAGGGCTGGAAGGCGCCTTCCGGCTCGGGGGCCCAGCGACTCGAGGACGCGGCCCGAACCGCGGTCTCATTCGCTGTCCCTGTGTCGATTGTCCCGGTCGTCGACCCACCGTCTGCGCCGGGCGTCGACCCAGCGCCCGCCTCGGTTGTCAACCCAGCGTCTACTCCGGTTGTTGACTCAGCGCCGATCCACGCCGTCGACCCAGCGCCTGCGCCCGCGGCCGGCTCGACACCCGCTGCTTCATCTGTCCTTTTTTCCACCTATCGCCTCCCGGAGGACCCTGTGGGGGCGGCACAAAAGGCTGTTCGCCAGGCGGAGGTGATGATGGGGCGGACGAAGGCGGCGTATGAGGCCAGCATGGCGGCTTGCGACGCCAGCTCTGCTCTTCGGTCCAACGTCCAGGTATGTTGTCGGAGTACTTTTTGATTTCGAGAAAAATCTGCTTGTTTTGTTTTGTGAGGTATCACACCCACTGGGTGTTCTTCTTTTCCTGTTTTCCTTGAGCTCGCGCCGGGCTAGCCTTGGCCGAGTGAAACCAGTGGGGGCACGCTCAGTGCACCCACTGGGTGTAGCCCCCGAGACCGTGGTCAACTGATTGCAGTCGGCCATGGTCTTACTATAGAACTTCCATGCTATGTTTTTCTTTTGGCTCGCGCCAGACTGATCTTGGCCGAGTGAAACTAGTGGGGGCACGCTCAGTGCACCCACTGGGTGTAGTCCCCGAGGCTGCGGTTGAGTGATCTGACTCGACTGTAGTCTTATAATCTTTCCTTTGTCCTGTTGATGCAGAAATCTTGCGAGTTCAGGGCCAAGTTTGCAGATCTTGAGCAGAAGCAAATCCAGCTTAATCTTGACTTGCAGTTGGCCTGGGACCATCTGAAGAAGACGCAAGATGATGCGGCTCGTAACTTACTTCTGCCTCCTGTCGACTGACTTTTCGCTTAGAGTGTTCTTTCATGTTCATCTGTCCAGTGGCGGCCTTGGTAGGTCAACTGAGAGCAGCTTTGGAGCAAAAGGATCTTGACTTGGCGGCGGCGCAACAGGCGGCCCAGGAGAAGTCGGAGCTGGCGGAGAAGAAGCTGGCTTCTGTGGGCGCACTCGAGGCGGAGATTATCCGACTGAGAGGCTCACTCGACGCGGCCAACAAGGAGGTGGCTCAGCTGAAGAAGTCCAGGGGCGACTTGAACGACAAGTATGAGGCTCTATTTCGGAAGAGGCTTGATCTTGAGGCGTATCTGGGCGACCTCACAAAAAATGGTACCTCGTGCTCGAAGGTATGTCTTCTTTGGATTGGTTGAAATTGGGCTGGTCGACCCGTGTTGCATCTGCTAACTCGACTGCTGTTCTTGGTGCAGAGTTCTGTCGTAACTTTGGAGAGGAGACTAGCCAGGTCGAGCCTGGCTTGGACCCCACCAACTCCATTGTGAAGGACGAGGTTTCCATGAACGTACTGAGGCTGGAGTCTCGCCTTACTGCGGCCACTGATTATCTGGGACGACTGATGGCGGTGATGGCCCGAATCGACGCTGCACTCTGGAGGGGAGTCGTGCAGGAGAACGACCTCGAGCCCTTGATGACTCGACTCAATGAGGTCCCCGACCGAGTGCAAGAATGGAAGAAGTTGGCCGCCCGGGGAGGAGCAGACGTGGCGCTGGCTTTGGTCCGTGTGCACTGCAGGGAGGTGAAGGAGAGGAAGCTTGCTGCGCTGAAGGTCGCAAACACGAAGGAGCTCCAATTCCAGTCCTTCATGGAAACTTTCTTGGAGGCTGCCACTCGTATCGCCGACGGGATTGATTTGGATGAATTTGTCGCGCCTACAAGCCCGCCTCCTCCCGAGCCATGACTTTGATACATTGACTTTATTTGCCGCGGAATGCCGCGTGGATTTGTAGTCGTTAAACTCTGGTGGGTCTGTGGCCCAAGTACTCTTGCCCGAACCTTGCGGGGCTTTTATTTGATTTTGATCCTTCGGTCTGACGATCTTCTTTTGATTGCTTGGAATCTTTGAGTCGACGACTGTAGCCGGGTCCCCGAGTGAGAAGGTCGCCTTTCACTCGGAGTAGATAGTTGTAACTTAGGCGAGTCACGGGGTCGCGGCTAAGCCCCCGAGTGAGAGGGTCGCTCTTCACTCGGAGTGGAATGTTTATAACTTAGGCGATTCCAAGCTACGTTGTACTTGTGGCGGAGTTCGGAGGACCGAACGCCTTGTATTTGTGACGTAGCTCGGAGGACCGCAATTAAGCCCCCGAGTGAGAGGGTTGCTCTTCACTTGGAGTAGATAGTTGTAACTTAGGCGAGTCACGGGGTCGCAGCTAAGCCCCCGAGTGAGAGGGTCGCTCTTCACTCGGAGTGGAATGTTTATAACTTAGGCGATTCCAAGCTACGTTGTACTTGTGGCGGAGTTCGGAGGACCGAACCGCTTTGTACTTGTGGCGTAGCTCGGAGGACCGCAGCTAAGCACCCACTGGGGGATTTAGAGGACACCAATTGTTAGGGAATCATTGCTATCTTGCTTTTGAAACAAATTGGGGAATCTTTATTACAACTTGACCGTCGAGTGCTTCAAGTGAAAAAACGGCGGAGTAGCTCCGCATTCCACGAATGAGGTTCGTCTTTCTTCTGGGCTACATTGTAGAGGTGGTAAGCTCCGTTGCGCAGCACCTTCGTGATGATGAACGGGCCTTCCCATGCTGGGGCGAGCTTGTGCGGCCGTTTCTGATGCACTCGGAGGACCAGGTCTCCTTCCTGGAACGCTCGACTTCTCACGTTGCGAGCGTGGAATCGACGCAGGTCCTGTTGATAGATGGTCGACCGGATCAAGGCCATCTCTCTTTCCTCTTCTAAAAGGTCGACTGCATCCTGACGAGCTTGCTCTGCCTCGGCTTCGGAGAAGAGTTCTACTCTAGGGGCATTGTGTAATAAGTCGCTCGGCAATACAGCTTCGGCCCCATAGACCAGGAAGAAAGGGGTACGGCCAGTCGACCGATTCGGAGTTGTCCTCAGACCCCACAGGACGGAGGGCAACTCGGTTACCCAAGCCCCGGCGGCATGCTTGAGATCGAGCATGAGCCGTGGCTTTAAGCCTTGGAGAATCAGCCCATTTGCTCTTTCCGCTTGTCCATTCGACTGAGGGTGTGCTACGGAGGCGTAGTCGACTCGCGTCCCTTGGGAAGTACAGAAAGCTCTGAATTCATCCGAGTCAAAGTTGGAGCCGTTGTCTATGATGATGTTGTGAGGGACCCCATATCTGAATATTAGTTCCTTAATGAAGCTGATGGCGGTGCTCGACTCGAGGTTCTTGATGGGCTTGGCCTCAATCCACTTGGTGAATTTGTCGGCTGCCACCAGAAGGTGAGTGAATCCGCTCCTGCCTGTCCTGAAGGGGCCGACCATATCTAAGCCCCAAACAGCAAAGGGCCAGACTAGTGGGATGGTTTTGAGGGCGGATGCTGGCTTGTGCGACATGTTGGAGTAGAACTGGCACCCTGCGCATTTATCCACAATATCCTTGGCCATCTCGTTGGCGCGGGGCCAGTAAAATCCGGCTCGGTATGCTTTGGCCACGATAGTCCGAGAGGAAGCATGGTGGCCGCAAGTCCCCGAGTGGATTTCATCCAAGATTAGTCGACCTTCCTCTGGATCGATGCAGCGCTGGGTGACTCCAGTGATGCTTTCTCTGTAGAGCTGACCTTGAATGACTGTGAATGCTTTGGATCGGCGGACGATTTGGCGTGCTTCTTCTTCATCTTCTGGGAGGTCTTGCCTGAGCAGATATGATATATATGGCACAGTCCAATCGGGTGTGATTACCAGGACCTCCATGATCAAGTCGACCACGGCAGGCACTTCGACCTCAGTCGGATCGGTTGCACTGACTGGCTGCGGGGGCTCTTCCGTGAAGGGGTCTTCCTTGATAGAGGGAGTGTGCAGATGCTCTAGGAACACATTCTTGGGTATGGACCTTCGAGTCGACCCAATTTTTGCGAGATCGTCGGCTACCTGATTCTTTGCTCTGGGCACATGATGGAGCTCTAAGCCTTCGAACTTCTTTTCAAGCTTTCGCACTGCACTGCAATAACTGGTCATTGCCGGGCTCCTGACGTCCCATTCTTTCATTACTTGGTTCACCACTAGGTCGGAATCGCCGTAGACCATCAGGCGACGGACGCCGAGTGAGATGGCCATACGCAACCCATACAAAAGTGCTTCGTATTCAGCCTCGTTGTTTGATGAATCAAAGTGGATCTGAAGGACGTAGCTGAGCTTGTCGCCCCTGGGAGAGATCAAGACCACGCCTGCACCGGATCCGTTCAACATTTTGGACCCATCGAAGAACATAGTCCAATGGTCCGACTGGACTTGAGTCGGAAGCTCTTGTTCTATCCACTCAGCCACAAAATCCGCTATGGCTTGAGACTTGATGGCTTTCTTCGCTTCGAACTTGATATCTAACGGAAGAAGTTCAATCGCCCATTTTGCCACTCGACCGGTTGCATCTCGTTTGTTTAGTATCTCTGATAATGGGGCGTCGCTGACTACTGAGATTGAGTGATCCGAGAAATAATGGGCAACCTTTTTTGCAGTCAAGTAAATCCCGTACACAAGCTTTTGGTAATGTGGATACCTTTGCTTGGAGGGAGTCAAAACTTCGGATATGTAATAGACCGGGTGTTGGACCTTGTATGCCTTGCCCTCTTCTTCCCACTCGACCGTGAGTACAGTACTGACGACTTGTCCGGTGGCAGCAATGTACAGCAGAAGAGGCTCTCCGCTGACTGGGGCAGCAAGCACCGGCTGGGTGGACAGCGGGGCTTTGAGTTCCTCAAACGCTGCTTCGGCTTCAGGATTCCACTCGAACTTGTCAGATTTCATCATGAGTCGGTAGAGAGGCAGTGCCTTCTCCCCGAGCCGAGAAATGAATCGACTCAATGCGGCCAAGCAACCAGTAAGCTTCTGGACGTCGTGTATACGCTCGGGGCGTTTCATTCGGAGGATGGCGCCGACCTTCTCTGGGTTGGCGTCGATTCCCCGTTCGGAAACGAGAAAACCGAGCAACTTGCCACCAGGAACTCCGAATGTACACTTTGACGGGTTGAGCTTGATATCGTAACTTCTGAGGTTCGCGAATGTCTCAGCAAGGTCAGTCAGTAGGTCGGAACCTTTCCGTGACTTGACCACGATGTCATCCATGTACGCCTCGACGTTCCGACTAATTTGCTTTATCAAGCATTTCTGGATCATGCGCATGAAGGTGGCGCCGGCATTTTTGAGGCCGAAGGGCAAGGTGACATAGCAAAAACACCCGAAAGGGGTGATGAAGGCTGTCTTTATTTCATCGGGCCAATACAGACGGATCTGATGGTATCCGGAATATGCGTCCAGAAAGGACAAACGCTCAGATCCCGTAGTCGAGTCGACTATTTGATCGATGCAGGGAGAGGAAAATGATCTTTCGGGCAGGCCCGATTGATGTGCTTGAAATCGATGCACATGCGGAGAGACTTTTCCTTCTTGGGGACCATGACGACGTTGGCGAGCCACTCGGAGTGGTATATCTCGCGGATGAACTCTGCTGCTAGGAGTCGAGCCACCTCTTCACCAATCGCCTTTCGCTTCTCCGCAGCGGATCGACGGAGATGTTCCTTCACAGGTTTCACCTTCAGGTCGACTCGCAAATGGTGCTCAGCCAGCCCCCTGGGCACACCTAGCATGTCCGATGGTTTCCATACAAAGATGTCCCAGTTCTCACGGAGGAACTGGATGAGCGCTTCTTCCTATTTGCTGTCAAGGGTGGTGGAGATGTGGGTCGGCGCTGCGTTGGGTCGGTGGGGTGGATGTGTATGGGTTTTGTGTCCCCGGCCGAGTGAAAGGCTGACTCGGAAGCCAGCTTCTTTGCCCTTAGCAGGTCGCCTGGATCCCTTGCTTCTGGTACTCCTCCATCTCTACTGATGCCATCTGCTCGTCGGCGATCTTCGAGCCTTTCTGGAAGCATTCTTCCTATTTCTGCCGGTTCCCAGTGATGGTTATGACACCGTTGGGTCCCGGCATCTTCAGCTTGAGGTAGACGTAACATGGTCGAGCCATGAACCTGGCGTAGGCTGGCCTACCCAGGATGGCGTGATAAGCGATGTTAAAGTCCACCACTTCGAACGTCAGCTTCTGCTTTCGGTAGTTCTTGGACTCACCAAAGACGACGTCGAGTGAGATCTGACCAAGTGAGTCGGCCTTCTTCCCGGGGATTACCCCATGGAACCTCATGTTACTTTCCCTTAGCTTGGACATCGGAATGCCCATATCCCGGAGGGTTGCTGCATACAGGATATTCAAGCCACTGCCTCCATCCATAAGAACCCTGGTCAGTCGAGTGCCTTCGACCACTGGGTCGACCACCAACGCCTGCCGCCCAGGGGTGGAGATGTGCGCTGGATGATCGGACTGGTCAAATGTGATGGGGGTCTTCGACCATTTCAGGAACGTGGGGGTCACTGGAGCAACCATGTTCACTTCTCTGTTGATGATCTTCAGTCGACTCTTGCTCTCGACGTCTGCGAAAATCACCAAGGTGGAGTTGATGCGGGGGTATCCTCCGTCCCCTTCCTTGTCTTCGGACTCTTCCGATTCCTTCTCTTTCTCAGTGGACTGGTCCTTCTGGAAACTCTGGATCAAGAGTCGACACTGTCGAGTGGTGTGCTTGGTGTACACCAAGTTTCCCTCTTCGTCCTTCTTAGTGTGTATGGGACACGGCTAGTCGAGCATATCATCCCCAGCCTGACCCTTTCCTTTCTTGGGGGCCCAGGAGCCTTTGGGCTTTCCTTTGCCCTTCCCTTGGTTGACCACTGCGGCCTCTCCCTGAGCAGCTGGGTCGGCCTTATGCTTGTTCTTCCGATTGTGATTCTGGTCATCCTGCCCGACTGGTTTCTTGCCGCTACGGAGCCGATCGGCCTCTCCACCATTGGCGTACCGACTGGCAATTTCCATCATTCGCGACAGGGACATGTCGCCTGTTCGCCCAAACTTCAGATTCAACTCTCGATTGCGCACGCCTTCCTTGAAAGCGCACACCGCCTGGTGTTCGGAGACGTTTTCCACCGTGTGATGCAAAGTGGTCCACCGCTGAATGTAGTCCCTCAAAGTTTCACTCGGCTTCTGCGTCCAATGCTGCAGCTCGGCGAGCCCGGCAGGTCATTTGCAGGTGCCTTCGAAGGTCCGAACGACCACCCGAGCGAGCTCTTCCCAACTGTATATGCTCCTGGGGGCTAACTGGCTGAGCCATGCCCGAGCGGAGCCTCCCAGCATCAAGGGGAGGTGCTTCATGGCCACGTCGTCGTTGCCTCCTCCGATCTGCACGGCCACTCGGTAGTCTTCCAGCCACGTGTCCGGCTTCGACTCACCGGTGAATTTGCTTACTCCGGCCGCCAGCCTGAAGTTCGGGGGGATCTCTGCAGCCCTGATTGCGCTGCAGAAGCACTCGAGCCCGGAGGCCGGCGCTCGGCTGCCGGAGGGTTGGTCTCTGCCTCGCTCGTCCCTGGATGCCCGGTTCCAGTCGACCCGGCCCCGCACAAGGATGGACCTCGCGTCGAAGCCCGACAGCCGGGGATCCGGGGGAATCCTACGCTCGTCGTCTCGCAGGCGCCTGCCCACGTGCCGTGGAGGCGAGTGTGACCCACTCCCCGGAGGAGGAGTAGGCGCTCGACGGCGGTCGTTGCGTCCATGTCGAAGGTCGAGTGGGTCGTCGTTCCGACCCAGGTGCCGGTCATGCCGAGGACCACGTTCCTCACGCCTCCGGGGCGATCTTGGACTGTGGGCCGACCATACGATGTCTGCAGCCACCGATCTGCTGTGAATCATGTTGTGCAACTAATATACAGCCGCGTTTTGCTCTACAGCCGTTCGGAGCAAAGCTCGGATCTGCTGAAGGCCTCTTCCAGCTTCCGACTGGGAGGGCTGAATCGACTCCGCGATACGGGCCGCGGCTTCGAGGTTTTGGACTGGTGTGCAGAACACTTGAGTCTCACGCTGACGTGATTGCCGCGGCCGTCGACTAGACTCGGGGGCCAGTCGGCGGGTCTGTTCGTCGAGTGAACGTTGGATGTTTTCCAGGCACGCGCGCTCGGCCAAGGTGGCCACGCGCGTGGCTTCGAGGGCCAAAGCTTCTGGGGAATCTCCGACGACGGGGGTGAAGAGCGCATCTCCGTTGCGGCGACAGAGTTCAGCTCTTTGCTCGGAGGTGAGAGGCTGAGGGATGTAACCGTCGTTGTCGTGCGCTCGATCACCGCTGCTGCCGCCATTCTCCCCGCGAGGAAAACCTGGCGGGCTACGGCGCGGATCGACCATGAGGATTTCCGTCGTGGGGTCGCTGCTTCCGCACTCGGAAATGGAATCTTCGAGCCCGGTCGACTGATCGGCCGGCCCGTAAAGGTAACCGTCGGGCTCGATGGCCGCGACTTGTGGGGTGGCCATTTGACGAGCCACCGCGTGTTTCACCCACCGCTGGAGCCGCGAATGACCGGATCGCTTACGGTGGTGTCCAGCGGGGATGATGGACGATGAGTATCGGGTCGACGGCTGCAGAAGGAGGACGCCGCCGGCTCCGGCGCGAAAGTGAGTGGCTCCGCGGGCGGGCAGAGCCTCAACGTCGAGCGTGAAGGAAATATGTCCTAGAGGCAATAATAAAGTTGTTATTTATATTTCCTTATATCATGATAAATGTCTTTTATTCATGCTAGAATTGTATTAACCGGAAACCTAGTACATGTGTGGATACATAGACAAAACAGTATGTCCCTAGTATGCCTCTACTAGACTAGCTCATTGATCAAAGATGCTTATGTTTCCTAGCCATAGACATGAGTTGTCATTTGATCAACAGGATCACATCATTAGAAGAATGATGTGATGGACTAGACCCATCCGTTAGCTTAGCACTATGATCGTTTAGTTTTACTGCTATTGCTTTCTTCATGACTTATACATGTTCCTATGACTATGAGATTATGCAACTCCCGAATACTGTAGGAACACCTTGTGTGCTATCAAACGTCACAACGTATATGGGTGATCATAAAGATGCTCTACAGGTGTATCCGAAAGTATTCGTGGTGTTGGCATAGATCAAGATTAGGATTTGTCACTCTGAGTGTCGGAGAGGTATCTCTGGGCCCTCTCGGTAACACACATCATAATAAGCCTTGCAAGCAAAAGACTAATGAGTTAGTCATGAGATGATGTGTTACGGAACGAGTAAAGAGACTTGCCGGTAACGAGATTGAACTAGGTATAGAGATACCGACGATCGAATCTCGGGCAAGTAACATACCGATGACAAAAGGAACAATGTATGTTGTTATGCGGTTTGACCGATAAAGATCTTCGTAGAATATGTAGGAGCCAATATGAGCATCCAGGTTCCGCTATTGGTTATTGACCGGAGATGAGTCTTGGTCATAACTACATAGTTCTCGAACCCGTAGGGTCCGCACGCTTAACGTTTGATGACAATCGGTATTATGAGTTTATGAGTTTTGATGTACCGAAGGTTGTTCGGAGTCCCGGATGAGATCACAGACATGACGAGGAGTCTCGGAATGTCCGAGACATAAAGATTGTTATATTGGACGACTATATTCGGACACCGGAAGTGTTCTGGAAAGTTTCGGAATTTACCGGAGTGCCGGAGGGGTTACCGGAACCCCCCGGAGGAATGGTCGGCCCTGGTGGGCCATAGGGGAGAGAGAGGGCAGCAGCCAGGAGGAGGCGCGCCCCCTCCCTAGGAGGAGTCCGAATAGGACAAGGGGAGGGGGGCGCGGCCCCTCTTTCCCTCTCCCTCTCCCTCTCTTTCCTTCCCCCTTCTTCCTTCTTTGGTAGTTCCTACTAGGAATAGGATTGCAATCCTATTCCTAGTAGGATTGCAGCCCTAGCCGCACCATAGAGGGCCGGCCGGCCTCCCCCTTGCTCCTTTATATACGGGGGCAGGGGGCACCCAAAGACACACAAGTTGAATTGTTCTAGCCGTGTGCGGTGCCCCCCTCCACAGAAACACACCTCGATCATACCGTCGCAGTGCTTAGGCGAAGCCCTGCGCCGGTAGATACATCATATCCGTCACCACGCTGTCGTGCTGACGAAACTCTCCTGTGAAGCTCAACTGGAGCAAGAGCTCGTGGGACGTCATCAAGCTGAACGTGTGCTGAACGCGGAGGTGCCGTACGTTCGGTGCTTGATCGGTTGGATCACGAAGAAGTTCGACTACATCAACCGCGTCACTTGACGCTTCCGCTTCCGGTCTACGAGGGTACGTAGACACACTCTTCCCTCTCGTTGCTATGCATCTGGTAGATAGATCTTGTGTGATCGTAGGAAAATTTTAAAATACTACGTTCCCCAACAGTGGCATCATGAGCCAGGCCTATACGTAGATGATATGCACGAGTAGAACACAATGAGTTGTGGGCGATACTAGTCATACTTCTTACCAGCATGTCATACTTTTCTTTGGCGGTATTGTGAGATGAAGCGGCCCGAACCGACATTACGCGTACGCTTACGCGAGACTGGTTTCACCGTTACGAGCACTCGTTGCTTAAAGGTGACTGGCGGGTGTCTGTCTCTCTCACTTTAGCTGAATCAAGTGTGGCTACGCCCGGTCCTTGAGAAGGTTAAAATAGCACATACTTGACGAAACATCGTTGTGGTTTTTGTATGCGTAGGTAAGAACGGTTCTTGCTAAGCCCGTACAGCCACGTAAAACTTGCAACAACAAAGTAGAGGACGTCTAACTTGTTTCTGCAGGGCATGTTGTGATGTGATATGGTCAAGACATGATGAGTTATACGGTTTTGTATGAGATGATCATGTTTTGTAATGTTATCGGCAACTGGCAGGAGCCATATGGTTGTCGCTTTATTGTATGAAATGCAATCGCCATGTAATTGCTTTACTTTATCACTAAGCGATAGCGATAGTCGTAGAAGCAATAGTTGGCGAGACGACAACGATGCTACGATGGAGATCAAGGTGTCGCGCCGGTGACGAAGGTGATCATGACGGTGCTTTGGAGATGGAGATCAAAAGCACAAGATGATGATGGCCATATCATGTCACATATTTTGATTTGCATGTGATGTTTATCTTATCATGCTTCTTATTTTGCTTAGAACGACGGTAGCATTATAAGATGATCCCTTACAAAATTTCAAGGTACAAGTGTTCTCCCTGAGTATGCACCGTTGCGAAAGTTCTTCGTGCTGAGACACCACGTGATGATCGGGTGTGATAGGCTCTACGTTCAAATACAACGGGTGTAAGACAGTTTTGCACACACAGAATACTCGGGTTAAACTTGACGAGCCTAGCATATGCAGATATGGCCTCGGAACACTAGAGACCGAAAGGTCGAGCGTGAATCATATAGTAGATATGATCAACATAAGATGTTCACCATTGAAACTACTCCATCTCACGTGATGATCGGACATGGTTTAGTTGATTTGGATCACATGATCATTTAGATGACCGGAGGGATTTCTATCTAAGTGGGAGTTCTTTAAATAATATGATTATATTGAACTTTAATTTATCATGAACTTAATCCTGGTAGTATTAGCATATCTATGTTGTAGATCAATAGCTCGCAATGTTGCTCCCCGTTTATTTTATATGTTCCTAGAGAAAACTAAGTTGAAAGATGTTAGTAGCAATGATGCGGAATTGTTCCATGATCTGAGGATTATCCTCATTGCTGCACAGAAGAATTATGTCCTTGATGCACCGCTAGGTGACAGACCTATTGCAGGAGCAGATGCAGACGTTATGAACGTTTTGACAAAAGCTCGGTATGATGACTACTTGATAGTTTAAGTGCACCATGCATTACGGCTTAGAACCGGGACTTCAAAAACGTTTTGAACGCCACGGAGCATATAAGATGTTCCAAGAGTTGAAATTAGTATTTCATACTCATGCCCGTGTCGAGAGGTATGAGACCTCTGACAGTACTTTGCCTACAAGATGGAGGAGAATAGCTCAACCAGTGAGCATGTGCTCAGATTGTCTGGGTACTGCAATTGCTTGAATCAAGTGGGAGTTAATCTTCCAGGTAAGATAGTAATTGACAAAGTTCTCTAGTCACTATCACCAAGTTAGTAGAACTTTGTGATGAACTATAATATGCAAGGGATGACGAAAGTAATTCCCGAGCTCTTCGCGATGCTGAAATCGGCGAAGGTAGAAATCAAGAAAGAGCATCAAGTGTTGATGGTTAACAAGACCACTTGTTTCAAGTAAAGGGCAAAGGGATAGAATGGGAACTTCGAGAAGAATGACAAGCAAGTTGTCACTCCCATGAAGAAACCCAAAGCTAAACTCAAGCCTGAAACTAAGTGCTTCTACTGCATAGGAAATGGTCACTGGAAGTGGAACTGCCCTAGATACTTGGCAGATAAGAAGGATGGCAAAGTGAACAAAGGTATATTTGATATACAGATTATTGATGTGTATTTTACTAGTGTTCATAGCAACCCCTCGGTATTTGATACTGGTTTAGTTGCTAAAGAGTAGTAACTCGAAATGGGAGTTGCATAATGAACAGAAACTAGTTAAAAGATGAAGTGACGATGTTTATTGGAAGTAGTTCCAAGATTGATATGATCATCATCGCACACTCCCTATACTTTCGGGATTAGTGTTGAACCTAAATAAGTGTTATTTGGTGTTTGTGTTGAACATGAATATGATTTGATCATGTTTATTGCAATACGGTTATTCATGTAAGTTAGAGAATAATTGTTGTTCTGTTTACATGAATAAAACCTTCTATGGTCATACACCCAATGAAAATGGTTTGTTGGATCTCGATCGTGTGATACACATATTCATAATATTGAAGCCAAAAGATGCAAGGTTAATAATGATAGTGCAACTTATTTGTGGCACTGCCGTTTAGGTCATATTGGTGTAAAGCGCATGAAGAAACTCCATAGTGATGGACTTTTGGAATCACTTGATTATGAATCACTTGGTGCTTGCGAACCATGCCTCATGGGCAAGATGACTAAAACTCCGTTCTCTGGAACTGTGGAGCGAGCAACAGAGTTGTTGGAAATCATACATACTGATGTATGCGGACCAATAAGTGTTGAAGCTCGCGGCGGGTATCGTTATTTTCTGACCTTCACTGATGATTTGAGCAGATATGGGTATACCTACTTAATGAAGCACAAGTCTGAAACATTTGAAAAGTTCAAAGAATTTCAGAGTGAAATAGAAAATCATCGTAACAAGAAAATAAAGTTTCTACGATCTGATCGTGGAGGAGAATATTTGAGTTACGAGTTTGGTCTTCATTTGAAACAATGTGGAATAGTTTCACAACTCACGCCACCCGGAACACCACAGCGTAATGGTGTGTCCGAACGTCGTAACCGTACATTATTGGATATGGTGCGATCTATGATGTCTCTTACCGATTTACCACTATCGTTTTGGGGTTATGCTTTAGAGACAGCTGCATTCACATTAAATAGGGCACCATCTAAATCCGTTGATACGACACCTTATGAACTATGGTTTGGCAAGAAACCAAAGTTGTCGTTTCTTAAAGTTTGGGGCTGCGATGCTTATGTGAAAAAGCTTCAACCTGATAAGCTCGAACCCAAATCGGAGAAGTAAATCTTCATAGGATACCCAAAAGAAACTGTTGGGTACACCTTCTATCACAGATCCGAAGGCAAGGTCTTTGTTGCTAAGAGTGGATCCTTTCTAGAGAAGGAGTTTCTCTCGAAAGAAGTGAGTGGTAGGAAAGTAGAACTTGATGAGGTAATTGTACCTTCTCCCGAATTGGAAAGTGGAACATCATAGAAACTCCAGTGATTCCTACACCAATTAGTGAGGAAGCTAATGATGATGATCATGAAACTTCAGATCAAGTTTCTGCTGAACTTCGTAGATCAACCAGAGTTCGTTCCGCATCAGAGTGGTACGGCAACCCAGTTCTGGAAGTCATGTTACTGGACCATGATGAACCTACAAACTATGGGGAAGCGATGATGAGCCCAGATTCCGCAAAATGGCTTGAGGCCATGAAATCTGAGATGGAATCCATGTATGAGAACAAAGTGTGGACTTTAGTTGACTTGCCCGATGATCGGCAAGCCATCGAAAATAAATGGATCTTTAAGAGGAAGACCGACGCAGAATGTTACTGTTTACAAAGCTCGACTTGTTTCGAAAGGGTTTCGACAAGTTCAAGGAGTTGACTATGATGAGACTTTCTCATCCGTAGCGATGCTTAAGTCTGTCCAAATCATATTAGCAATTGCCGCATTTTATGATTATGAAATCTGGCAAATGGATGTCAAAACTGCATTCCTAAATGGATATCTCAAAGAAGAGTTGTATATGATGCAACCAGAAGGTTTTGTCGATCCAAAAGATGCTAACAAAATGTGCAAGCTCCAGCGATCCATCCATGGACTGGTGCAAGCATCTCGGAGTTGGAATATACACTTTGATAAGTTGATCAAAGCAAATATATTTATACAGACTTGCGGTGAAGCCTGTATTTACAAGAAGTGAGTGGGAGCACTACAAGCTTTCTGATAAGTATATGCGAATGACATATTGTCGATCGGAAATGATGTAGAATTTTCTGGAAAGCATAAAGGAGTGTTTGAAAGGAGTTTTTCAAAGAAAGACCTTGGTAAAGCTGCTTACATATTAGGCATCAAGATCTATAGAGATAGATCAAGACACTTGATAAGACTTTCGATGAGTACATACCTTGATAAGATTTTGAAGTAGTTCAAAATGGATCAGTCAAAGAAGGAGTTCTTGCCTGACTTGTAAGGTGTGAAGTTGAGTAAGACTCAAAGCCAGACCACGGCAGAAAAATATAGAGAGAATGAAAGTCATTCCCTATGCCTCAGCCATAGGTTCTATAAAGAATGCCATGCTGTGTACCAAACATGTTGTGTACCTTGCCATGGGTTTGTCAAGGGGGTACAATAGTGATCCAGGAGTAGATCACTGTACAGCGGTCAAAATTATCCTTAGTAACTGGATGACTAAGGAATTGTTTCTCGATTATGGAGGTGATAAAGAGTTCGTCGTAAAGGGTTACGCCGATGCAAGCTTTGGCACTAAATCCAGATGACTCTAAGTATCAATCTGGATGTGTATTGAAAGTGGGAGCAATTAGCTAGAGTAGCTCTATGCAGAGCATTGTAGACATAGAAATTTGCGAAATACATACGGATCTGCATGTGACAGACCCATTGACTAAACTTCTCTCACAAGCAAAACATGATCACACCTTATTACTCTTGGGTATTAATCACATAGCGATGTGAACTAGATTATTGACTCTAGTAAACCCTTTGGGTGTTGGTCACATGGCGATGTGAACTATGGGTGTTATTCACATAACGATGTGAACTATCAGTATTAAATCACATGGCGATGTGAGCTAGATTATTGACTCTAGTGCAAGTGGGAGACTGAAGGAAATATGCCCTAGAGGCAATAATAAAGTTGTTATTTATATTTCCTTATATCATGATAAATGTTTTTTATTCATGCTAGAATTGTATTAACCGGAAACCTAGTACATGTGTGGATACATAGACAAAACAGTATGTCCCTAGTATGCCTCTACTAGACTAGCTCATTGATCAAAGATGGTTATGTTTCCTAGCCATAGACATGAGTTGTCATTTGATCAATGGGATCACATCATTAGGAGAATGATGTGATGGACTAGACCCATCCGTTAGCATAGCACTATGATCGTTTAGTTTTACTGCTATTGCTTTCTTCATGACTTATACATGTTCCTATGACTATGAGATTATGCAACTCCCGAATACTGTAGGAACACCTTGTGTGCTATCAAACGTCACAACGTAACTGGGTGATCATAAAGATGCTCTACAGGTGTATCCGAAAGTATTTGTGGTGTTGGCATAGATCAAGATTAGGATTTGTCACTCCGAGTGTCGGAGAGGTATCTCTGGGCCCTCTCGGTAACACACATCATAATAAGCCTTGCAAGCAAAAGACTAATGAGTTAGTCACGAGATGATGTGTTACGGAACGAGTAAAGAGACTTGCCGGTAACGAGATTGAACTAGGTATAGAGATACCGACGATCGAATCTCGGGCAAGTAACATACCGATGACAAAAGGAACAACGTATGTTGTTATGCGGTTTGACCGATAAAGATCTTCGTAGAATATGTAGGAGCCAATATGAGCATCTAGGTTCCGCTATTGGTTATTGACCGGAGATGAGTCTCGGTCATGTCTACATAGTTCTCGAACCCGTAGGGTCCGCACGCTTAACGTTTGATGACAATCGGTATTATGAGTTTATGAGTTTTGATGTACCGAAGGTAGTTCGGAGTCCCGGATGAGATCACAGACATGACGAGGAGTCTCGGAATGTCCGAGACATAAAGATTGATATATTGGACGACTATATTCGGACACCGGAAGTGTTCTGGAAAGTTTCGGAATTTACCGGAGTGCCGGAGGGGTTACCGGAACCCCCCGGGGGAATGGTGGGTCCTGGTGGGCCATAGGGAAGAGAGAGGGCAGCAGCCAGGAGGTGGCGCGCCCCCTCCCTAGGAGGAGTCCGAATAGGACAAGGGGAGGGGGGCGCGGCCCCTCTTTCCCTCTCCCTCTCCCTCTCTTTCCTTCCCCCTTCTTCCTTCTTTGGTAGTTCCTACTAGGAATAGGATTGCAATCCTATTCCTAGTAGGATTGCAGCCCTAGCCGCACCATAGAGGGCCGGCCGGCCTCCCCCTTGCTCCTTTATATACGGGGGCAGGGGGGCACCCAAAGACACACAAGTTGAATTGTTCTAGCCGTGTGCGGTGCCCCCCTCCACAGAAACACACCTCGGTCATACCGTCGCAGTGCTTAGGCGAAGCCCTGCGCTGGTAGATACATCATATCCGTCACCACGACGTCGTGCTGACGAAACTCTCCTGTGAAGCTCAACTGGATCAAGAGCTCGTGGGACGTCATCAAGCTGAACGTGTGCTGAACGTGGAGGTGCCGTACGTTCGGTGATTGATCGGTTGGATCGCGAAGAAGTTCGACTACATCAACCGCGTCACTTGACACTTCCGCTTCCGGTCTACGAGGGTACGTAGACACACTCTTCCCTCTCGTTGCTATGCATCTGGTAGATAGATCTTGTGTGATCGTAGGAAAATTTTAAAATACTACGTTCCCCAACAGAGCGGGGCTTCCTTAAGCCACGCGGAGTCGTCGGCAACGAAGGCCAGTGCGCCGAGCCAGATCTCGTGGCCCGACGCCAAAGCGCCGCCTGACACCATGATGAAAGCGGTCGGGGAATGGATTGCAGCTTCACCAAATGTCTCTAAGAAGCCTTGCCCCACGGTGGGCGCCAACTGTCGTGGTTCTAGGTCTGACAGTGAGGGTAGGGGGTACGAATGGAGAGGCAAGGTTCTAGCTATGGCGAGGTTGTACACAGAGTGTTTTTGCGAGTTCAGGCCCTTCTCGGAGGAAGTAAAAGCCCTACGTCTCGTGCCCGGGGGCTTGGTCGACTGATGTGTGTATGTATGTGTTACAGAGGTGCGAACCCTTGTTCTGGAGGAGGGGGGTGGCTTATATAGCATGCCAAGACCCCAGCCATGCTCCACGTTACCAAGGGCTTAAAGGTACATTAAGGCAGGCGCTACTGATAACGCTTGCAGTAAAGGGCAGTTAAGGGGTTTACTATAGTGAGTAAATATATGACCGCTGCCGTTCTGAGAGGCGTTTAGTCTTCGGAGGTCGAGTGCCTGATCCAGTCGAGTGGAGTCGAGTCGTCCTGGGTACACGAGTCAGTCGAGTGAAGTGCCACCTTGGACCGTCTCAGTCGACTGTCTCCACTGTTATGGGTCTTGTCTTTTGATCTCCTAGGATAGTGACCTTGGGTGGGGCCCTTTGGTCAGGCCTATGACCCTACCCTAGGTCCGTAACCTCGTCAACGGCGGTGATAATTTCCCCCTCCCGGAGGGAAGTATCCCGGCAGAACAGCTCTGCCGGAGCCCTAGATTGGTTTCCGCCTCGGTTCCGCCTCGAGATAGCGGCGTCAGGTCCCGAAAGCCTCCTCTTGATTTTTTTCCAGGTCAAAACGCTTCATATAGGAGAAGATGGGCGCCGTGGGCCTGCCGGCTGGCCCTCGAGGCAGGGGGCGCGCCCCCACCCTCGAGGCCAGCCGGTGGCCCCTCCCGTGGGTTTCTTTCACCAGATATTTTTTTATATTTTCTGAAACGATGTTGTGTGGAGTTTCAGGGCTTTTGGAGTTGTGCGGAATAGGTTTCCAGAGTTTGCAGGTTTTTCAGCCCAGAATTCCTGCTGCTGGTATTCTCCCTCTTCATGTAAGCCTTACAAAATAAGAGAGAAAAGGCATAAGTATTGTGACAAAACATGTAATAACAGCCCATAGTGCAATAAATATCAACTTATAAGCATGATGCAAAATGGACGTATCACAGCCCTACACACTTTATCACACATCTTTGTCAAGCTTGCCTAAGATAAATTAACAAAATGAGAGTCACAGGTTGGCAAGCATAAAAGAATTTTGCCACACGTTCTGTGTGTATGTCATGTGGGGCCTTAGTGTGTCTTGCCTAAGATTTGACTTGAACCAAACACTCATCTAAATAGATCAAACTTGCCTAGCTATAGATGTGGCAACCTTTGAAAAACTTAGTCAGGAACCAAATAGCTCCTACATATGCCATGGCTAAAAATATTCTGCTGTTATGTAAAGGAATAAGCATCCGGAAGATGTTTCACATCCCTTGGATTCACTAAACGTTACATCACCTCATAGATGGATTACATAAGCTCTCAATAGTAGTACAACGTTGTACTACTAAGTATGATTAATTAATGTGGATCGAAGGGGTAGCATATTTCTTATTCTAGAGAAGTGCATATTACACCCCTCAATTCTAGCCCTAGTCTAAGAGCAACTCTAGCAGACCTCGCAAAACGCCTTTGCAGGTCGCGCAAAACCGCTTTTGCGGGCCGGCGAGGGCTAGCACAGATGCAAACCCCCAAACGGACCCGTAAAAAAGTATATTCACGGAATATGCTTTTTTTACGGGTCGGCTATGCGGGTTTTGCTCGGGCAACAGCGCAACGACCCGCAAACAGAAAAACTGCAAATCTGAAATTTGTCATAGGGTTTCACAAACAAGTTCAAATTCAAATGACATAAACAGTTCGTGCGCAAATAAAAGCGAAGTTCATTACACAAAAGAGGGCATGCAGAGGTATGCGCCCATGTCCGGCATCATCTTGGGGGTAGATCTTCACTCCGCGACAGGGAGTCCATCTTGAAGTTCATCGGCGTCACCGTAGCCACCTCCGTCGCTTGTTCCAACTCCCGCACCGAAGTCATCCACATTGCCACCATATGGAGCAGAGAAAACATCACCGGAACTGGTAGACGGACCGGCCGAGGCAACCATTATCCTCCTCAAGATCTCTCTCCTTACCATAGCATGCCATGTTTTGGTGACCTTGTCCATATCGTTGCGGTTCGTTGACATGATCTTGTACTCTTCGGCAAGCAACAATGACATCGATTTGTTTTCAGAGGCCCGTACTTTTCTCTCCTCAATGGCAGCTTTGCACAGCCCTTCTTCCTTGAGCATTTGCCATTTTTCTTGCTTCTCTTTTTTCTTCTTCTCGGCCAACTCTTTCTTGATCTCCAAGGACTTCAACAACATCAACTCGTTTGATTGCACCATGGCATCAATCTTCTCCCTCAAGCTCGATGCTTCTTGCTCTCTCTTTATCTTCTCTCTAGTCTTCTTGTCATCATCGGGCTTGTTCAAATTTCTTGGGCCATCATCATCCTCATCTTCATCCATGTTTGTAAGTGAGTGATGTGGGGTGGAACCCTAGGTGGCCAATCTTTTGCGAAAAGGAGGGATCCCAAGGATGAACACGTGAGGCACGAGGGAAAACACAAGAGGGACAAGAAGAAAACACTCAAATCAACAAGTTTTAGGTCACACAAATGCTAGATCCGGGTACACAAAGTGCGATACACGATACACTATACACGATCAACTAAGTACGATACAAGTAGCGGTAGTCATCTCCGTGAGGAGGTCTTGATGTTCTTCTCCGTGAAAGAGGTCTTGAATCCGGTGGATCTTCTCCGAAGAGGCCGCGGTCTCGTAGGAGAGGAACCACTCAGGTCTAAAAATGAGCTATCACAAGGCTGACCCTAAAAGATGGAAGGGAAGGAGTACTTATAGTCCAAGGGGTAAGTTGGGGAATACATGGGGTGAAACCCCTTCAACTACGCGCAGGCAGGGCGGTAGTACCGGTCCTGGGGCCGGTAGTACCGGTCTTTGTGGGTATTGCGGATGTTCCGGCCTTGCACCGGTCGATCACAGAAGGTTGACCGGTAGTTGACCGGTAGTTGGGCGGTAGTACCGGTCGACCGGTAGTTGGGCAGTAGTGGACCGGTAGTACCGCTATCATTGTGCTGGGAAACTTCATGTTCTCGCTCTTGGCGTCCATCTTGCACCGAACTTCTCCTTGGCACCTAAGCATACAAAGTGTCTCCATTTGAGGTAGTAGCCATGTCTCAAGGTGGTCAAATGGGAATTCAACAAGGAGAGAGTTAATCTCGGTTTCAAGTGCTCTAGCACGAGCACGTGTCATTGGTCCTTGGGGCACTTGGTAAGGCGATGGATGGTCCATGGGGATGACCTTGGGATGCTCCGCATCATATCCCCTCCCTTGGGAAAGATCCGACCTCGGATCGAAATCTTCATCACCATGGAAAGGAGAGAGATCCTTGACGTTGAAAACATCGCTCACGTTGTACTTGTCTCATGGGATGTCGATCTTGTAGGCGTTGTTGTTGTAGCGTGCTAGCACCTTGAAGGGTCCGTCGGCGCGAGGTAGTAGTTTGGACTTGCGCTCGTGTGGGAAACGGTCCTTGCGAAGATGAAGCCAAACAAGATCTCCCGGTTGGAACACCATTGGTGCCTTGTTGGCGTTGAGCTTGGTGGTGAGGCGATGGACTTGTCGCTTGATCGTTGCCCTTGTATCTTCATGCACCTTCTTGAGATAGCTTGCTCGTGCACTTGCGTCCATGTTCGTACGCTCTTGTAGAGGTAGAGGTAGGATGTCCAATGGAGACAAGGGGTTGAAGCCGTAGACGACCTCGAAAGGGGACTTGCCGGTAGTGGAATGTCTTGCGCGGTTGTAGGCGTACTCGGCGATGGGCAAGCATTGCTCTCATTCCTTGATATTCTTCTTGATCAACACGCGAAGAAGCGTCGAAAGTGTGCGGTTCGTCACCTCCGTTTGGCCGTCAGTTTGTGGATGATATGCCGAAGAGAAGAGTAGCTTGATTCCTAGTTTGGCGCATAGAGTCTTCCAAAAGTAGCTCAAGAACTTGACGTCCCGGTCCGACACGATCGTCTTGGGCACTCCATGTAGACGAATTATTTCCCTACAAAAGAGATTTGCAAGATGTGAAGCATCGTCGATCTTGTTACAAGGAATGGAATGAGGCATTTTAGAGAATCTATCCACGACAACAAACACGGAATCCTTTCCATTTTGAGTCCTAGGCAATCCAAGTACAAAGTCCATGCTTATGTCTTCCCATGGATGGTATGGAATAGGAAGTGGCATGTAAAGACCATGAGATTGAGCTTTTGACTTAGCTTTGCGACATGTAGAGCATCGGTTGGTGAGGCGTGAGACGTCACGGAGCATCTTGGGCCAAATGTAGTTCTTTGAGAGTGTAGCAAATGTCTTGTCGCGTCCAAAGTGTCCCATGAGTCCTCCTCTATGAGATTCCTGCAAAAGGAGCAAACGAAGCGAAGACTCGGGAATGCAAAGTTTGTTACCTCTCATAAGATATCCATCCTTTATGTAATAATGTTCCCAAGAAGTGTGAGTCAAATACTTAGCATAAGGATGTGCAAAGAAAGGATCATGCTCATATAAATCTTTGATGTGCTCAAAGCCAATAATATTCAACTCAAGTTGTGTAACAAGCATGCATTTGCGGGAAAGCGCATCCGCCACAACATTTTCTTTGCCTTTGATGTATTTGATGACATAGGGAAATGACTCAATGAACTCACTCCACTTAGCATGACGCTTGTTCAACTTAGTTTGACCCTTGAGATACTTGAGAGTCTCATGGTCCGTATGAAGAATGAATTCATGAGGTCTAAGATAATGATCCCAAACACGTAAAACTCTCACCAAGGCATAAAGCTCTTTATCATAGATGGGGTAGTTAAGTTGCGCTCCGGATAGCTTCTCGCTAAAGTACGCAATTGGGCGCTTTTCTTGCATGAGCACGCCACCTATCCGGTACCACTAGCGTCACAATGAATCTCAAATGGTTTATCAAAGTTTGGTAGGGCTAGGAGTGGTGCGTGTGTAAGCAAGCTTTTTAGCTCATTGAACGCGGTGTCTTGCGAAGGACCCCAAATGAAGGGTGCGTTCTTCTTGCTCAAGGCGTGTAGAGGCATAGCAATAGTACTAAAGTCCTTCACAAAACATCGGTAGAAACCGGCTAAACCAAGGAAACTACACACTTGCAGGAGATTCGTTGGTTGAGGCCAAGTTTTAATTGCTTCAATTTTAGTTTCATCAACGTGAACACCTTGTGAAGAAGCGACAAATCCTAGGAAAACGACCTTGTCAACGCCAAAAGTGCATTTATCCATGTTAGCATATAAGCGCTCTTTCCGAAGGGTTTGTAAAACCATACGGATGTGTGTCACATGGTCCGCAAGCGACTTGCTAAAAACGAGGATGTCATCAAAGTAAACCAGTACAAAGACGCCTATGTAGGGTCGTAGAACAAAATGCATAAGACGCATAAATGAACCGGGTGCTTCCGATGAACCCATTGGCATGACAAGCCACTCATATAGCCCAAACTTGGTTTTAAAAGCCGTTTCCAATCATCACCCTCTTGAATGCGAATTTGGTAGTAACCACTTTTAAGATCAATTTTCAAAAAGATGGTGGCACCACATAATTCATCAAGCATGTCGTCTAAGCGTGGGATAGGATAACGGTATCTAACGGTGATAGCATTTATCGGGCGACAATCGGAGCACATGCGAAAGCTTCCATCTTTCTTAGGCACGAGAATAACCGGAACGACACAAGGGCTTAAGCTTTCACGTACATGACCTTTGTCGATGAGTTGTTGTACTTGTCGTTGTATCTCCTTGGTTTCCTCGGGGTTGACATGGTAAGGAGCCTTGTTCGGAAGTGGTGCACCAGGTATGAGGTCGATGCGGTGTTCAATTCTGCGAAGTGGAGGTAGACCCGGAGGTAGCTCATCGGGAAAGACGTCCGAGAATTCCTGCAACAATTGAGGCAACACTAAAGGTAGAGGTGGTGAAGTGTTAGTAGGTTTGGCTTCCCCTTTGCATAAAAGCACAAGGTGAAAGACACTCGATGGGTTCTCACACACTTCTCTCATCTCGCTTTTCGTGGCAAATAGCACTAGTTGTTTCTTGTCACTCATTGTGGAGTCGCTCATATTTGGCTTGTGGCTCTCACTCTCCTTTTGGTGGCTCACTCTCTCACCATTCTCTCCACGATGGTTGGTAGGTAAGTGTTTATCGACGGCTACTTGACTTGGTGACATGGGACGTAGCACGAATCCCTTGCCCTTCATCTTGAAGCTATAGTGGTTGGTCTGTCCATTGTGTGTGTGACTCCATGATCATATTGCCATGGTCGTCCAAGTAGAAGGTGGCACACGGACATAGGGACCACATCACACTCAAGTGTGTCCTCGTAGGCACCTATCTTGAAGGGGACTTGCAGGGTATGCTTGACTCGGAGAATTCCTTCGTCGTTAAGCCATTGGACCTTGTAGGGATGAGGGTGCTTCGTCTTAACCAAATGTAGCTTGTCGCATAGCTCTTTAGTTGCCAAGTTATGAAAACTTCCTCCATCGATGATAACCTTGACGGAGCATCCATTGATGCCGGCCTTGGTATGGAAGATATGACATTGTTGGTCGTCATGTTGTTGGTGTTGGAGTGTCAAGACCTTGGAGACAACAAGATAGGGACTTGAGTCATTGTCGCAAAACACTTGATGGTATTCTTCTTCGTTCACTTGGCGAGGCATAGCTACATGCTCAAGGGCTTCCATCTCATCGTCGCTCATTGAGTCATAAGATCCGTCATCATTGATGATCATGGTAAGAACGGTCTTGCACTCAAATGACTTGTGGCCTGGCCCTTGGCACTTGAAACATTTGATGGAACTCGTCTTGGAGTTGTCCTCGGTTGTAGTTGTAGATGATGAAGCTCTTGGCTTGAAGTTGCTCGTAGTAGGTGGATGACTCGATGTAGTCGCATTCTTGTAGCTTGACTTGTCATCGAAGTTTGTAGATGGCTTGGTAGAGGTAGGAGGAGCCGAAGTCGTTGAAGTTTGGTTGTAGGAGCCGAAGTTCTTGGAGGTGAACTTGGAGTACTTGTAGTCCTCTTGAACTTGTTGCTCCGCTTTGGTTGCTTGGTGTACTAGCTCAAGGAGGGTCGTGTAGGGTTGAAAGTTCGCAATCTTCTTGATAGGATAGTTTAGTCCATTCAAGAATCTCGCCATCGTTTTCTCTTCATCTTCCGTGATGTTGGCTCTTATCATGGCAATCTCCATCTCCTTGTAGTACTCTTCAACGGACTTGGTACCTTGCTTGAGGAGTTGTAGCTTCTTGAACAAGTCACGGTTGTAGTGTGTTGGCACGAAGCGTGCTCTCATGACTTCCTTCATTTGAGCCCAAGTGGTGATAGGAGGTTCGCCTTTTGCTTCTCTTCTCTCTATGATTTGCTCCCACCAAATGAGAACATAGTCTTGGAACTCAAGGGAGGCCATTGCAATCTTCTTCTCTTCATCGAAGTTGTGAAGGCGAAAGATCTTGTCAACCTTCAATGCCCATGAGAGGTAGTCTTCGGGATCAATACGTTCGGAAAACTTTGGCATGGTGAATTTAACCTTGCCGTAGCGATGCTCTTCATTGTTTGCTTGCCTATTGGGAGGGCGTTCGTGATGTGGATGATTGTCAATCTCGTGTTGCTCTTAGCGGAGTAGATGTCCATTGTTATTGTGTACTTGCCGAGCTTGTGGTTCTTGTTGAGGTTGATGCTCTTGTCGCGCTTGAGGAGGAACTTCTTCTTGCATTCGTGCTTGATGGCGCCTCTCTTGCATCTCATCCCGAAGGAAATCCTCTTCTTGACGAGTATGTCGATTGCGAGTTGCCACATTGCGATGTGAATCACGTAATGCTCGTTGCGCCTCAAGAGCTTGAGCTTCTCGGCGTTGTTGTGCTTGACGATTAGCCTCGCCATCTTGTTCTTCTTGGTATTGACGTGCTCGCTCTTGTTGTTGTTGGCGTAGTCGTTGCCGTTCTTGCGCTTGGTCAAGTGTAGCTTGGTTTTGACGATGTCGACTCTCTTGCTCTTCAAATAGCTCTTGTGAACTCTTGTCATGAAGTGGATTCCAGTTGTCATGTCGAGCTTGATGTGCGGCTTGACGAAGAGTGTTTGATGTAGGGGTACTTGAGCCATCCGTGGAGTCGGTATGTTGACTTGAGCGGCTTTGTCTTTGAGAAGATGTGGACGAAGAACATCGGTTGACTATCAAAGTACGGAGCTCGTCAAATTGGGTAGACATGTTGGTGTTGATGATGTCGAATTGCTCTCTTGTTCTTGCTTCAAATTGGCGCGCGTCAGCGGCGACTTGCTCAATGTGCTCGCGCATAGCTTCATTTTCTTGATGGAGAGCTCGTTGGACACCGAAGAGATGTAGTTTGGTGATGTAGTTGTTCGATTCTTGAGGATCATCGAAGAGCGGGTTCGAAGATGTACTTGGCCTATCCATCATCACAAGCAAGTATGTGAGTGGGAGAAAGGAGAAGACAATACCAAATGTACCTTGCCCGAAGTTGAAAGTGGTGGATCAATGATCACTCAATGGTGTAACCCGGAAATAGCACTATTGGTACCACTTCTGGTCGATTCTCACACCTACAGAAGTAAAGCTTTGAGAGGAGCTTGGTTAGGATGGTGGCACAAATTCAATGCAATTGTCGAAGTGACTCAATGATGTTGAAAATGGTTCACAATTTGCTCATGCAACAAGTAGATCACAAGCAAGAAGTAGCACACGGAACACACGCACGGATAGATAAATGTGGTTGTGCAACCAAGGGTGAGCGAAAATGTGGAATCCACGGAAAATGCTCGCGTTGCACAACACTAGAGAGACGCTAGCCGATTGCTTAATAGGCGGATATGCACTTGTGCACAACCTATAAGAGGCAAAACGTAACGACTTTCTATCACAAGTATACTATGAGTGTATGATGTGCCGATGCTTGAGCACAAGATGATGTATTGCTATCGCATATGATCTCTTTTGATGCAAGGCGTATGATGCTATTTTCCTTTTGCTTATAAGCTTTGGTTGGCTCTTTTGCTTAAAAGCTTGTGAGCTCTTTCTTTGGGCACTTATGCATGCTTCTTGGATCAAGGTAGCTATTGTGTATGCGAGACACTCTTGTGTCACACGGAGATATGATGATGTAGTATGCAATATCTATAACTATCACTAATGTGCACAAGTGTCGTGGCCCGGCAATACTCAAATGTCTAGTCTCAATGGGAAAGCTACGCAAAGATGGTCCATAGGGTGACAATGCCATTGCAAGGTAGAATGAACAAGGTGTCGTCGATGTTACCATCCTTGCCGAGGGTGAGCGGTGGTGTTGCCGATGTCGTTCCTTTCCAAGGTAGCCGAAACATCCAAGGAAACGTGAAACCACAACTCAAGTATCCAAGGCAAAGTGAGACAAAATTGTCAAAATCTAAGCGGTGAAACGATGGTGGTTGCGGAAGTGGTGGTGGTATGCAGAAGGTTTATATGGTGGAGGGCCTAAGCAAACTTGCCAAATTTGACAAAATTTCATGGAGTCAAATGGTGGTAAAACCAATATGAGCAGCTCGGGCACGTCACTAGCTTTTCAACGAGCCAAAGAACACTCAAATCGGAGTTCGGGAGTGAAAGTTATGGTCAAAACGATGAAACTCGGAAGGCTGAAACTGGGTGGGGCGGTAGTACCGCTTGGTAGGCCAGTAGTACCGCTTGTGGTGCTCAGCGGAAGTACCGCTAGGGAGGCCGGTAGTACCGCTGGTGTCGGGAAAATTCTCTGAACTGGATCAGGGTGAATTTGGAGCGGAAGTGGATGATTTCAGGGGCAAAATTGGAGGGATTTCGTGGATGGAAAGTGGTGAAACTTGGGGAGATGCTAGATCCACTCGAAACCAAGAAAATCCATGGAACAAATTCAACAAAATATCGTCAAATCAACAGATCACAAAAAAAATTTGGGGCTATTTTGTGGGGAATTTTTGAAATCGGGAAGAACACAACAAAAACAAGCTAGAAAACAAGGTGTGGGGCTCCAAATTCGTGATCAACCTATGTTCATGATACCATAATTATGTGGGGTGGAACCCTAGGTGGCCGATCTTTCACGAAAAGGAGGGATCCCAAGGATGAACACGTGAGGCACGAGGGAAAACACAAGAGGGACAAGAAGAAAACACTCAAATCAACAAGTTTTAGGTCACACAAATGCTAGATATGGGTACACAAAGTGCGATACACGATACACGATCAACTAAGGACGATACAAGTAGCGGTAGTCATCTCCGTGAGGAGGTCTTGATGTTCTTCTCCGTGAAGGAGGTCTTGAATCCGGTGGATCTTCTCCGAAGAGGCCGCGGTCTCGTAGGAGAGGAACCACTCAGGTCTAAAAATGAGCTATCACAAAGCTGACCCTAAAAGATAGAAGGAAAGGAGTACTTATAGTCCAAGGGGTAAGTTGGGGAATACATGGGGTGAAACCCCTTCAACTGCGCGCAGGCAGGGCGGTAGTACCGGTCCTGGGGCCGGTAGTACCGGTCTTTGTGGGTATAGCAGATGGTCCGGCCTTGCATCGGCCTTGCACCGGTCGATCACAGAAGGTTGACCGGTAGTTGGGCAGTAGTACCGGTCGACCGGTAGTTGGGCGGTAGTGGACCGGTAGTACCGCTATCACTGTGCTGGGAAACTTCATGTTCTCGCTCTTGGCGTCCATCTTGCACCGTAACTTCTCCTTGGCACCTAAGCATACAAAGTGCCTCCGTTTGAGGTAGTAGCCATGTCTCAAGGTGGTCAAATGGGAATTCAACAAGGAGAGAGTTAATCTCGGTCTCAAGTGCTCTAGCACGAGCACGTGCCATTGGTCCTTGGGGCACTAGGTGAGGCGATGGATGGTCCATGGGGGTGACCTTGGGATGCTCCGCATCAGTGAGCCTCTCTTTGGTGGGGATTCTTTGTCGATCAACTTCCACTTGTCGCACTTTTGGAGCAACTCCCAACAATGCTCTAATTTGAAGAATCTGCCTTCCGAAGCTTCCATGTCCTTATATCTATGTTGAGCAATCTTGTCCTACACAATGTGAACAAAGTGATACAATCATTTTTCATGATACATTATGATGATGCACAACTTGAACAAGTCAGGAGCTATCGAAAACAACGGCGAAAAATGAAAGAGAATCGCCGAAGACCGAAGAGATATACCTTCCGGCCATTTCGTCGAATACCTCGCTTGCGGGCGGAGCGTCACCGTTTAACGGCAACTCCGGAGCAAATCCTTGCGGGGGGATGGAGCGAGAGGATGAAGAAGGCGGCCTCTTCGAAGTCGGAACCTTCCTCCGCTTTACGCCCGCGACCTTGCCGACCTTCTCCGTCGCTGGCCGGGATCGCGCTACGGTGTTGACGCCCGAGGCGCGGACCATCGCGGCGGGGGCAGCCGGAATCCCGCCCTGCTGCACGACCACGTTGCCCTGCCACTTGCGGGCAGGCGCGACGTTTGCTTGGGCGGCGGCGGCGGGTCCGACATGGCCGGCGACGAGATCTGCCCGAGGGGAAGGGGCGTGCGCGACCTCGACGATGACGGGGGACAGCATGGGTTCGTCCATGGCGGCGAGGGATGACCGGGGAGGAGCAGCCGGAGCTTTCCGAGGGGAGGCAATGGTGGCAGAGGGTGCGGATAGTGGGAAAGGGTGCGCGGAAATGTCCCTCCCGCCAAATCTCGCGTCGGATGGGGGTTGAGCTCGGGTCGGCCTACCAGCCCGTGAAGATAGAGGTTGGGGGAGAAGATCTGTCGCGCCCCGCAAAAAAAATTGCGGGCCGGTGCCGGATGCGGGGTCTGGTCGTGCAGATTTTCTGCTCCGACCCGCAATTTGGCGGTTATTTTGCGGGTCTGCTAGAGTTGCTCTAATATACCCCAGGGACAGAGCCCAACGGGCCTACCCTGATGCACAGGCACGAGGGTCCCAATTAATTTTACTCGTACGTGCTATCTAAAGAAGGCATGTGCATCACGCACGACAGTGACCGGTGCATCAGGGTACAAACTTCCAGCCCACGGTCGCGCACCCACTCTCCCGCTCCCAGCCTAGGCTCGCTTCGCTCTGCATCTCGTGTTCGCAGGTCGCAGCCCATACGTGCATTGGTCGATCAATCGTTCCCCATGTTCGATCGGTTCCCAAATCCCTAGTTCCCCACGTACGCCCCAATGGCGGTCGTACGCCCGTACCTACTCAGCACGCCTCACACGCAGACGCGGGAGCTGCCGGCGGTCGGCACGACACCAGCACCGTAACACTGACGCAACGCCCAGATGCATAGGCTAGATCGATCCCTGATAGCCCCAGCTACGTCGGCACTTCCTACTCGTTCTGCCTTATTGTCCATCTACAGGTTACAACATACCTTAATTTCCTCCCAGTAGCGCCCTTGCCTTTGCCAATGTTTCTAAGTACTTCTATAAATAATGGTTCTTAAATGCAGGTTCTTGAATTCAAGACCTCCTGGCTCTAATGCTATATTGAATTCATGCTCCAGCCAACTCGTTAAAAAGTCTGAACTGATGAAAAGAGATGAACAATATATTTTAACGTGACAAAGCAGATGCATGGATCGACCTAAAGCCACCTTTCTGGCGACCTAAATCGCTCCACCTACAAGTCTGATGAAGTGCACTATCGCATCCACGCACGCCATCTAATCCGGTGGCCTCACCAGGTTGCCCCGCGGCTAGTCGAGAGCATCAACCGGCCTAGCAGACCTAAAATGCATTTATAGATTGTATGCGGTGCAAGGCGTCTGTCTAAACCTTCTGATACCTTCCGTTGCAGTACTCTGTTATAGCTGAGCGTTGCAAAGCGTTTAATTGCTCTTTTGCCTCTGTTCTAATAAAAGTTGGGGCTGGGGAAACCCCTTTCTTTAAATAAAAAAGAGTGTCTACTACGCAGGTGAGTGCAAATTTCAATCACTCTTGTGCCTCAGCAATAAAGTGCATTTCCGCCAAAATAAAAGTGCAATTGCTACAAATAACAAAAGAAAAGGTGAAAACCCCTTAGGTTCGAGGATGCCACAGCTAGCTAAGGCATCTCCAATGCAATCGCTCAAAACGAACACCTCAAACGTCCGTCCGTGAATGCATTCTGACACGTCCGTGGACAGGATACGGGAGCCGGTCATCCAAACTTATACTTCAAATGTCCGCCTCTATTAACTTAAAAAGTTAGCAGCAGCAAATCTTCTGCCAAATAGCAACAACCACTCGCCAACCTTCTGCCAAATAGTAGGTCACATACTAAGCACTTGAAAGAAAAGAGTGAAACACGCATGCTTCTGCCAAATAGTAGGTCACATACTAAGCATGAATTAAAAAAGAGTGAAACAGGCATGCTGTTGGGGAACGTAGTATTTTAAAATTTTCCTACGATCACGCAAGATCTATCTACCAGATGCATAGCAACAAGAGGGAAGAGTGTGTCTACGTACCCTCGTAGACCGGGAGCGGAAGCGTCAAGTGACGCGGTTGAGTTTGTCAAACTTCTTCGCGATCCAACCGATTAAGCACCGAACATACGGCACCTCCGCGTTCAGCACACGTTCAGCTTGATGACGTCCCACGAGCTCTTGATCCAGTTGAGCTTCACGGGAGAGTTTCGTCAGCACGACGGCGTGGTGACGGATATGATGTGTTCACCGGCGCAGGGCTTCGCCTAAGCTCCGCGACGGTATGACCGAGGTGTGATTCTGTGGAGGGGGGCACCGCACACGGCTAAAACAATTCAACTTGTGTGTCTTTGGGTGCCCCCCTGCCCCCGTATATAAAGGAGCAAGGGAGGGAGGCCGGCCAACTTCTCCTGGTGCGGCTAGGGAAGGAGTCCTACTAGGAATAGGATTGCAATCCTATTCCTAGTAGGATTCACCAAAAGAAAGAAGAGGGAAAGGAATAGGAGAGGTGGCGCCCCCCCCCCCCCCAATCCTAGTCCAACTAGGAACACTAGGTGGGGGCGCCGGCCAGCCCTATGGGCTGCCTCTCTCTTTGCCTTTAGGCCCACTATGGACCATCCCCTCTCGTAGGGGGTTCCGGTAACCCCCTCCGGCATTCCCGATAAATCCGAAACTTTTCCGAAACACTTCCGGTGTCCGAATATAGTCGTCCAATATATCAATCTTTATGTCTCTGACATTCCGAGACTCCTCGTCATGTCCGTGATCTCATCCGGGACTCCGAACTACCTTCGGTACATCAATACTCATAAACTCATAATACCGATCGTCATCAAACGTTAAGCGTGCGGACCCTACGGGTTCGAGAACTATGTAGACATGACCGAGACTCATCTCCGGTCAATAACCAATAGCGGAACCTGGATGTTCATATTGGCTCCTACATATTCTACGAAGATCTTTTATCGGTCAGAACCGCATAACAACATACGTTGTTCCTTTTGTCAAACGGTATGTTACTTGCCCGAGATTCGATCGTCGGTATCTCTATACCTAGTTCAATCTCGTTACCGGCAAGTCTCTTTACTCGTTCCGTAACACATCATCTCGTGACTAACTCACTAGTCTTTTGCTTGCAAGGCTTATTGTGATGTGTGTTACCGAGAGGGCCCAGAGATACCTCTCCGACACTCGGAGTGACAAATCCTAATCTTGATCTATGCCAACACCACGAATACTTTCGGAGACACCTGTAGAGCATCTTTATGATCACCCAGTTACGTTGTGACGTTTGATAGCACACAAGGTGTTCCTACGGTATTCGGCAGTTGCATAATCTCATAGTCATAGGAACATGTATAAGTCATGAAGAAAGCAATAGCAGTTAAACTAAACGATCATAGTGCTATGCTAACGGATGGGTCTTGTCCATCACATCATTCTCCTAATGATGTGATCCCGTTGATCAAATGACAACTCATGTCTATGGCTAGGAAACATAACCATCTTTGATCAATGAGCTAGTCTAGTAGAGGCATACTAGGGACACTCTGTTTTGTCTATGTATTCACACATGTACTAAGTTTCCGGTTAATACAATTCTAGCATGAATAAAAGACATTTATCATGATATAAGGAAATAAATAATAACTTTATTATTGCCTCTAGGGCATATTTCCTTCAGTCTCCCACTTGCACTAGAGTCAATAATCTAGCTCACATCGCCATGTGATTTAATACCGATAGTTCACATTGTTATGTGATTAACACCCATAGTTCACATCACCATGTGACCAACACCCAAAGGGTTTACTAGAGTCAATAATCTAGTTCACATCGCTATGTGATTAATACCCAAGAGTAATAAGGTGTGATTATGTTTTGCTTATGAGAGAAGTTTAGTCAACGGGTCTGTCACATTTAGATCCGTATGTATTTCGCAAATTTCTATGTCTACAATGCTCTGCATAGAGCTACTCTAGCTAATTGCTCCCACTTTCAATATGCATCCAGATTGATACTTAGAGTCATCTGGATTTAGTGCCAAAGCTTGTATCGGCGTAACCCTTTACGACGAACTCTTTATCACCTCCATAATCGAGAAACATTTCCTTAGTCATCCAATTACTAAGGATAATTTTGACCGCTGTACAGTGATCTACTCCTGGATCACTATTGTACCTCCCTGTCAAATTCTTGGCAAGGTACATAACGTGTTTTGTACACAGCATGGCATACTTTATAGAACCTATGGCTGAGGCATAGGCAATGACTTTCATTCTCTCTATATTTTTCTGCAGTGGTCGGGCATTGAGTCTTACTCAACTTCATACCTTGTAAAACAGGCAAGAACCCTTTCTTTGACTGATCCATTTTGAACTTCTTCAAAATCTTATCAAGGTATGTGCTTTGTGGAAGTCCAATTAAGCGTCTTGATCTATCTCTATAGATTTTGATGCCTAATATGTAAGCAGCTTCTCCGAGGTCTTTCATCGAAAAACTTTTATTCAAGTATCCTTTTATGCTATCCAGAAATTCTATATCATTTCCAATCAACAATATGTCATCTACATATAATATTAGAAATGCTACAGAGCTCCCACTCACTTTCTTGTAAATACAGGCTTCTCCAAAAGTCTGTATAAAACCATATGCTTTGATCACCTCATCAAAGCGTATATTCCAACTCTGAGACGCTTGCACCAGTCCATAGATGGACCGCTGGAGCTTGCATACTTTGTCAGCACCTTTTGGATCGACAAACCTTCTGGTTGCATCATATACAACTCTTCTTTGAGATATCCATTTAGGAATGCAGTTTTGACATCCATTTGCCAGATTTCATAATCATAAAATGCGGCAATTGCTAACATGATTCGGACAGACTTAAGCATCGCTACAGGTGAGAAAGTCTCATCGTAGTCAACTTCTTGAACTTGTCGAAAACCTTTCGCAACAAGTCGAGCTTTGTAAACAGTAACATTACCGTCAGCGTCGGTCTTCCTCTTGAAGATCCATTTATTTTTGATGGCTTGCCGATCATCGGGCAAGTCAACCAAAGTCCACACTTTGTTCTCATACATGGATCCCATCTCAGATTTCATGGCTTCAAGCCATTTTGTGGAATCTGGGCTCATCATCGCTTCCTCATAGTTCGTAGGTTCATCATGGTCTAGTAACATGATTTCCAGAACTGGGTTGCCGTACCACTTTGGTGCGGAACGTACTCTGGTTGATCTACGACATTCAGCAGAAACTTGATCCGAAGTTTCATGATCATTATCATTAACTTCCTCACTAATTGGTGTAGGAATCACTGGAACAATTTCCTGTGATGTACTACTTTCCAATCCGGGAGAAGGTACAATTACCTCATCAAGTTCTACTTTCCTCCCACTCACTTCTTTCGAGAGAAACTCTTTCTCTAGAAAGGATCCATTCTTTAGCAACGAATATCTTGCCTTCGGATCTGTGATAGAAGGTGTACCCAACAGTCTCTTTTGGGTATCCTATGAAGACACATTTCTCCGACTTGGGTTCGAGCTTATCAGGTTGAAGCTTTTTCACACAAGCATCGCAGCCCCAAATTTTAAGAAACGACAACTTTGGTTTCTTGCCAAACCATAGTTCATAAGGTGTCGCATCAACGGATTTAGATGGTGCCCTATTTAACGTGAATGTAGCTGTCTCTAATGCATAACCCCAAAAGCGATAGTTGTAGATCGGTAAGAGACATCATCGATCGCACCATATCTAATAAAGTACGGTTATGACGTTCGGACACACCATTACGCTGTGGTGTTCCGGGTGGCGTGAGTTGTGAAACTATTCCACATTGTTTCAAATGAAGACCAAACTCGTAACTCAAATATTCTCCTCCACGATCAGATCGTAGAAACTTTATTTTCTTGTTACGATGATTCTCTACTTCACTCTGAAATTCTTTGAACTTTTCAAATGTTTCAGACTTGTGCTTCATTAAGTAGATATACCCATATCTGCCCAAATCATCAGTGAAGGTCAGAAAATAACGATACCCGCCGCGTGCTTCAACACTCATTGGTCCACATACATCAGTATGTATGATTTCCAACAAATCTGTTGCTCGCTCCATGGTTCCGGAGAACGGAGTTTTAGTCATCTTGCCCATGAGGCATGGTTCGCAAGCACCAAGTGATTCATAATCAAGTGATTCTAAAAGTCCATCACTATGGAGTTTCTTCATGCGTTTTACACCAATATGACCTAAACGGCAGTGCCACAAATAAGTTGCACTATCATTATTAACCTTGCATCTTTTGGCTTCAATATTATGAATATGTGTATTACCACGATCGAGATCCAACAAACTATTTTCATTGGGTGTATGACCATCGAAGGTTTTATTCATGTAAACAGAATAACAATTATTCTATGACTTTAAATGAATAACCGTATTGCAACAAATATGATCAAATCATATTCATGCTCAACACAAATGCCTAATAACATTTATTTAGGTTTTACACTAATCCCGAAAGTATAGGGAGTGTGCGATGATGATCATATCAATCTTGGAACCACTTCCAACACACATCGTCACTTCACCTTTAACTAGTCTCTGTTCATTCTGCAATTCTCGTTTCGAGTTACTAATTTTAGCAACTGAACCGGTATCAAATACCCAGGGGTTGCTATGAACACTAGTAAAGTACACATCAATAATCTGTATATCAAAATATACCTTTGTTCACTTTGCCATCCTTCTTATCCGCCAAGTATCTAGGGCAGTTCCACTTCCAGTGACCATTTCCTTTGCAGTAGAAGCACTTAGTTTCAGGCTTGAGTTTAGCTTTGGGTTTCTTCATGGGAGTGACAACTTGCTTGTCATTCTTCTTGAAGTTCCCCTTCTATCCCTTTGCCTTTTACTTGAAACAAGTGGTCTTGTTAACCATCAACACTTGATGCTCTTTCTTGATTTCTACCTTCGCCGATTTTAGCATCGCAAAGAGCTCGGGAATTACTTTCGTCATCCCTTGCATATTATAGTTCATCACGAAGTTCTACTAACTTGGTGATAGTGACTAGAGAACTTTGTCAGTTACTATCTTATCTGGAAGATTAACTCCCACTTGATTCAAGCAATTGCAGTACCCAGACAATCTGAGCACATGCTCACTGGTTGAGCTATTCTCCTCCATCTTGTAGGCAAAGTATTGTCAGAGGTCTCATACCTCTTGACACGGGCATGAGTATGAAATACTAATTTCAACTCTTGGAACATCTTATATGCTCCGTGGCGTTCAAAACGTTTTTGAAGTCCCGATTCTAAGCCGTAAAGTATGGTGCACTAAACTATTAAGTAGTCATCATATCGAGCTTTTGTCAAAACGTTCATAACGTCTGCATCTGCTCCTGCAATAGGTCTGTCACCTAGCGGTGCATCAAGGACATAATTCTTCTGTGCAGCAATGAGGATAATCCTCAGATCACGGAACGATTCCGCGTCATTGCTACTAACATCTTTCAACTTAGTTTTCTCTAGGAACATATAAAATAAACGGGGAGCAACATCGCGAGCTATTGATTTACAACATAGATATGCTAATACTACCAGGACTAAGTTCATGATAAATTAAAGTTCAATATAATCATATTACTTAAGAACTCCCACTTAGATAGACATCCCTCCGGTCATCTAAATGATCACGTGATCCAAATCAACTAAACCATGTTCGATCATCACGTGAGATGGAGTAGTTTCAATGGTGAACATCTTATGTTGATCATATCTACTATATGATTCACGCTCGACCTTTCGGTCTCCAGTGTTCCGAGGCCATATCTGTATATGCTAGGCTCGTCAAGTTTAACCCGAGTATTCTGCGTGTGCAAAACTGGCTTACACCCGTTGTATTTGAACGTAGAGCTTATCACACCCGATCATCACGTGGTGTCTCGGCACGACGAACTTTCGCAACGGTGCATACTGAGGGAGAACACTTATATCTTGAAATTTAGTAAGGGATCATCTTATAATGCTACCGTCGTTCTAAGCAAAATAAGAAGCATAATAAGATAAACATCACATGCAATCAAAATATGTGACATGATATGGCCATCATCATCTTGTGCTTTTGATCTCCATCTCCAAAGCACCGTCATGATCACCTTCGTCACCGGCGCGACACCTTGATCTCCATCGTAGCATCGTTGTCGTCTCGCCAACTATTGCTTCCTCAACTATCGCTACCGCTTAGTGATAAAGTAAAGCAATTACATGGCGATTGCATTTCATACAATAAAGCGACAACCATATGGCTCCTGCCAGTTGCCGATAACTTTACAAAACATGATCATCTCATACAAAACCGTATAACTCATCATGTCTTGACCATATCACATCACAACATGCCCTGCAAAAACAAGTTAGACATCCTCTACTTTGTTGTTGCAAGTTTTACGTGGCTGCTACGGGCTTAGCAAGAACCGTACTTACCTACGCATACAAAACCACAACGATGTTTAGTCAAGTATGTGCTGTTTTAACCTTCACAAGGACCGGGCATAGCCACACTTGATTCAGCTAAAGTGAGAGAGACAGACACCCGCCAGTCACCTTTAAGCAACGAGTGCTCGTAACGGTGAAACCAGTCTCGCGTAAGCGTACGCGTAATGTCGGTCCGGGCCGCTTCATCTCACAATACCGCCGAAGCAAAGTATGACATGCTGGTAAGCAGTATGACTAGTATCGCCCACAACTCATTGTGTTCTACTCGTGCATATCATCTACGCATAGACCTGGCTCTGATGCCACTGTTGGGGAACGTAGTATTTTAAAATTTTCCTACGATCACGCAAGATCTATCTACCAGATGCATAGCAACGAGAGGGAAGAGTGTGTCTACGTACCCTCGTAGACCGGGAGCGGAAGCGTCAAGTGACGCGGTTGAGTTTGTCAAACTTCTTCGCGATCCAACCGATCAAGCACCGAACATACGGCACCTCCGCGTTCAGCACACGTTCAGCTTGATGACGTCCCACGAGCTCTTGATCCAGTTGAGCTTCACGGGAGAGTTTCGTCAGCACGACGGCGTGGTGACGGATATGATGTGTTCACCGGCGCAGGGCTTCGCCTAAGCTCCGCGACGGTATGACCGAGGTGTGATTCTGTGGAGGGGGGCACCGCACACGGCTAAAACAATTCAACTTGTGTGTCTTTGGGTGCCCCCCTGCCCCCGTATATAAAGGAGCAAGGGAGGGAGGCCGGCCAACTTCTCCTGGTGCGGCTAGGGAAGGAGTCCTACTAGGAATAGGATTGCAATCCTATTCCTAGTAGGATTCACCAAAAGAAAGAAGAGGGAAAGGAATAGGAGAGGTGGCGCCCCCCCCCCCCCAATCCTAGTCCAACTAGGAACACTAGGTGGGGGCGCCGGCCAGTCCTATGGGCTGCCTCTCTCTTTCCCTTTAGGCCCACTATGGACCATCCCCTCTCGTAGGGGGTTCCGGTAACCCCCTCCGGCATTCCCGATAAATCCGAAACTTTTCCGAAACACTTCCGGTGTCCGAATATAGTCGTCCAATATATCAATCTTTATGTCTCTGACATTCCGAGACTCCTCGTCATGTCCGTGATCTCATCCGGGACTCCGAACTACCTTCGGTACATCAATACTCATAAACTCATAATACCGATCGTCATCAAACGTTAAGCGTGCGGACCCTACGGGTTCGAGAACTATGTAGACATGACCGAGACTCATCTCCGGTCAATAACCAATAGCGGAACCTGGATGTTCATATTGGCTCCTACATATTCTACGAAGATCTTTTATCGGTCAGAACCGCATAACAACATACGTTGTTCCTTTTGTCAAACGGTATGTTACTTGCCCGAGATTCGATCGTCGGTATCTCTATACCTAGTTCAATCTCGTTACCGGCAAGTCTCTTTACTCGTTCCGTAACACATCATCTCGTGACTAACTCACTAGTCTTTTGCTTGCAAGGCTTATTGTGATGTGTGTTACCGAGAGGGCCCAGAGATACCTCTCCGACACTCGGAGTGACAAATCCTAATCTTGATCTATGCCAACACCACGAATACTTTCGGAGACACCTGTAGAGCATCTTTATGATCACCCAGTTACGTTGTGACGTTTGATAGCGCACAAGGTGTTCCTACGGTATTCGGGAGTTGCATAATCTCATAGTCATAGGAACATGTATAAGTCATGAAGAAAGCAATAGCAGTTAAACTAAACGATCATAGTGCTACGCTAACGGATGGGTCTTGTCCATCACATCATTCTCCTAATGATGTGATCCCGTTGATCAAATGACAACTCATGTCTATGGCTAGGAAACATAACCATCTTTGATCAATGAGCTAGTCTAGTAGAGGCATACTAGGGACACTCTGTTTTGTCTATGTATTCACACATGTACTAAGTTTCCGGTTAATACAATTCTAGCATGAATAAAAGACATTTATCATGATATAAGGAAATAAATAATAACTTTATTATTGCCTCTAGGGCATATTTCCTTCACATGCTTCCGCCAAACATTTGCTAGTAGCTAGCAAAACTTTCACAAAATGCAATGCTAATCATTAGTAGCTTCCGCCAGAAAAATGAAACACTAGCAAACCTTCCGCCAATGCAAGCATGCTAATCACTTACTTCCTCCGTACCTAAATATAAATTTTTTTAGACATTTTAAATGAACTACAATATACGGATGTATGTAAACATATTTCAGAATGTAGATTCACTCATTTCGCTTCGTATATAGTTACTTGTTGGAATCTATAAAAACACTTATTTGGAAACGGGGGAGTACATGATTAGTTGCTTCCGCCAAACATGCTAGCAGTCTTCATGCTGATTGCAAACAACAACAGCCAGCAACGGCCTTCTGACATCTGGACGAAGAGAAAAGGGGTGCATAATGACATTTGATTATCCACGCAAATCAGTTTTATGTTCGGTTTGCGAGATTTCAACCAGTCGGACGAATTTGCAGACGTAATACGGTGTTGGATGGCAAACTATGTTCGAACAGCTCGCCCTGAATAAATCTGCTTCAACTCCACTCCCACACTGGCGGTGCTCATCATGGCGGCGTCTCGGAGTTGATGGCATCGTGTGTTTGCCGATCCTTCAGATCGGCGGCGTTAGGGTTCACGGATGGTGTCAGCGAGGTGGTGGCAGTGATTTCATCAGGTTTGTCTCTCCTTCTGCTATGTCCCCGTTGTTGCGGCGTTGTCTCCGGCATCATGGTGGAGCAGTGAGGTTTTGTCATCCAGGAGTACGCGCAGACGTTTGTCTACGCAAGTGACAGCTGGAAGATGGTGCATCTTGTGCTGGGTTTATGGTTGGAGGCTGACAGTTTTGGTTTCCTCCTCCGGCGTCATAGTCGTGTGGGGGCGTCAGTTCTGGAGTTCGGTGATGTGTCGGAGGACATGTTGCCTCGGTCTGATTCTTTCAACGGCAATGGTTTTGCTTCAAGCAAACTATTTGGAAGGTTCGTAAAGCTGTTGATCAGCGATGTAGCCGCGTCGAGCTCGGGTGAAGAGGTAATCTGTCTCTTTTTTCTTAGTGGAGAGGAACATGCGCTGGTTTTTGCCTGAGATTATCTTAACTTTTCAGTCGTGTAATGTCGATATTTATGTAGCTTGTAAAAAAAATTGCGAGGATATGTGGCTTTTAACTGAATCTTTATTTTATTATTGAGACACGTTTTATCATGTAAAAAAACTCGCCCTTAATATTTCTGACCGATTTAAGGGTCGGCTTTGAAGATGCCCCAAGCTATAAACCTCCTCTCAGGTTTAGCCTTTTCTCCAGACGTCACCTTCCGGTATGCATATCGTGCGGCGCGCGGTCTGGTCTGCAGTTGGGACGCATCTAGTCGAGCTACTCATAAACCCCCACGGTCAAACCGATCAATTCAGAAACCCTTCCAGAACCACCACGGCGGCGCGCGCCGAGCCCCACGCTCCCATGTGCGCGCACCTGAGACCGACGCGCACTTGATCTCCGGTCCGTGGCCCTCGTACACATTCAGCTGACCGGCGGGGAAATCCGGCCGTCGCCGTCGCCGTTTTTCCAAGCGATATCTCAGGCCAGAGTACGTTGGGGCTGCCATGTTCGCCGATCCGGGCACTAAAATAATGGCCAATCAATCAAGCTGGCCGCTAGTGCTCGGCGAAAGCAAGCGAAGGCACTAACCTCGATCCGGTCCGATCTCGGGCAATCGAACTGACGTAACCCGGTCCAAAGTTCATTCCAGACTGCGATAGCTGCTTTCCCGTCTCTGTCGATCGGGACGTATACGTGAGCAGCTGGCTTAACTCGGGAGGGTCGGATAGCATATTGGCTTAGCCAGCACGGTTAATTACTCCAAGCCGCCTCGTTCACGTATAAAATGAAGATTTGAGGCAGCGATTAGCTGAAGGCCCGTCACGGTCAGGATCATGCGCGGGGATAATGTTTAAACCTGTAAGCATATTTATTTTCTCAATTAGCACAGACACATTCATGGTCGATCGTGATCAATCTAGCTTAAATGGTTCAGGTAGGAGTAACGTGTACACAGTGTTCTGGACCACTGCACGTATGATCACGACACACTTGTTTCATGGAAGAAGCCACGCGCGCGCGATGGCGAAAGAGACGAGCTGCATATGCATTGCATGGACGCATGGTCCCTCCCTCCGAATTGAGTGAAACACATGCGAAAATGTTAGGCTAGCTAGGCGGCTCTCAGGTGGGCTAGATGGGTGATGAGTGTAGGGGAGACTGGAGGGAAAACGTCTGGAACTGAAGATGAAGATGTGGACGCATTGCCACAATTTTCAAAACTATTGACTCCTTTCTGCTGTGGAAAGGACGCCAGCTGGTGGTTTTCCACTAATATTCCAATTTTGCAACTTTGGATTGATGTCGAAAAGAAAAAGGAATTAATGTTGCAAATGATTGATTCCTTTTTTTTACATCAAAGTACTATTTATTGCAAGGTGATCACCATAGTATCTTTTACAAGAGTATCAATAATATCTATGGATGGATCTTCCATCCATCCCGCACACACCTTGCTTCTAACTAGTTTGGCTAAATCATAGACAACACAATTAATCTCTCTAGAAGCATGCTCAAAAATAATATGCGAGAAATCACACGCAAGATGATATATATCATCAAAAACTACCGCCAATTGATCGAAAGAGCGACATCCATTCTTCATTGTCTCTATCACCTCGATATTGCCATGATTCACATATATGCGATTACACCCAATTGTAGTTGCCAAATTGAGATCGAACCGTAAGATCAGTGTCTCAGCCATAAGCTCATATGAGTGATTCCTATTTTATCATGTGATACCAGTACAAAACCATGGTTCCATGCAGTGGAGGAGCTTCATGGGGCGGGGGGGGGGG